>VXAD01012607.1:201805-355261 GCA_013399195.1 Dicrurus megarhynchus
CGCGCCCCGGCGGCGGCGGCAGCGGCGGACCTGGCGCACTTGCAGGGCATCCTGCGGCGGCGGCAGCTCTACTGCCGCACCGGCTTCCACCTGCAGATCCTGCCCGACGGCAGCGTGCGCGGCACCCGCCAGGACCACAGCCTCTTCGGTAGGCGGCTGCGGCACGGTCCCCGTGTGTGTGCGCTCCCAAACGCGTGTGCGGGTGTGGGGGTGTGTGTGTGTCAGTGCCTCTCTATGTACCTGGGCGGGAGCAGTCGTGCTCTGGGATGCTGGTGATGCTGAGGCAGGTGGATGAGCCCTCAGAACCGAAAGGCTTCACCCTCCGGCGTTAGACCATGGGGTCTGCACCAGGGCAGGGTACTGAGGGAGGGCTGTGCATCCCAGGTGAGTCAGGAGATAGGCATTGCTCAGCCTGTCTTGGGGGTCTATAAGCACATGCATACACCGATAGGTTTAGTGGGAATGGTCGAGAGTCAGACTGATCCTTTCTGTATTCACTATTGCTGTCGGAGCTTCTTGAGTCTCTGTAACATTAAGGGTCACAGACTTGGGCATGCTGATCCTTAGATTGCATTGGACTGCTTTGCTTCACAGGACATAAAGCTGGAGCAGAGGAGCCTAAAATGCCTCTTTGATCAAATGCTTAAAATGCTTTACAGCCAACTTTCTCTGTCAATAAAGCCAAAGGAGGTGAAGACAGGCCCAAAATGTAAATGTCTCCTGTGATATGAGCATAAATCCTAGGTAGCAGTTGTAGAAGCTGGACATCCGAGCAAACCTGCTGTTGTCAACGACATAAGAGTTTTGGTGTGTATTGATTTAGCAGTCATAAAAAGGTGGTTAAAGAGCTTCCTATCATCCTCCTCATAGTCAAAACAAACTCTGGAATGGCTCTTAATTGCTTTTATAACACATGGATGTTTTAAGAAGAAGAAGAGCAGTAGTCAAACAGACAGTTCTTCTCAGAAGGAAGATTTCCTACAGCGTGTAAACATGAAATAAATCTTTGCTTTAAGAGGAAAATCAAGTTAGCCGTAGATCTAACATTTACTGGGCTTTTTAGAATTGTACTACCTTTATTCTACCACAACTCTTGACAGGTTTGTCTGATGTGGTTTCTTCGTGGGTTGTATCACCTGCTTATTATGCTTTTGGAAAAGGGTGGCTTTGAAAATGATATCAGAAAGACAAAATACCTTCAACTCTTTTATGGGACTTTGTGCTTTATGAACTGGAAAACTAGGATGATTTATGTGTAATACAGTTTTTAATGCTTACTCTTTGTAAAGGATTTATTTTCTTTGCTGTTTGTTAATACAGCTAAGAAACCTGCCAAATCTCAATTAAAATTGAAAACATTTTAAATTATTGTATAATCCAGACAGTCCATGTGTCTGAGAGTGAAAATTGTCCTGAAATAATAAATAGTAAGCAGACAGAAAGTCATAATCAGCTGCACTATTTAAAACTACTTACCTTAGAGTTTTTTTTTAATGTTTTGTGGTTTTGCTGCTGAGCAGCAATATCTTAGATATGATTCTGGCACTTCTTTTTGAGGCTTTGTTTACATTGTTAACAACTTCCAAAAAGCCAGTTCACACGTTCCCTTTCTTTCATGTTTTGTGTGTGCTGTAATCTGTGCATATCAACTGGTTAAGTACGTTGGCTTAGCTTTGCCAAATTCAGGCTTCAAATGGTACCTCATCTCTCAAATACTTTATTAATATATATTACATTTTTGGGCAAATGTAATATAAATAATGCTATAATCCAAACAGTAGCAAAAAAGCAGCATATTTCATGCACTTAAAAAGCCTGCATTAAAGACAGCAAGTTGTGTCAAGAGGTGTGGGCTAGATAAGATGTCTGGCAAATACTTTTCTTTTTCTGTGGGTAGATTCTGTTATATAAAATTCCCATCTGTACTTTGATTTCCATTCAAATGATCTAATAATGGATGTGTTTTTTTAAGATAACTCTGTAGAAGTAGTAAAGTATATTTTCAGGTAATTCAAACATATCTTCCAATATTTGAGTAGGCAGTTTAGCAAATAGTGCACAATCATTAAAGACTGCAACAGTGGAGTAGTGATGGCTTTAGCCTCAGTGCTGAATAAAATCCTTTCACATTCAACATGAAATAAAAGTTTGTAAATAATGTAGGATTCATGGTCCTAGATGAGGCTTCTCAAACTGCTTTCCTGTGAACATTTTGTACATTTTCACATAGTATTTGAAATTTCAGAGAAACTAGGCCACATTTACTATAATATGTACATTTTCTACTGGTTTTCACCTGAATTTTTGGATGCTATGTGTTGTATGGTTACAAAATTAATTAAAGCAATATTTGTTTTTTCAGGTATCCTTGAATTCATCAGTGTGGCGGTGGGACTGGTCAGCATTAGAGGTGTGGACAGTGGCCTTTACCTTGGAATGAATGAGAAGGGAGAACTCTATGGCTCTGTAAGTACCACTTTCATATCAGCTCATACATCTTTAGGTTTTGATTTGCTTTCTAACACTATGCAAACCCTTCAAGAAGTTCATCTCAGCTTTCAAAACACTAACATCTTTTCCTGTTGAAGTATGTGATGTATTTTTGAAGTACACAGTACAGCCTTAGATATTTCAACAAAAGAGAATTGATTTTTACAATGCTATTAGGGTAATACCAGTCCTATTCTTCTTTCAAGTTTTAAAACATCTTGAGATAAAATACTCTGTTTCTCCACTTCCTTCGGTTGTGGTCATTCCAGTTTAAAATATGAGATATGGACATACCGTCCTGCTCTGTTATGTTGCATCTGCTGTTGGTAGAGTCCCTCTACCAACTCTCATTTCTAGAGCAGTAGATACCCCAAGATAGAACGCTACATAATATAATTTCTATAAATCAGAATTACAGAATATACTCCTGTATGTCAGGTCTACATAATCTTCTTGGGTTTGGTTTGTTGACATTTAAATGAACAGTAAGACTGCACAAAGCCTAAACATTTTGTTTATTTCTATCATTTTTTCATGTCTTCAAATATCTAGTGACAGCTTAACTTACTTTTCTTTTCTCTTTCCCTCTGTAGGAGAAACTAACTTCTGAGTGCATCTTCAGGGAACAATTTGAGGAAAACTGGTACAACACTTACTCATCCAATGTGTACAAACATGGAGATTCAGGGCGGAGGTACTTTGTAGCACTTAACAAAGACGGTACTCCCAGAGATGGGGCAAGATCCAAAAGACACCAGAAATTCACACATTTCTTGCCCCGGCCTGTGGATCCTGAAAGAGTTCCAGAACTGTACAAAGATGTGTTAGGATACAGCTGAGGAAAGAGGCAGCTTTGGCAAAAAAAGCAAGCTGGATCTGTTGGCCATGCTTTCATGGCGATGCCAGCATGAGGAACCCGCAGAGGTCTAGGATGCTGGATGTGAAGAACCTCCTTGGTGACAGGCAAGCCTCTGTTTTCTAACCATGGCATTTAGGAGACAAAGCCTTAAAGCTGAGCGTGGACCAGCCTCCTCAAGACTTGCTGAATGGTTTGGCAGCCAGTCACCAGTGGGAATTGGGACTTCTTAAAGCATGACGAACTCTTGGCAATTCTGTCTGGATTACCTGTGGCCTGTAGATTAGCAAGGAACCATCTACATCATATGGCTGAGACAATGGCTGGAAGAAGTAAAAAGAAATGGACTGTAAAATAGTAATAAATCCTGAGAACTGTATGTAAGTTTTACTGGCTCCACTTTAGTGATGGACGTTAGATGTCGATACATCATAGTCAAAGCTGGAACTTTTCTTCAGGATGGACCTATTTATACATCTCCGGATAGCATATATTTATTTTATATATTTATTTATTAAAGAGTTTATTTTTTACTGGGATATGAAGAGAATACAAGTTCCTAACCCCAATGAGAAACCATTTACAGTGCCAATATTTACTCTGAGTAGTGTCATGATACAAAAATGACATTACCTTGCAATGCATCCAAAACCTGAACGTTTGTGTTTCATTGTTTATCAGTTACAGAAAAGTTTATATTTTGTGTGCATACCATTGCCTTGTAACTGTCCTTATTTGGAAAAGAATGTTTAATTTTTTTTTACTTATGAGAGTGCCTTACAGATTGTATTAAATTCAAATGCACATTTAAAAAGGGAATTAAAAGTTACTTCACTTTCTTTGGTTTACTGTTATTTTTAAACTGAGAGTCTCTTAGCACACTATGTGCAACATTTCAAACCTGCAACAATTGTGAAGAGTGTATTGCAGTTACCTTGAAAGAAAAAGTAATATTAACTCTTGAAATCTTGATTCAAATCACAACATGCTTGATGGTTTTTGGCCAAAGGATTCCTATTATCTTTACTAACACACAAATAACTATTCTTTGTAAAATTTTCATGTAGTAGTCTCATCACTATATAAGATGTTTTAATTATATTCCCTATCAATATGGTTAAGGGGGAGCAAATTCAGAGCACAAAGTTTCAGACACTGCTGAATGAAAAGCTTCTGTGAGCAAGGGTTGTTTCTCCACTGTGTACAGAGAAGCCTAAGATGACCACTTTCTTACCATAATTCCTCATTTAGGCAATGTTTTCAGCATAAGATGTTCAGTGAAAACTTTCAGAACAAAGATGAGCTGTGTCTCTGTGCTATTTACAGCCATAAAACAGGTAGATCATACTAATTTAATTCAGAACTGTCAGTTATGAAGCACAAACTCACCTGAATATTGACTGATGGGGAAGTCTGCTCTGCAAGAATACAAAGTGTTAATGACAGATTTATAATTTAGATGTAAACTGCTGAAGCTTGCTGTCACATGATTGGATAAGGCTGCCCCAGGAAAACGCCAGGGAAGGCGGTTCAGGAGAGGGCACCAGAGATGGTCTCATGTTTCAGATGCCAATGCTCCCAGCTCAAGATAACTCATTTGCATTCAGTTTTATGCAATCGTATATGGTTCAAGCACTTCACATGCATCATTTGTATAAAATCAAGGTATCAGTGTAAAGCGTTTCCCAGTATATAGCACACGTGCTAGAACCTTTGCTGTACCAGAACTTCTTCCAATCTATAGTGAGAAGTGGATGAGTATAGGTTACTGATGGACTGTTGGCAAAATCATTTTACTTTCTGCCAAATAGAAATGAAATGCAGATACACAGAAGCATGTTTCGGCACTTTGTGGCTACCAATATGTAACTTACTGAGATAAAAGGTTTCATTTAAATTTTCTAAAAAATGGGGAGTGGAAGACCTACTGTGCACTGAAAACATCTTAGTAAAATAACATTGGAATGTACTCCAGTTTACCATAAAATAATTATTTTGTGGGTGACACTGAGTCCCATTAGTAATAGATCAATAGCTGAAGACAAAAATATATGCTTTAAATAAAAAATTTTTTTTCTCTGCATTTTAAAAAGTAGCTTTTTCCATATAAATTCTGTAAAAAAGAACTAGCTGCTGCTTAGGATATGATTCCCATGCATTTTTTGCAAGCACACTCAGTGTTTAAACCATAGCAGGAAGAATTCTCTCTCTTTGGATTACCAGTTTACTGTTCATCTTCAAAAGTGCATTAAAGATGTCAAGGGCTGTAACCAATCCTGCTATTATCATTGTGCATCTTTTTTTCACAGATATGATACAGTCAATAACAGTAACTGAGGATATCTCTAAATGATGAATTATCGTCTGAAACTTCTGGATCCAAACACATACCCAACATCTAAGTGAAGAAGAAGAAGAGTGATATGTGCTCACCCCATTTCCATTTTAGATACATGCAAATAAACCTTGAACAAAATGTAATGGAGCAGGTACAGTGGTGATGGATGACTGTACAAAACCTCCAGAGCCCTGAAAAGCTGTCATGGCCTCCTTTTTAGTCTGGTGTATTGCCATTTTGCAATACACTGAAGAAAGATATCGAGGTTCCTTATTTCATTTTGCTTGCAGCATTTATTTGCTCTGTTACATCCTGTCCGTCATGATTTTCAGATGCAGTTAATGTTCTTCTAGTTTGAGAATGGTGGATACAAAAGTAACACCTCAAAAGAGCAATTTTTATATGTTATTAAACTAATAGCTTTAGTTGTCAGAGGTTGGGGATTTTTTTGTGTGTGGTTTGCACTCCCACTTCAAAAAGCCCAATGGGACAGAGAGAGAGGTTTGTTCTGTTTAACCAGTAGAATAAATGATGTAGTTTAACTCTCATTATATTTTCGTAACTGTATAAATGTGAAAGGTGTGGGCTGCTCTAATACTATGAAGGGAGTAATCTGAAGAAGGTGACAATGTTCAAGGTTCAGAGGAAATCTCTGAAGGCAGAGAAAATGCCACATCTTGAAATAAATTCCTGTATGATTGACTGCCCTATTTCTGCCTTTCCTCATTTATTTTTTTCCCAGGGAAGAAGAACCATTCAAGACAGTTAATTCAGTTTGTGTAGCAGTTGCAGCTCCACTTTCTGCTTCCCATGGATTCTCCCAGCAGCTGTAAAATTTGGCCCTTTGATCTCAGAGCTGGCTGGAAACTGAGTGCTCCATGCCAGTTCTGTGTTTCTTCACATACTTTGGTTTTTGCTGCTCTGTTTTCCAAGTTGTGTCAGAAATAACATACTGGCCATACAAAAGATTTTCTGAAATGCAGGAGGAACCTTGACTTTTGAGCGTATTTGAAGTGAAGTTGTTACTATCATTAATCTTTGTGCACTTGATCAGAATGGGGAAAGTAGAATTTTTAACAGTCTTCTGTGGAAATTTTTCAGCCATAATACCAGATATAGGAGAACACAAATTCCTCTGGAAATGGATATTTTTTGATAGACAAGCTGATATAATCAGAAAAAGTGGACAGCTAGTCTATAAAGTACACAGTCCTTTCATTGGTCTGAGCCATTTGTGTTTGCGTGGAGCAGTTTGGTCCTGTCTGTATCTCCAAGTTTTCTATCGAAGCTTATTGATATCATCTTTCATACTCAGGTCTGACAGCCAGCTTCACTGCTTCTATCTGAAAATTGAAATGCCTGGTATGGCTGTGCACTCTGGTAGCACTTCAGGGTTGGGCAGAATTTACTTTCTGACATGTGAGAGTCATTTAACAAGTACACTTTCATCATAGCTACCTTCATTTCTTGATGTGCTTTGTTTACTCTTTTTTTCATAGGCATCTAATCTAGCTTCAGTAACCCTGTGAAGTTTACCTAAACATAGGCCTTTACCAGCAGCTCTAAGAGCAATGGGTGTAATTTAGTTATTCTTCTCTGCTTATGTGATCTTAATAGTACCACTGTGCCACAGCTCTAGTTATGCCATTACAAATCATTAGGTTTGCCTTACTACTTTTTCCATACAGCAAAGAACAGAGATAAGGCAATTTTATACACCATAAATGCACCTTTGCTATTGCCTTAATGTACTGGAGCATGCCTGTGTCAGATACTGAGAACACGTGGTGGTAGGATGCTTAAGTTTTGCTCATATTGCTCCGTACCCCATGGAGATGCTATTAGTAAGGAGACCTTTTGGAGATCTTTACTGCATTTTCTCCTTTCACTTCTAATGTGAGAAAAACTATTGAATTCACCACTGTTCCAACCTCTGCAATTACTTGGGAGGTTTTTTGAATAGTGGATCCATTTGAAGACTCAAGTTATATGAACATAAAAACAACTGCATGAGATAAGACACTACCACATTGGGAGAGAGTACTTCACTGGGAGGAGAGTAAGACGTACATTCTAGGGATTCTCCTCTATCAATTCTCCTTTGGGCTATTTCCCTTTATGAGGAAGAAAAGAGAAATAAACATTTCAAAATGTTGAAAAATATGGTGGAATTCTTCACTTCCTGGAAGTCTGCATAAACGTACACTTTATCACACATTTCTCTTAAAACAATTCTCTTTGCAGTAGTATGTTCAGCAGCTGTGGTGGAATTGTTGCTGTTAGTGTACCTAGTGACGGTGCTCGTCTCAGTACACGGCAATAAATCTATTGTTAGAGAGGGAAAGAGAACATTCTGAAGTTGTTATATGCCATTAAATGCTAATCTGGGAAGTTTGGTTTATGGCATTAGTTTTAAGTCAGTTTTTGATACAAAGCTTTGCATAAATTTTGACAATCCTTTATGATTTCTTAACATTCAGAGATTAATGGACAGAAAACCAGAAAGTTGTAAAAGCTCCTCAGGTGGGGCATACTTAACCATGACATCTTTGTCAATAAGTTTTGCACAAATAGGAAGAAAAAAAGTACCCAAACAGGGAAGAGGTCAAACAGTTACTTCTATTGCCGGTTGGAGAGAGATTAAGTTTCAAACAGAAATTGGTGGGCAGCTTGCCAAAATAGCTGTTTAATCTGCAACATGATCAGACACTAGAACCATTCTGGAAGTGCAGGAAAAAGAGAAAATACTGAATTAAAGCAGTGGTGACAGTAGCTCTCTGTATTTTGAATACACCCAAAAATGCTATTGCTGTTTTTCTTACATTATAGCAAGTCTCTCATAAATGCAATTTATGGGCAAAGGAGTAAAAGTGTTAAAAAGGCAGTCTTTTGACAGTGAGCTTTGTAAAACACTTCCTGTGGTAAGGTCCTGGTTTATATATTTTGTCTAATTACAGCAAAATTGAATCATGTTTTATTCTCACTTAGAATATCCCAAACTATGTATTACTTTCATGGGTATCTTCAAGTCAGAAGTGTTACCTGATTTACAAATAGAACCCATTTAAATCACATTTGTTAAGTCACATTTTACTCCCAAATGTAAACTTTTAAATACATATATGTACTCTAGCCTATATTTATGAACTATGCTTTTCAAATTAGTTAGAAGTGTTTCCATTGTTCCTGGCAATGACAGTCTCAGTGACTAATGGAGTGGGGGGCATGTTTGTTTCTTTATTACTCCTGTAAGATCTTCCATCTATCTCTAATTCCAGTGGCTATAAAGTGCAATAGACAGGGACATGGGTCTCAAGGTGGGTGGGTTCTTACCCTCTGTAATTTAATGTAGTGATCTGGATTTTTTCTTATTGATCTCTTTACAGTTAATCCAAAGGAATCCCTGCTGTTGCTATATAATCTTACACCTTTTTGTACAAAAAAACCAGTAGATTTTTTGCTATGAGAAGTTTGCTTTGTCTAAACTTTCCTCAGTGATCTAGAATCCAGTACTTAACAGTCACCAAATGGTTGGTAAATGCTCTTAATTCTATGCTATTATCATTATGTGTAAAGTAGAAACTGCAAACACTGAGCTCTGTGTGGCATAGTACCTAGTTACTGACAATTTTTATTTTAGATCATGGTGCCACAGGTATCTTTCCCAAAATCATAGAGTCTTCTGAGGTGAGTTTTATGCTTGTGAATGCTTAACACTGTAAGGTGCAGTATGAAGTTGTCTCATATGGTATGAAGTTCTCATCTGATAGACATTTCTCATGGCTGTATTCAAGTACCATTGCAAGCACCACATTATATTTGATTTATTATGAAAAATTGTGCTCAAGATACCCCCATTCGCATAGTGGTTGTGGTTTTGTGGCTTATAACCTCAGTTAACTTCTCAAGTTGACTGTAATGAGGAATTACATTTTTTTATCTAAGAATGTGTCTGCTAATCTTAGCTATGTAAAGTGCTCTCCATTCTGTGATGGTGCTGGGCAAACAGCTACAATAAGGAATATGTAGACATTAATGGGGTTTTTCTTCATGGCATATACACCTTAAAAAGCTCAGGTTATTTAATTCTAGGTTATTAGCAGTGTTAGCCTTAATCTGTTCTATTTGCTGTCACCTTCTTTGGGTCACTCTTTAGGATGAATTTCCTATCCCTGAGATCCCTGAGCATCTTTGAGAACAGATCTCTTGCAGCTCAGCAATGATTTTTCAAAGACTGTCTCAAGTGAGTAAAAATAAGGTGCATCTCATATCCAGGTATTGTGTATATATTTTTGATATTTTTTCGTGCTGCCTTGGGCTACTAGTGCATTCAGGATCAAACCCCAAACCTTTCTTGGCTGTGCAGTGTAGTAGCCCTTGCTACCTTTGCATATTTAGGCAGCCCCTTGACAGTGTTTCAAATGAAAAGGTGATGGATGATGAATGACACACAGCTCTCTCATGTTTTCATATTTAAAAGAAAGTACTATTGTTTCAAAACAGCAAAACACTTTTATCTCGTGAAGGAACTTCAATAGCTCTATGAAAGATTTGATTGCTTAAAAAGTTGGTAAGTGTGCCCATATGTTTTTGTATGATTCTTTTATGATGCTGGCCAGTGATGATGAAATTAGCATGTTTTGATCTGTATACAAGTTGTTCATAAAGAACTTGAAAGGAGTAGTTAGGAAAATCCAAGCGCTGAAACATTTAAGATATACTTTCTGGTCTCACTTTTGTGTGATTGTCAGCCAGGGACTATCATGATTAAGGTAGCTTGCCAATTGCCTGCCATAGATACAATATTTATTGCTGTAGTGGGGATTTCCTATCAGAGATCTGAAGACAGACTTTTACACATTGCTTCTCCTAGGTAACTTATTCAAATCAGCAGAAGAAATCTGATAGTAAGGTAAAACTAATCAAAAGAAATGTATTTTTGGTCTTTGGGCTTATTTGAACTTTTTTTTTTTTGTTGTTAAGGTTTTCCCTCACACAGCTGGAAAAAGGTGAAAGAAATTGGCTTGTTCTGCTTTTCTATACAAAATTCATAACTGTTTAATGATATTAAAATGAATGTATTTTGCTACTGACTTATGAGGTATAAGATTTATTTTTTCATGCTGTTAGAAAGTAAATATATACAGTTTTGCAGGAAATTAATCTCTTTTAAGTCTGTTGGAAATATGTGGGGAATACTCATCTAATCAGATCATAGCTGGCTAACATTTGTGCTTCTGTTTTCCTAAGACAGAAATAGACAGTATTTTAAAGTACTAAGAGTGACAGGATGGGGTTAACATATTGTGAACTGTTCCCAGTCCCATGTCCCTACTATTTGCTGAAACTATGCTCTCCAAGCAGTTGAATCCCTCCAAAGGTTAATCTGTCATCAATTTTTTTTCTGTATACATAACCTCCTGTTTCCCTTCATAAACACATTCATCTTCATGAGCAAATCAGGTCTTCTTAATTACCCGTTTTACACCTTTTTAGAAACTATAGCCTTAATGCCTTGTTCAACCAGCATCTGCTGTTTCATTGGAGAGACCTGGACTTTTCTGATGAAGGTTATGCTCCTGTTGCTTGTATTGTTTAGTGTTTACTCTCAGAGGCAGCTCTGGATTTTGAACCGCTGTCCTCCCTGCTTTTACATCTTCCTACTCCAATGGAAGGCATTGCCTTGCCTCCCAAGACATGCCAAATCCCTCACCCAGTGTGGCTACCTCTGCCTGCAGCTCTAACGCTGTTCCTGTGCGAGGAGATGCAGCTGAGGCAGGTGAAGGAGCAAGGCTGGGACAGGCAGAGTGCCTGAGTACAAGCCGTGTGCTGAGGGGGTGAGGGCAGCGGAGCTGTGCGTGCACGGAGGGGAGGCAAAGGCAGCCGGAGATAAAACTGCTTTCCCAGCATTTAGCCCTTGGTTATATAGCTGGGAAGCAGGATCAGAAACTGTCTGGTCTGACACAGATCTCATTGGCTGTCTAGCCTTAAAAGGCAGATGAATTTTTTTCTTTGAAGAGCGTTCAGTAGAATGTTCACTTTCCATATTCTCTGAGCTACAGCACCCAAGGCCTCTTGTGGTACTGGTTTTCATAGACCTGTATTTTATTTGACAGCTAAATAGCAAAAAAAGGTGATTACTGGCAAACATAATGGTGTTTTTCTCACACTCTACAAACTATATGGGAACAGAAGTTTATTTGATAGCGAATGCTGATCAAATTATAATTTTATAGGTATGGGGTTCTTTTGTCACCAATGTCTGATTATACAAAAACCTCAAGACTTTGGACTATATATTCAGTTCTGGTCTGCCATATTCACTCATAGATAAAACAAACTATCAGAGTTATCAATCTCTGCAGTTTTTCATGTCCACAATTTACACTTAAAATTTCCTAAATCCCTTTGATAGCTCTGTAGCACATTAAAGTTTTTCTAATATTAAAAAAAAAAATTTCCATAAATTATTGTTTTAGTTTGAAGCATGAATATATTAGTAAACACGAATGTGAGAATATTGTGTTTCATATCTGAGTTGTTATCTGCTTGTGTCCAATGAGAAGACAATTTTTGTCGGAAGGTGTTTCACCAGGAAGGCATGAAAAGGCACACACCACAGAGCCATTAGCAAGAGCTTCAGATTCACTGGGAACTTTAGCCACCTATGATGCCTCATAGCAAACTCATAAAATATGATCTGCAATGTCTTTTTCCTTTAATCATGATCGTCATCATCATCATCATCATCCTGGCTTTCATCTTTTTAAAGACCTCAGTTTAAAAGTTACATTTCTGCTTGCTGGATTAAAGCTGTCATGGTAGAAAAAGTAGAGTTCCTAGCCATGCAGATCAGAATAAACAGGAAAAGATTGGATAAAAAGATTTTTTTCATATACTATAATTACTAAGATAATTATTTTCTTCCTTTACCTGTGTGCCTTCTTTCTATTTTTAGTGCACTTGCATCATCTCATCACATTATGCGGAGTCTTACTGCTCCCAGAGGGCCAATAATAATGTCAATTTGCTGCTTTCTAATTTCCTGGAATTGAGTACCTTGCCAATAAAGTGAAGCAGAAAATTAAATTAAGAGGATCCCATATTTTTGATGAAATTTGAAAAGAAAAGTGATGGGCAAAAAATCATGCCATTTTAAATACATCAAAGATGAAGAGAGGGCATAAAAGTGATATTTCTATCAGAGACACAAACTTGTGGGCAAATCTGTGATATGCTTATACTGGTGGACAACACTAGTAATTAAAAAAAAAAAAAGGAAAACATGCTAATTTCACACAGATGGGAAAAACCAATCAGCTCAGATAGGGTGCAAAAATAACAAGTAGCCTGAGGCAGGGCTTTGTAACACATCTGCTGTAATTCTGTACTGCTCAGAACTCCACCTTTCACAGAAATGCTTTCCCAGCCTTCAGGGTAAATGCCAGTAAAGGACATGGCATTTTGATAGCATGCCTTTCCAGAGGAATAGATGGAATTCTAAAGAACCAGAGATTCTTAAAATGCTTGTCACATCAGACATTATTTGAAAAATAGAAATCCCTCAAGGAATACTGTGAGACAAAAGCAGCCCACTTTAGCACACTGCCTGAGACTTCTGCACATGGAAGGACAGTACAACAGCAAGGAGGGTGTTTTCTCTTACCAGCAGTATTAGACCTGTAACCTTGAAAAGTACAATCAAAAGGAACAGTACGTCAGTAACCATGTTGGTATCATGTATACTGCAAAGAGAGCAAGAGAGAGATAAACACCATTTTTAAACTGGAAATTATTTTTTCCCAGTAAAAGTGCTGCTGCTATCAGAACAACTGATGATAAAGAAATGCTGAAGAAGAAATAGGGTGGTTCTTTACTACCATTTTCCTCCAGCAAGACTGAAACCCTATGGACAGAAAGTATAAAAGTATAGATCTGCATGGATGGAGTGACTTAACTGCTGAACAGACTTTGTAGGTGAAAATTGAATTTCTATGTTTTGGTAGTAGAATTTATTCCCAGACAAAACAAACCAAACCAAACCAACCAAACAAACAAACAAAACCAAAAAAAACCCCCAAAAAACCAAAAACCAAAACCAAAACAAAAAAAACCCACCCAAAAAACCAAAACAAAACAAAAAGTGAAAAGGCAGCATCTGCAGCATGGGGCATTTGAGAACAATCTGTATCCTGAGGAGAAGCATACACATAGCATGAATATTTTTTGTTAGTCGTTTTCCCTATGAACAATGCTACCAGGTTGAATGAGAGGGTCTGTCCATCAATCTCAACATCCTACACAATGTCCAATGCTAGATGTGCAGAACAGAAGATGGGACCAGGACAAGCCTGTGACAATAATGACATTTTCCCAGTACATTTCTTTCATCCTCCAACCTCTTGCTTTACTGCACTCTTGGTCATACCAAATATTTTGTTGTTATCTTTCTTAGATTTAGTGTCCCTTAACAAAGAAATTTTTTTTTTTATATTTTAATACTCCTTCTTACTCCTTGATAGACATATCAAGGGAGGAAGGTAGTATAAAGAAATTAGGAAAGAAAAGAAATTCTCAGATATGCTTTCCGTTCTAGAAAAATAAGATTTTCTGAAAAGTAAGATAGCAAGCCTTTGCTCTATGGATTCAGATTTTAGTGTAGTAAAGGGAGAGCATGGATATCTGGGATACAAGAGGAATAACTCATCATTCTTGGCATTGCAAAGGCTCTTTACAGCAACTTATCAAAGCGGTTTCAAACTTTTGTTTTGAGCTGACTTGATTCTCAGCTGTCCTAAGGATCAAGAAAATATAAAGGTTGTTTAAAATCATGATTCCTCTGATTACACTGATTTCTGAAACACAGATTTCTTGAAAAGATCCCAGGAGTTAAAGATGACAGTAAATAATATTTTATTTACTAAATGTATAACTTTCTGGCAAGAAGAAGAATGTCTTGATTCAGTTATCAACACTTAGCATTTAATTTTAAGATACACTTCCAGATGTAAGATTTGAACATTCCAAAATGTATACATACATGTACAGTTTATCATGTAACATAACATCAACTGCTTTACTTGGTGAATATAAAAAGCCTGTGTATAAAAGAATAAAACACTTGTTTTGAATGTAACACTGCCATCTAATGAAATAACTGTAAATTACATGAAAGGATTTCATGGTTTTGTCACCTGTTTTTGGAGGTATAATACAGGATACAACTTCATTATTAATAGCATCTATAATAATAAGAGAATAGTACCTTTATCAATTAGTTATTTATTAATAAAACAAAACCAATAATGGTTATTAATGTTAATATTTCATATTAATAATTGTTATAATATTTTAAAATTAGAACTAGCTGATTGTATGGCAAGCAGCTGGAAGAAAACCTTCATCATACAGATGATATTTAAATAAAACTGAAATAAATAAATACAATGAATAAGATTTTCTCTGAAGATAGGAAGTAAAAACCCCAAATTAAGTGGAACTTCATTTCACATGTCATAATAGATTTATTTTCTGGGTGATATATAACCCTAAACACAGTATTTACAGTGCCACAGGTTGTTTTTACCAACTAGTTCACATAAGGTCCTAAATGAATTTTGGGGATGAAGATACAGGGAGTAGAGTCACCTGGGCTGTGTTTGCAGATATGCAGTGTAGTTCTTGAATGAACTTGAAAAGTGACTGAGGGAAAATCCTACCTTACATCTATCTGCATAAAATTACTCAGACACAGCAGCACTGCTTTTGTGGATGCTGAAGCAGGATAAGCAGATCCCCTGAGGGTTCATAGTGCTTCATTTTCTGGGACTGATGGAGGCCAGCTGGGATCCAGCCCTGTTTGGATTTCCCCTGTTGTGGCAATTCTGGGGGTCTTAGAAAGCTTCTGAGTAGCTTGGTGGCAGCTCTGGGTGTAGGGCTGAGTGTCTCAGCATGGAAAGACTGCATGAGACCTCTCTGCACTTTGCTGTGGGCTTATGGCAAGTGGGCTTTCAGTCTCAGTTTAATTTCTAACTATGAACTCAGTTAAAAATAATCCTTTTCTTGGCTCCACTTCCAACTATGGCAATGCTAATTGGAAGCAACCTTGTAGTTGTCATGTTTGTTTAACAAACTCCACAGAAGAACACCTAGAGATATCAAAACACTATAGACAAATAAACAGCATTGCTGATGTGTCTATTAATTCACTATGGTGTGTTTTACTGCAGAGTGCCACCATTAGTATTTATTTTACAGTCTCAGTTGATATTATGCTAACATGGCCAGGTCATAATATGGTCATATAGCATAATATTTTATGGTAACATGACTATGTCATAATAATAAAGACAGTTGATGCTTCAACATTGTTCGTGAGGTCATTCTGCAGCTGAAACTTGACATAAACAAAAGGGGAAGAGGCACACACACACTAGCAAGTAGTATAGTCTCACCAATCACCAAGTCTGAGATCTGGTTTTTCAGTGAATGAGAACATCTTGTTGATTTTATGGAACATGAGGATCTTCACACAAGGAAGATCAAAGGGCTGCATTACGTTTCAATACATAAGTTTATGGGACAGATGGAATCCACTCAGAGAGACCCATGACACTCAGGGCCAGATTATCAAAACTTTCAGACACTAAAACCTATTAGTGTTTTCAAACCTTTATTCCAACACTGTCAGCACTTTTAAGCTCTATTTAAAGCATCAGTCTACAATTTAACTACTGCCAAAGTTCAAATGGAGGTTAAAAGGATGGGCTAACGGAGGTGGCAAGTCAAAAGAAATTTTGGGTTGCCTTTCCTTTGTTTCCACACAGGTATTATCAAACTTTTGGATATAATTTTTTTTAGCAAGGGAGAAATGAAAATTCTTGTGAAGCACACCAAAATATCTTCGGTGAGGTAATAAATATTAAAATACTGCACGTCCTTGCCTCTGAGGCGTTGGAGCATGAAAAAAACTGTTGCTATTTTGCCATTGAAAACATTTCAGGATTTTCTATCAAGTAAATACCAAATATACTCAGGAAAAAAAGGAGGGGTGAGCTCACCATCTTAATAGCAGTCTGTCAGATTTCTTAAACTCCATATTTTCCCATGCTTTGCTTGATAATGGATTCTAGTGCCCTGGTAAACTCATCTCGTTTAAGGGGGACTCTAACTAGGATTCCTGCTTTGTGTCTAAAAGTGTCAGACTCCATGCTCTGGAGTTACCTTTCAGTGGGTTTTAACTCTGAACTCTTAGTTCCTCGATCACAGTGACAGGTCTTATAAGCAGATGGTTTTGCTCTGCTGCCCTTTCAAAGCAGTAAGATCTTGTATTGTAGCTCCTTTAAGTAATGTAACCTAAGGGGACCCTTTTCCATCTGCCCAATATTGTGCAGACTGTGATTTTATGGAGAAAAGGCACGAAGATGAAGTTGACTGTTTTACTGTATCTAGCACAAGAATATACAAATCTAGATCAGGTAGTAACAACTACATGGGTGTTCACCCTCAGATTCCTCATTGCTTTTGAACATTCTTAAAATCCTATTTAGAGTCTGTCCTCCTCTTCATTCAAATGGCTTCTTTTATGGAAGTCACCCTTTCTCAAATTGCTATTGAGAAACCCTCTGTATTTAGGACTTTCTGTGAATTGATTCCTGACCCATATGAAGTGAGGAAAATTCATTGTCAGGGTATTAATTTCTTAATTTATTCCCTTCTGGGGTTCGGATTTGAAAATTATGTTTCCTTAAATGATAGCCAGTAATTCATCTAATTGAAGTGTCATATGAATCAGTAAGAGTTGAAGAGCTCTCGCTGAGTAGTTCCGTAGATAATTTTTTTACATGGATGGAAAGATGAAAAAAATACAAATAAGCTTCACATTCAAGCCAAGTAGAGTTCCTGGTATTAGATGGGATCTCCTATTTTTAAACACGAAGAATTTCTACCAATGCTTCCAACAAAATCGCAGCTCCTGCTACTGTTTCATTGGTGTGATCATTCTTTAGTATAATTTAGGGGTGGGGAAATGCATAGTTTGCACAGCTGTTGTTGTATTTAGTTGAGTCCACCCTTTCCGCCTCAACCCTGCTTATGGCTGTAAGAAGTAGAACTATCTCCCATATGCAATATCCTATGTTATTCCAGTATACAGTGATAGGTTTTGAATTCGTTTGTAACTTTCCAACCAGTAATGGAAGGCACTAGAAGGTGTTTTCTACATGGAATAGTGAAGGAAGCAGAAAGTGACATCAACTTAAAACGACATACTAGCTGCACTTGCTGCACAAGTTTTCACAGATGGGCAAACTGCTTCTATTGACAATGGCAATTACCCTGTGTGGATTATCTTAAAGGTGGCTGAGGACCTAATATTATGAACCTCAATTTTAGTATTAGTTACAACAGGAGAAAAACTGTCAAATACTCTTCTTTTTGCAGCCTGGGGAATACTGGAATATAAGAACTGCTGCAACACGGGCCCTTGTTCATTCCTTTGTGACATTAAGCATAAGCCCTCTGCACTTCAGCTTGTACACTCAGAGCTTATGGACAGCCAAAGAAGACCCAGTAGATACCTGAGCTCAGCTTTGGCAGGATGGTCTTTAATCATACCATTGCAGCCTCTGAAAAGCAGGGAGAATGATTAGACCGCTCATGTTTTTTTGCAGCATATGCCTGGTCAGATATAACCATGTGATTATAAAAACATTTTCTAGACACAGAAAAAAGTTCCACGCAGCCTGTGTAATTTTTTCCCCATAAGTTTTTAGCCATAAATAATCCTTTCCAGTATTATTAATCTGTCAGGCTAGATGGCTCTTCAATACAAATAAAATAGTAATTTGATATATTTTGACAGGAAGGCAGAATGTAATTTCTATTTTAAAACGGTGCTTTAACATCTCTTTGATTGCATCATTCTATTACAATCCTCTCCTATTTTAAGCAAGGCATTTGAGAAGGAGAAGGAAAGGGTTAAAAACTATCAAGCAGGTGTGTTGGTTAGCAAAGGCTTTAGCTTACTTCTTGGCCCTCACACAGTGCAGGTGTTGAACATCAGCATTTTCAACCTGTTTGATATCTAGGCTTTTGTGTTTGTCATCTGGGGACTTTTACATTAAATCTGTAGGAAAACCCCCCATTGCTTTGTTGTTTTGTCTGAATAGGATAAAACAGAATTTATTTCTCACTGGTCTTAAGTTTAAAAAGACTAGCACAGCTATGTCTGTCAATCTAAGAAATGGAGGCTTTTTTTTAACTTGATAGTTTATGTTATTGTAGATCACCCCTTATACAACAGCCACTAAGGGGTAAAGAACAGCAAGCTGACAATTAATGAAATCTGCAATTACTGATAAATAAGCAGAAAAATGTGTCAAAAAATGCATTAATTTAATGCCTACATCGTGTATCTTAGCTTATAAATCTGATAGATGTGCTGGAAAAATGAAGAACATTTTGGCTTTATGATAAAAATTCACTTCTAATTGAATTATGTGTGTGATGGTAAAGAATAAATAATGAAAGGTATAAAAAGCTCATGTAACTTTAAAATCTGTTACATGCCCAAAAGACTTTTTATATGTCTTCATATGCAGACCTAAGTGCCTTCATTGTCAATAGAATCTGCACAGAAATTTCTTTTTCCCATCCAAGTAACTCTTAAGACATACAAAACCTACCACTGTTCTAGTTTCTGTAGAGGAATGAACAGAGTATAATTATAAAACTTATGACTGAATACTTATAAAACTTAATCAGCAACTGGTTTAGTCCCTTCCTCTTAAGAGTGTGAAACTAATTTTGAATAGCTGATTTCTCATGCGGTTGTTGTTCATGACTGACTTTGTTTTGCGTGGAGGTCATTCAGAATAGAAACTTAGAGTAAGTTTAAGACATGTTTACTTTCCCTGAAATTGCTTGAACTAGATGATTAAAATTGTTAAAAAGAAACTACAACCTTCCACTTGTTCCCAAACAGAGTTTACAAAAATTTTTCAATTTGTATTGCAGTTATTGGCTTGCTTTGGAAATGGTTTTCAGGACAGCATCCTTGTATTCCTGGATGACATAACAGTATGAGAAGTGAGGAACTTTTTCTCAGACACTAGGAGTAAAGATGTCAATCTGCCTCCATGAAAATCAAGGAGTCCTCTTTTTCTGAGTGATTTCCAGATAGCTGATTAATTTTGGACTTAGACATACATCAAAACCTTTCAAAGTGTTAAGCAGTAATTACACCTATATATACACAATGTATATATGTATATATATAAAATTATATTACATACACACATTTGTATTTTAGCAGCAAGAAGGAAACAGTGATACTTTATTGCCATTAATTCTATTTGTAAACACCCAGATGCATTCCCCTTCTTAAACCTCAAATAATGCTTGTAGTAATACAGAACAAGGTTTTGGGAACTAGTTCACACAACTGGTTTTGACTTCTTTTTAACTCATCAAATGCTGTTTCAAATGTATGCAAAGATAACGTACGGATGCTTTTAACAATAATAGACAAGAAATTCATGGTGTCAGTGTGTTTCTAAGCTGTTACTGCAAAACACAGGAAAATATTCTTATGTGAGGTCACATTCTATAATTTCCTCTCTGTGTCACTGAACGAAATTGAACACTTTGTCATATATCTTACTGGAAATCTATAAAGCAATGCATTTGCTCCTTGAAAATCAATTACATAGTCTTGACAAATTATCACACCTAAAGTTACTTTGTATATGGAAGATTCTATCAGCTGTGTCATAAGCTCAAAGCACTTAGAGGGGTTAAACTTGACTTTCTGTCATTTTATTGGGATGTTTACTGCATTATCTCATCATGCCAATACTTGGCTTGGACATGGAGAGAGGAAATTATATTTATGATTCAGTTCCCTTAAGTCTTTTCAGCAGTTACTGTAATTCTGTGTTTCCATAACACGCTTCACAGCTTAAGTGAAGATACATTTTATCATATCGGTGATACTGAAAGGATCACTCTCTAAAACAAAGAAATTATCTTGATACATCAGTGCCTGCCTAGAACCTATCCAGATGTCAGTCCTACTTCATTATTCATTTTGGTAATGCTTACCAGCTGGCAGTTTAATGTCTGACATAGGAGTCCATTTGGGAATCATCCCTCTCCTCAGGTAATCAGGCAAGTTGAACAATTGTTCTATATTAGCAAACTCATTTATTGCCCTGTGAAACCTAAACTGAAAGTTGCAAATCTTGTGTTTTGAATCACTTTCATGTCTGAACATGACTGACACAGAATGACTTCATTAACTTTCAGTAAAGTGCATTAGAAAAAAATTTAAGACTGAGTTCAGGTGCCAAAAGGGGTGTACTCTTTATTGTTAGAGTAGACCTGGTTTTTGTGTTGACAGACGTAAATATTTCTATTTTATTAGACTGTTAATTTGCTAAAAAGCTTCTAAAAATATGTTGACTACTTTTTATCTTGAACATTTAGGAATACTTTCTGAATTGCTGAAGTTGAGAAACAGCTAAGAAGAAAGAGATTGTGGATTTAAAGACTGGAGAAAATTCAGTATTTGAAAATAATAGGAAATTCAGGATTGAAAAATAGCAGAAAGTAAAACTTGTGTAGTTTCTGAAGTGGTCTGAGGGATGCTAATTCAATCCTTGCTTATCCATGTAGGAAGAAAAATATTAAGGTACAACAATAATAATTTTAAAACATTTCTTCAAAAAGCAAATCTCAAAGAATGGAAACATTTCACTTAGGAAGACTCTCAGAGGTACTCAAATGTATGGTTATCATACCCTAATTCTCAGAATCTATTTTCTTCCTTCCCACTTCTCCCAACAATATCCTAAAATTAGTCATTAACTTTAAAACAATTTTATTCACAATTCATATCAATTCATATCATAAGTGTTGAAGAAAAAATATTAAAGAGAAGCAGATTAATGCTTTTAGTTACTGTGCCTAAAAGAGAAGGTGGCTGCTGCAGTTTGTTCTTAAGATGCCTGTAAAGCATATATGTTTTCAAAAGACAGGGAATATAATACTGTTTGTACTAGTACACAAGATGATGCATAAACCAGCTGTGAATAACTACAAATGAGACCTTCTCACCCTCTACCCTTCCCTCCTCTTCTTTGCAGATACATATTGTCCATCCCCACATCTTCCATATGCTGTGTGGTCTGGTAGGTTGTAATCTAGCTTCAGGTTTTTGATATGCTGTCAGAGGTGGTTAACCTGGTTTTGATGAGTATTGTATTGAACATAAGCTAATAAAGGGACACTTGACATGGTTAAGTGTTTTTCCACATTATAGATTGCCTAGAAGAAAGATAATGAAATTGAGCTGAAAGCAGTTTCTTTTTAACAGATCTAATAGTGAGAACATACTGTAAAAAAAGTGTTTGCCTTTATATGTGTGTATTAAATGGGAAACCTGTTTTCTTACTGCGCAAAAAAATGGTCAGTATTCTTTTTTTGACAGCTGCCATGGTGCTATGAAAGTCACTGTGTTTGCATGGCCGAGTTTTGGTAGTGCGGGTGCTGCAGGGGTGGTGTGTGTGAGAAGCTGGTGACAGCTTCCTCCGTGTCCAGCAGAGTCTGATTCCTGGGTGCTGGTCAAGGCTGGGCCAGTTGTAATTGTGGCCAGAGAAAAGTGGGGTGTTAACATGTGAGACGAACAGCTCTGCAGACACCAAGGTCAGTGGAGAAGGAGGGGGAGGAGGTGCCAGAGCTGAGATTTCCCCTGGTGGTGCAAACCATGGTGAAGCAGCTGCCTCCTGCTGCCCACGGAGGTCCACGGGATGCAGAGATCCACCTGCAGCCTTGGAGGAGAGCCACACCTGAGCAGGTGGATGCACGAGAGGAGGCCGTGACCCCAGGGGAGACTCGTGGAGAAAGGACACCACACTGAAGCAGCCTGTCCTTGAAGGACTGCACCCCGTGGAAAAGGGACCCACACTGCAGCAGTGTTGGGAGGACGGCTCCCTGTGGGATGGACTCACACACTGGAGAAGTTCATGGAGGGACCCCATGCTGGAGCAGGGGAAGGACTCCTCTCCCTGAGAGTAGGAGAAACAGTGTGTGAGGAACTGACCACAACCCCATTCCCTGTCTCCCTGCACTTCTAGGGAAGGGGGTAGAGATGGGAAGGAGGAAGGGGTGGGGGTAAGGTGTTGCGAAGGTTTTATTTTAATTCTCATTATCCTGCTCTGATTTTGTTAGTAATAAATTCAGCTCATACCTCTAACTCTAGCTTGTTTTGCCCATGATGGTATTTGGTGAATGAGCTCTCCTGCTCTCCTGTTCCTTATCTCAACTCATGAATATAACTTTGTTATATTTTCACTCCCCTGTACAGCTGAGGAAGTGAGTGATAGAGAAGCTTTGGTGGATGCCTGGCATCCAGCCAGCATCAACCCACTACAAGTTATTATTTATGGCTACCAAACATACAAGAGGAGCTATATTAATTAAAAGAAGGAAAGAAATTAAGACATAGGGGAAAGCTACAGAGTAACTAAAGGTTTAATGAAGAGAAAGCAGCAAATAGGATTTGTTTTAAAATTTCCCCAAACAAATTATTTTGATTCAGCTTGCTAAAGGAGGAATGTACCTGGCTTTCCCAAAGCCAAGGATGAGAATGAATTTCCTGCCCTCCTGAGAAAGTGCTGGTTTTGTGGTCATTGATATCAAATCTGCGACTTATTAGATCATTTGGTTAAGCCAAGTTTTACTTAGTTCAGGTGTAGAAATATCATTCCATTTTGTCAAATTGGCCAGGGCATGCAAATAAACTAGGGTTTATGTATTTGACATTTGCTGCAACATAACAAATATCCAACTGGACTTACAGTTAGAAGCACACAGACACATGACACCTGGTCCATAATAAAGTCTCTTAGGAGAAATACACCCATTCACACTTTCTAAGGAATCAGTCTGAGAGAATGAACTTTAATGCTTCAACCTTCTGTGTCACAGGGTAGCCACGTGTCTGATTCAGCTGATGGAATCCTAAACCTGGACTCACTTTTGCACTGAACTCCAACATTAAAACAGCTGTTGGGTTGTCTGAATCAATACATGCCTCAGCAAAAAAGGAGGATAACTGGCTTAGGGAAAAATTCTTCACTGTGAGAGTGGTGAGGCACTTGAACAGGCTGCCCAGAGAAGTTGTGAATGTCCCATCCCCGGAAGTGTTCAAGGCAAGGCTGGATGGGGCTCTGAACAACCTGGTCCAGTGGAAGGTGTCCCAGCCCACAGCAGGGGATTATAAATAGATGATCTTCAAGGTCCTTCCAACCCAGGCCATTCCATGATTCTGTGATTTTTTAAGATGAAGAGGTTCATCCCCTCTATGTAGTAGTGAATCACTCATGTTATTGACACAAGAAAACTAGCTCTTGTTAGAGAATAGTCATTCTGGTTTTTCTTATTTTAAGCATGAATGAAGCTTAACTTTACATTCAGAGGGAATCCAGTTTTGATTAATTATGAAGAATGTAGTGAAATAATTAAGTTTTTGGAGAGGAAGGTGTTGTCTTGGCATCATTCAAATAACTGTGCTTGGCTTTTCAGTATGTGGTTTATACTGTATTTGTCTTGGTCCAAGAGCTACTTCAATGCCAGTAAACAAGTGGTGGGATTGGGATGTGATTGGGAAAGTTGTCTGCAGATTTTCCTGTGTGTATTCTGTATTCTCATCTTTGTATTTATTATAAAGATGAGAGTGGCAAAGTATTTGAAAGCCAAGAAAATGCTCGTAAAGTTTATCTGGATTCCATTGGACTGAGAAGATCAAAGAGCAAATGGTAAGAAAACAGAGGGTAAAGAGGATTTGATAGAATTTCAGCTATCTAAGAATGCTGGTTTCTCAGTGTCTTATGCTCTGATGTGTTTTGCAGCTCCTTTGTCAAATATCATAGAGAAAAGAAACACATGCAACATGTAATTTCAATATGAACGAAGCAGTAGCAGGCAACTTCAGCTATGCATGACTGTTCTGAACCAGGGTTTTTTGTGGAATAATATTATTTTTTCTTTTAAAATGCATAAGTAAACAGTTTTTGCTTACAATGCTAGAATTAATTTCAATACTTTAAAAAAAACCCCTTTGCTCTCCTTATAAAAAATTCACAAATGCTTCGTTATTCAACATGACATTTGAAATAGTAGATCTAAAATTTTAAAAGTCAGGAAAGAAGGACAGACAGGAATGAACATTTCCCACTCATCCTTATTTCATCCCCTTGTGCATATGTGTTATGATATAATCTTTTAATTACACAGACACAGAGTTTTTCTCCCAGGAGACCTCTGGCTTATAGAGTGAGTAATAGTTATCCAGCATTTCTTTTTATCTTGTTCACTATGTGGTTTAGCCTCAGGCCTTATTTATGCTACATCATCCAAAATCTTGACTGACTGCAGAATTATTAATTTCTTTTCCTGGGAATTTCTTCGGTTCTCTTATCACATCAGCTAATTGCTTAATGGCTGCTCCTAAACCTATCTTTATTTTCCCTTTGAAAATGTATTATCAGTGTCCCATTTTTGCAACTATGGAACTGAAGCACAAAGAGATTAAAGCCAAATTTACTGTGTCCATTTTTGTGTGCAAAAAATGAGACATGAAGAATTATTCTTTTAAGAATATCTGAATTTTTGAAAGCAATACGTGCATAATTGCAGTGCTCACTAACTTTGTTTGCAACCTATCACAAATACCAGGCTTCTCATTGGGATTTTTCATTGGGTGTCTAACTGCATCATGTAAAACCTGAGTGGATTCAACTTATTTAGTGCTCTTCCTTTTCCTGAAGTCTCTCCTCTTTTAATTCATACTTTCTGATAATTTTTGGAAGAAATTAGGTTTTCCCCATGTTCCTTCTCTGTATGTGTCTCTCCCAGCATCTTGGCTCTTTTACATCTTTCTGAGCTCCAGATATTTGTGTTTTCTGGAGCCTCTTCTTTGGCTCCCATATTTCCCTAACTGCAGCTCCTTCCTCACTTTTCTCTTTCTGCTGACTTGCAAGCTGTATCTCCACACTTGCCACTCTTCTGCATTCAGAATAGGTAGTGTCCTCGTCTCTTGCATTGTGTGGGAGCCAGCTGAAAGGTACTTGAGGATAGGAGAAATGGATGTTTTGCTTTCAGCTCCAGGGTCCTGTGTCACGGAATTTAGCTATCAGCTGGAGCAAGTGTACAGAAGTCCTATGACAGCCTTGCATCTCTTGGCAGCAATGTGCTCAGTGCAGGTGGAATCGTGGAAAGCTTGGCTGACCAGGTGTGAACAGCAGCCTTTGAAAGGTTTGTAATTGAACCACAATAAAGGCAATCTTTCAGAGACAGAAAATAGTGCATGTCACATCATGGACACTGCCTAGACGACTTTTAGATTTCTGCTCTTGATGATTCAAGCATGGAGATTTTCAGTGGAATATTTTTTTAAGTGCCAAAATATCATTCTCAGAAAAGGCTGTGCTGTTGCAGCTGAAAGCTTCCCCAAACAGTTCATCCTAAGAAAGACAAATGAAAGTCTGACAAGAGATAAAAAGTAGCTTCAAATCCAAACCTAATAGTGAGCAATACCTCAGATGACAGTTTCATGAGACTAGTAGACTATAAAAATAAATTTTTTTCCCATTACATATTCTCAGTCCTGCTCATAGCAGCCAGTATGTTTTAACCAGTTATGGAGCTTCACAGTCAAAGAATTCAAGAAACTTTTGTAGAATAAAATAAAAAGAAATATTTCTAAGGCTGTATTTCATTGACATAATATCTTGGATCCATAATACTGTTATGTCAAACAAGCAAAAATTTCATTATTATTATTATCATTACAATGAACTTTTTCTTCTCATCCCATTGTTCTGATCATTATAAATTTTTCTCTTCTGTCAGGCTTTCACATTCAAGATCCAATTTGGCATCAAAAAACCCTCTCCATCTCCTTGCTATTGCTATTGACTCTGATGTTCTTAAGTTTTTCTTTCCCTCCCTTTCTGAGTCTTTCTAGAACCTGGAGAGATATCTGGCTTTTGGCCACTTTTGACCCTTCAGTATACAATAGTGTAATTATATGCTTATCATGGGGTTATAAGAAACTGGTAAATAATAGTTTTCAAGTGAGACTTTCTGTTCAAGTATTTATTCACACTGATTTACAGGGGCTAAGAGTATAATGCATTGTATTTTGGAGTGATCAGTGTGCATTTGGAAGGCATAAGTCTTCCTGGTTTTATTGTGCAAAAGGAGTTCACATTCAAAATAAATAAAAAATAACATTTAGTTGAAAATAAACTTCCATAAGTAAATAAACTATCTGAAAATGCAGCAAAAATATAAATACTTATAAAGAATTTGAGAATAATATGATAACAAATGCATTTTTTGTAATAGCTGATAAGATTTTTTTTATATTACAGGTTACTGATAAGACCAAATTGGGATGCAAAAAATTAATGCTCATTAGCAGGCATGGTTTAAACCATCTTGATATCATCAGTTAACTTTTTATATAGGTGGGGAAGCATGCCAAGATGAGGGTGCAAGTAACACTTCCAAACAAGTAGAGGCACAAAGGAATTTGAGATGATATCCCTAATGAAACCCAGAGCTGCAGCACTGTGAGAAAATTAAAGCTTGGGCCAAGAATCAAAGAGAAACTCAAAATGCTTCAGAAGGCTTTTTATAGTCTAGGATCAAGGAGGTTTCAGCTTTTAGTGTGGAAAGGGCTAATAATGATCTGCTAATCTATGTGCAGCATTTATATTGTTTTCCTTGTAATTTCTAACAGTCTATCAAAGCCTCCAAGTAAGGGTTTGCATGTTGGGAATCAGATGTGGCTATAGGTCCGGTGCATATAACACCACATTGGCTTATGTGATGTTCAGGAGGATGTGGAATGCTTTTAGGACTGTCTAAAGGTTAAAGACTTTAAATGCTGCTACTCACTTCAGTCACATTCTGGGAACAGAGGGTAGACAGAGAGCAGAACAGAAGCACCTGGAGTGTATTTGCCCTAAAATAAGTCTCCAGCAAGCAGCTAGACACTAGATCTATAGAATTTTTCACTTTGTCCTAAACTTTTAAATAAACTTCCAGAACAGCCAAGAAGACAGAATTCAGAGAACTTTGAAATATTGTTCTTTAATTTGTGCTTATCAGAATAATAAAAGTTTCTGGTTCTGACACCTTTTAAACTTTTTGATGCATTTCAGTCCAATAGACACTCTTTTATTCTTAAATATGCAGCTTCCTCTAAAGTAGGTAAAGTTTTGACCCAGATGAAACCGGTATTTTTCTGTTTATTTCATTGTTGCAGGCCTCTGCCTCCAGTATTAAGTTTTACCAGTAACCCTCAAAGCTTTTAATTTTCTGAAAAATCTCTGCTGGTAGATTATAAGCACTCAAAAATCTGAAGGAAAATTTAGAGGAAAAATCTATGAGAAGTGGGAAACAGGCAGTTATTTGGATTATGAATCAATGAGATACATAGGACCCGATACAGTAAGTTTTCATTGTTAGTTTTTCATTCCACACAGAATAAGCATCCATATTTTTGTAATGTAAATTCTGAAGGTAGAGGCCTAATGTATTTAGCTTTCTGTTGTTTCTAACTAGTGGTTTTTGTGGTTGATCACTTCAAATTATTCTTGGTAACCATTTTGTAATACATGCTGAAAATCCTTGCTATTTCTTTTTGGCACTTCAATGAGGTTTACATATCCACAGAAAATGATAACATAAAAAAAATAAAATATCCTCCAATATGTTTGGCAGCCTTCTGTATGTAGCATTGCTACATAAATGATTGCCAACTTAATACAGGTATGCATTTGTGAGTAAATACCATTGAGTGTACTGAAAGACCCTAATATCGTTCAAACAATTTTGAATTTGGGTTAGAGGTGTAAAAGATCTATGCATTTTCATGAAAACAGGTTACCGGGGAGATCACAGAGAGGCTATAGTAATTCCCCTCCTACAGAAAAAGAAAATGTAATCTATAATGTTCCTAGACATTAAAAAAGTCACATTGGAAGTGGAAATGAGGGACAGAGTTAAGGAGGGAGGGAGAAAAGTAGAAAACTAATGAAAAAGTAAGAGAGACTCTGAACATCTTGTTTTGTTGAGAATTAACTTATTAGACACCAAAAAAATCTAGTAATTTTGACTGAGGACTGGATTCTCTACTGTTTAAAAAGGCACAAATATTCTTTTTTCAGACGATGAAGTGGGATAGGCTCTCTCCATGTGCCGTGTCTGCTTTCTCATAGTGGTTGGGCTCACATTTATTTTAATTCATTTTAAATGTCTATCAATCATGAAACACAAATTCACTGGAAACATTGAGACAGCTATATGAATTTCTAATTCTCTTCACACTTGTCAAGTCATTCCATCTTAACCTGGCTTGTCAATTATTTACTCTCAGATTTTACGGCCATATTTAGAGACAGATTGTAGAAGTCATCAAGTGAAATGTGGCCTGTGCTTAGGTCTATTGGAGATTACTGCTGACTTCAAAGCAGGAATTTGCCCATATTGTTCCCATTCACATTCTGGAATGTCATGTTTACTGGATGAAATACCACGTGTATTGGCTTTGATTTTCTATTCGAATCACTAATGGCAGGACATGTTCTGTTAGCAAAAGAATTCCTATCCAAGTAAGGCCAAATAACCTGCTGCGGCAGTTGAACTATTAGAAGAGAGAACACAAAACTTTTATATTAGAAAAAATTAAGCCACATAAGCTATGGTATTTTTTAATCAAAACAATGATTTGTTTTACTAGGCAAGCTACTTTTGAAATTCTTTTACTGTAGGCTACACAAGTAAGAAGAAACCTGAATAATTTCATGTTTTGTTGATATATCAGGTTGGCATGGTGAAAGTGCTCTTCTTCAATTAAGTAATTAAATGCTACCTAAGAATTTTAAGAATATTGATGTGATTTGCAGTGGGATACAGGAACTCTCTAGTGCTGTAACAACCTGGGACCAATTTCTTGTTGGCTTGATAGAGCGATGTGGCAGTGGTAGACAAGCACCTCCTACAAAACAGAACCTAAGCTTAGGTCTATGCTCATATCCCAGCTGAAAGCAGGACCAGAAGCACAGACACCAAAGGAATAAAATTTCCAAGAAAACTCCCTGGAGTCAGAAGGAAACCATGCTGTCATTGCTGAATTGAGAACAAATGAACATAGAATAATACTCCCTAAAGAGTATTTGTAATTTCCTCTGATCTCCCACTTCCTAGGTCTTGCAGAAATTTGAGGAAGAAAAGACAGGTTTAAAGATTTTATTGTCCTTAAATGTGTTTTCTATTAAATGCTTTCCAGAATGGTTTATTACACATATTGTTTGAGGCACTAAAAAAAAGTTGATGCCACATAGTGGGAAATATGGGGAATTTCATCACATAAATAATGAGTCAAGGTAAGGGCAAGAAAGATGTCAGTCATGGTCACTTTAGTGATGATCTATTCCATTTGAAGCAATAGAAAAGTACCCTAAATACCTCTGAATACTAGAAAAGGAGAAAAATTGAATCACAGACTTGATTTACAAATAAAAGTTAAACCTGTTGTATTCATGTATAAAACAGTTTCTGTAGGTAATTTAGGATAATTAATTATCATGAAGAAATCAAGAGAAAAAAGTGGTGTCATGTCAGGTTCTATTAATAAAAGGAAGAATATGCGCTCATTTTGCTACAGAAAAGACAAGCCTTCATTTGGCATTGTGCTACTTCTTTGTTTCTGTGGTAAGGAAGAGGCCAACTAATTGTCCTTCTTTTTGTCACCCAGCAGGTTTTTGGTGCAAAAGGAATTATCTTCAAAATAAAGGGATTATTGTCAAAAGTACATGTTAGGTAGCAGTCTTGCTCACAGCAATCTTTAGTAGAAGCAGGAGTTTAACGGAGCGAGCAGTTTTTGTCACATTTTAAAAATGTTTGCTACAGGAATAGGAAATACCACTGTGCTTAGGAGTAAATAAAGTATTATTTTGAAGGACGAGTTTGTAGGACCTTGAAGCAAAGAAGCATGAGAAGCTTGGGCTTGGTACTGAAGCAGCTCAGGGTCCAAGGATACTCTAAAATGCATCTGTTGTGGCACAGGCACAGAACTTCTGCAAGAAACTGGCAGGTTTAGAGCCCCTGCCTCACCTTCCCTCCCATGCAGTACCCTTATTTCTGCCTCCTGCCTTCTCCTCTACATATACTAAAGAGCAGGCAACAAGTAGCACACACGGCCAAGTGCTTAAGGTTTGGGGTTTATCAGTTATAATACCAGAATAATTTCATGGAGATCAGAGATAATCTCTGCTATTACTCTCACTGCGAGTAGGTGGACACTCAGAGCTGTTAAATAATGGGCTGTATAAGCATTATATGCTGATGATTAAACGTAAAAATGCCTTAACCTTGATATACAGGATACGCCCCACAGCATAGAAGAAATTTCATAAAAGACTATAAAACACTGTATTGCATGTAGTTATTTAATCTTTAGGGAGAAAAAGAAAACAACAGGAAAAATTGCACTTTACTCTGAGTTGGATAAGCACTAATAGTTTTCCCAACGCTTTTTGTTATACCTGTGCAATAAATTCCAATTTGTATTTGGCACCTTCTTCCCATCCCTCCACACAGCAACCGTATTGACAGAGTTCATCCAGAAGAAAGAAATTATGATCCAAAATTAATAATTTTTTATTTGATTCTCTATGTACCCTGTTTAATATCTCATTCTTTAAACACATTCAATAATAAAAACATCAAAACTTTTTTTCTAGTGGCAGACTTAATTTAAAGCTGCTAATACGACTACGTTCTGATGGTTTTAGTCAGTAAAAATGAAAGAAATTTCAAATGAAGTTGTAGCCTAAAGAACTAAGAAGTAGAAACTACCAGTTAAACACAAAGCTTTTGCACTAAGTGCTGGCATACCTCATGTTCAACTCCTTCTTCTTTCCTGTTGCACAAAGTATAATGCCATGGAAGGAAAATGAAAGAGGAATAGAGTTTTGGCAAGGTAAGATCATAATGCTAGTAACTATAGATGAACTGTAATTTATTTCTTAAAAATGTGTCTTTTTAAAGGACACCTACTCCTTGTTTAATAATTCCAAGAGCAAAATAGGGATTAGTATACTATATGTATGTGAATATGATTTCTTCCTTGTTAAACACCTTTTCCAAAAAAGATTTTATTGTAAGATGTTCTACTGTATGCTCTGAAAAAATACTACTGTCTATTAAACTACATGTTTAGGAAATATATTTCCCTTTTGAGCCATACAAGTCAAATTCTTAGAGATCAGATGCACTGTGCTCCAAATTTGTCTTTGAAAAAAGTTCCCTCTTCATTCTTGCCCCACAATGATCTATTGAGTATTAATCAGGAATTGTGTAAATGTATTAGTTTTAGGGCAGACTTGGTCATCATTCTGAAAAAGGAATCATGTCAGACATATGAATGTACTTAGGAATATAACTGCCCTCGGAAACAGTAGGAGTAAATGATGTAATAACTTTTTGGTACCTTTGATACCTTTACCGGTTAAGGTAAATTTATATGTTATACTTACCTTAATAACATTGTTGAACTTGGTTGGCTGTTGATTTTTTTTAATTAAAAAGGCACTGCAGCAAATGGGAATGTTCTTGACACAATAAGGAATCTTCTGCCTTTCATAAGAAGATGTGTACATGGTCTTTGATATATAGTGACGATCAGTACTGCAAACAGCAGTGCAAATGGCAGGATACAGGGATTCTCGAGCTGGTCAGCTAGTGGGGCTCTGTGGGCAAGTATAGCAAACATTGCAGTTGTTTTACCTTCTACTTCTGACAATTGGAAAAATCAATTTTCAAGTCCGAGGTCTTGAATTCTTACATTATTTTTCCAATTTTTTTTCTGAGAGAAGGATAATCAAGCTTGTTTGGAGTGTCATAATGAAAGCTTCGTACAAACTAAGCATGTGAAAAGCCAGGAAAGCCTCAGAAATCTTTTCTACCTAAAACTTTTCCACTGAAACAGAAGAATCACTAGGCCCCAGAATTGAAATAACTTCTTGCCCTCTAGAGAGAGGGTTATTCCTACAGGTCAAAACAAGGGTTACTGGTAGGTCAGCTGAGATAGCCATTACTGCAGCTATCTGCACAGTGTTTAGGCTTTAAGTAAACCAGAGATGTTATAATGTGGAACTGCTGGTTCTTGGCTGGCTTTCCTAAGGCCATTAAGAAAAAGACAGCTTATTAAGCCTGAAATCATTAAGGAAAAACATTAAAACCTGTCTCTAAACAGAAGCTGTATCAGTTTAAGTAAAACTGGTTTTGGTATTCTAGAGTGTGACAAACCTGTTTAGACACTATTACCATTCAGAACCATCATTTAACTACTTTCTTGACCCAGTCAGTGTTATTTTTTATTTCTATCATATTCCACTTGATATTTACATTATCATACTATATTCAAGCCAGTGTTGCTTTTCAGGTATGAAATTGATTCATTGAAAGCACAAATATTTGTGTTATGAAAATAAATGGTCACTAAAATCAAAGTAAGATTGGTTGACTAGAACTTCCATATATGTTGTACAATCTAGTGTGAATGCTCCTAAATCCCAAACACAACACTTTACTTTTTTTTGTATTAAAAATATAAAATATATTAATTCAATTGATATTTTTGGCACACCCTCCTTCAGTAAAACTATTTGCATATTGTGCTATAAAGGGAATTGAAAATTGGAGAAAATAGTGGATTTTTTTTGTTTCGTTTTCATGCTCAACTCTGAGAAGTAGGCAATGAAATTATTGTAATATTGTAATTATATGTAACAGCTACAGTTGCGAAGTGTCTTCTAGAAATAATGTTGCAAATTTTAAGAACTGTGAAATGTTTTCACACCTTAACTTCAGGTAAGATGGATACACCACACTGCCTTCTGAATTTCATGAATGAAACCACAATTATGCTCCTAACAGGAGCTGCAGAATACTCTAAACTATGCCTGACCTGGACATTTGGAGAAACACAGCTCCAGGATAAATGAAAGCATGCCTCAGCATGTAAGTAAATATTCAGCTTGGAAGAAGAATGTGGATCTGTGTGTTTGTTCTGAAGATTAGCTTACCTCAGTGCTCAATACATTCCCAACCCAGATATATCTATGCTCCTGTTATCATGTGTTTTCGCTTTTCTATTTTGATGGGTTATCAGAACTCTATTTTATATAGCAACTGTTGGCTTCAATTCTCTTGAGCTAATTGCTTGTTTATTATATATCACAGAAACTGCTACCGAGAAAATGCAAAATAACAACCTCCAAGAATCAATAATACTATTAAGACCCTTGAAACACCCCTTTGATTCCCTGCTATTTTAGAGTTAAACTGCAGAATTGGCTGTATCTTTTTAAGGAACTTGCTGTTCCTTGATGGGGAATGCCTTTGTGACTCTTAACTTGCCCTCTCTTTTCTTAATCAGATAAACTGATCTAAACCCCAAGCCTATCTATCTTGCTTGTGGATCAAATTATGATTTTCTTTGATGTGATCAGTCAAAGATGTGTGGAAGGGTGAATAGATATGCCCACATAGCACTCTCTAGAGCCACACAGGGAAATCCATAGGCAAGCTCTGGTTTGTCTCTATTATATGTATCCGAACATCATTTAAAAAGAATTTCGCGAAGGATATTTCATCATTTCAGTTATGATGCAGCTTTTCTCCATCTGTATGATGATAATATTAGGATTAGAAGTACCTTGTTATATTCATGAACAAATATAAAAACTAGACAGGAATTTTCATGTCATTAAAGACTCATTTTACTCTACAAACAATGAATGTTGGTTTGAGTTGATGAAGGATCCAACTCAATAGGGAAACTGAGAAGTCTGAATGCTAGCTTTTGGGCAAGAAGTCACCTCACCTGTGAAACTGTATTTTAGCATAAAACATCACAGAAGTATTCTCCCTCTGGTTCATCGTATGCATTGGCTAAGACTAATGTGTTCCTAAGTATCTTTCAATGAACATCCAACATATTAGGGAATTTTAAAACATCTTATTAACTTCACTGATCAAAAATCAAGCAAACCAAATACCAACCCCCTTGTTCTTAATGTTGCCATCACTAATAACTGACAAAAACCTTAAAGCTGTTATTAGTCATCAGAAAGGTACACATACTGCTTGAATTTTTGTTACCATACAGTTTTTAAGCTATTGTATCTGCACCACAAGTATTCACGAAGTTAATTAGGAAAAATAAGCTTACATCTGTCAGCTAATATTTTTCTTCTAGGGTCTCAATAGAAAAGAAAGTGTTACATATCTGCCTTCCTGCTCCCTGCTCCCACAAAGTGGAAACAATGCATGTTAAAATGTGTATGTTAGGACTATTAGGTCTGATGTAACAAAGTACCCTGTGCATATGTATCAAATTACTGGAACAGAAGAGTATGCAGCAGTCTCATTTGGGTATCCGAACACCCAGTCACATAAAATTAGAGGACACCTGAAACATAAGTATTTTCCTTAACCTACATGATTCATTTCCTCTCCCTTTAAAACTGGGGTACTTCGTTCCTCAGATTCATAAGATGTTGTATAATGAAAATTGGAAACATCAGGAGAAAATTTTGAGGATCTCAGATAAGGTGTGCTACATATTTGTAAACTGGCATTAAACAAATTATTAGTAAAGGCACTGTAGTATTACTTTCAAAAATTAAGAACCAGTAATATATTCACAAGCGAAGTATAAATTCCATGAATGTACTTTGATGGTGTTGCTTTGACAGATAATTTTTCTGAAGTTATAAAAAGACCCAAAACAGGTTAAACTTATCTCTAGCAAAATGCCTGGAAGTTAGTGCTTTGTTTATAAATATAGGGCCAGATTCCATCTTGATACAAACCCTGTACAAATATTCTGAAGTCATTGAGACTGTTTGGATGCAAGTTAAAACTCTATGTAGCTTTATCATAGAGTTATCGGTGGTGAGAGCTGGATACTGCTCATGAACTGTGGAAATGCTACACCTGGAGGACATACAGAAAATTGCAATGCTGTTTAATGAAGCAGCTGACACCTTGTGGAAAATCTCTCAGTAAATTCTAGAACTTCTCTTGAGTTAATGATACCTTTGTAATGATTAAACTCTTTATTTATATATATTTTTAACCTATTAATATTATTAATAAATAATATTTTATTTAATAAAAATATTGACTGCAGCCATAAAAAAAAACCCAGAACATTTCTTCGACAAAAGAAAAAGAACTTTTGAGGATTCTGCTCAGCCTCTGGTGAAAGGAAACTGGGTGAAACTTGTGTTATGAGATAGAGACAGTATAAATGATACTTGATTGAAGAGAAAATATGTGAATAATACCAATTAACCTTCACTTTCTTTTTCTGCAAGAGCTCCCATGGATTTCAGTAAGAGAAATAGAGAGAGACAGTTTTAAAAAATTATATGTACAAATTAGCAAGCCAAAGATTAAAGGGAAGTTAAATATTACATATAAAAACCAGTGTTTTGAGCAGAACTAGGCAGAGAACATTAGTAAAAATGACCATAAGGTTTAGGAACAGGGAAAATGCAGAATAAATTTGTTTGAATGAGATTTAGACTTCATCTCATGTTGGAATCCTGGGTTCAGATTATTTCAGTCTTTCAGTGCTGACAGGCAATGAACTTCAAAAGCACACTACATTTGACCTGGGGCCTTGGGAAAGGCTTCCCAAATTATGGGATAACACTGATATTGTTGCTGTGTAATTAAAGTTATGTCACTGGGTGGAATATGTAGAAATGTAGGAAATTAGGTTTATTGGATTTAGTAGCAAGATGGAGGATTTTGGGTGTGGGTTTTTACTTCTTCTTTCTTCCTTCTTCTTCAAAAATCTGGGTGTTCTGGTACTGGGTCAAAAAACCCACAGTGCAGGTCATGAATAGTTAGTTATTGGGTTATAAGTAAAAATAAATTACTTGGCAGACCATAATTGGGTAGATTGGGCTTTAAATGGCCTTGGAAGTTAGAACTCGGGACCATTTTCCACCTTGTTAACTATGAAGTACATTCCATGCAGCTGTACCATAGATAAGAAAATAATAAACATCAAATTAGAAGAACAACTCAGCGTCTTCTGCCTTTTACTCCAAACTCTGAGAAAAAGAACTCGCAAACCAGAGGTGAAACGAAACGAGAGAAACCAACAATCTCTGATTGTAGACAACTAACTTACAAGCTTCTGGTATGTTTATGTTCATGAATGTTTCTCTGGGACAGGAAAACAAAGTTGTAATGTAAAATCCATAGAAATACCATTAGCTGCTAAAAGAAAAGACAGCTTTTCTTTTTATTGCAGCATAAATGTATTTATTGTACATTAGTATTTTAGTATTTTTGACCATATTCCAATATTCTTTGCCAATGTATTAAAGCTCAAGCTCACAAGGACAGCAGCATTACCCTCCACTGCCTTTTATGCAGCATCTAAATCAGAAGTCAGAATAAGTTATTTGGACTCTGCTCAGTGATGAACACTGCTCGTGTAGAAGTATATTTGTAACTACTCCCATGATGTCTTCATTGTAAATACTGTTTTATAAACCTCAGCCTGCCAACTAAAACTGATAGAGATCAGAATGATCAGAGCATATCCTGTGCAGCAGGCAATAATCAAGACAAACACAGCACCATATGGCCTACTACGAAGAAAATTAACTTAATCCTAGCCAGACCCAGTACACTCCCCAGCCAAGTCTCATGGAAAAATTCAACCATAGAAAGGCTCAATCTTCCACATAAATATTGTCTTGCATAATTAGATAGCTGCTAAAGAACCACTAAATACTTCTCATAGGCATGTTCTTTTGAAAGAGAGGAAAAATATTTGGATTGTTCATATATCTCTGGAGAATTATTTCAAATCCATGGCTGGTTTTGTATTTGTAGAGTGGAAGTTGAGAATGAAAGGTAGAACTTGAAGTAACAGGTGATTTTGGCTTAATTAGATAGTCTTGTATCTTGACAGATTACAAATTATGTGTCAGACAGTAATTTTATTTTATATTTGAGTTTAGCGACAGAACCATTATTTCAAATGAAGGAAAATCTCTGAGATGCTGGAAAAAAGTTTGTCTGTTACTGTAAATCTGAAGTATTCTGTAATTTGTTATCCAGAAACTTCTCCAGGTGGATTTTAATACATATTCATGAGGATGGTGTGGAGATTTTCTCTGCACAAGTAGTTCTATATGTATCCACACCCTTATATTCTTGTTAAGCCGCTGTTAGTGGTGAGTTGTAGAGAGGACAGTGGATTAGATAGTTCCTCTGGTTTGATTTAGTGTGGCCATATCTTTCAAAGGCAGAAATGTGGAGAAGAATCATCAAATGAATTGGAGATTCAAAGGCAGAAATGTGGAGAAGAATCATCAAATGAATTGGAGATTACATTCTGTCTGTCCTGTATGAACCTGTCTGGAGACTACATACTCTTTTCTTCTGCATGAATCTGTTACTATTTATTGTTCAATGAATTGTGAAAACTTGGAGAAGGATAATGGAAAAGAGAAAACATACGAGCACATTGACACTACAAAATGAAAGCAGATAAGCAGAAATATACTGCTGAAACCTGGCTAAAAGCGTTTATCCATGTGATAGTAGCATATGTAAAAGTATGTCCAGAAAACAGAGAGAATGAGAAATACTCCTACAGCCTGAGGGAAAAATTAGTTTCCAATGGCAATAATAGGGTAGAAATACAGTAGATTGTAAACTGTAATCCTAGAATTAATATATAAACTCTTTAATGCTGTCTTGCTTTCCAAAAATATTGCACAAAAAAGAGTAAGAGATCCTAAGCTAAAAAATCTCCAAATCAGCATAGTTGGTTTCTCTGGTAGACTTTCTGGAGCTTAGAAAAATAAATAAAACAAGATTTCTTTCTTTATGTTATTACTACAATAATAAAAGTGATACTATTTTCTTGAGTGCATGTGAGTGAAGGCAATTTTTACATTTTTGCAAGTATTAACATTTTCTTTATGGCAAGTGTTAACATTACATAGGAGAGATAAACTATATGTTTTTCTTTCTACCTTTTACCTTTAACTCTGCAAGTATTTCTGTGAAAACAACCCCAAACAGTACGGGATGCTTGTATACGCTTACTTACTCGTGAAGTTGCTGTGAAGCCAAACAGAACCCAAATATGCTCAGGGATTTAAGAGAACTTCCACCTGACAGGGCCTCACAGAGATCAAAGAAGGTTGATTAACCTGTTAGAAAATACAGGAGCTTCAGCTAAAGCCCTGTCAGTGCAAAACTGTTGAGATGCACAAAATTTGCCTGCCAACATTTGAAATGGAGGCAAACTGCAAGTTGATAGGGTTGCAAAAAAACTAATTAACCTCACAACTCTTTCACTGACAACTGTAAGTCTCCAGTAGATTTACATATATTTCTCTTCAAAGGAAGGGGGTGTAAAACGTTAGAGTTTAGCCAAATGATTATCATTTCAGTAGTATTTCCTTTCTTGTAAGCCGCTTCTCATAGAAAAGTGATTGGTCATACAAGCTGAAGAAGCAAATAAGGTGAATGTTTAGTCCAGGAGATTGTATGTGAATTAAAAGCCCAGTTTGATAGTAAAATGAATAAGAGAAACTAAGTGGTCAGCATAGGTTGTTTCTTCTCTGTATTGAGCACATGAACGTAGCTTTTCCTACAAAGACTTTCTCCTGTAGGTCAAGGTACAGAGATTAATGCACACAGTTCTGGATATTTTTGAGCTTTTTAGCCTAGAAGAACAATATGTGTCACCTGAAGATTGCAAAATGCAGAATGATGTTCATGTGACTGTGCAAGAGATGAAAGAAATATGCTTTTGCCCATGGGTCTAATCAGGAATATTTTCAAATTACATATCTAGAGATAAAGCTAGAAAATGTGGCCAGGATACAATTAGCCAGAAGCCAACCTTTCTCCTCTTTTTACTTTTTTCTTGGGCTGAAATGTGACTTTTTTTTCCTGTAAAATGAAGTAATACTATTCCCTTATTTTATTATAACTGAAAGCTTCTAAGGATTGAAGAATAGACTAATGGAAGTGGAATTCCTGCATTCCAATGTCCCTGTTTTCCTTGGCTTCAATTTTGTAGAAAAAAATCACAAATATTGCAAGCTAAAATTGTCACTGTCTTTTCAGGGGAGTTATTAATAGGATTACATTCCTATGAGGGTAGAAGTTCTAGAAATTAGGGGTTTTGGTTTTTAATAAAAAAAAAATGTATTTAAAAATATTTTTTCTTAGTAGAAAGAAAAAATAGCTGAAAAAAACTATACTTTGATTTAAAAAATATTCATACTTTTCAGTGGAAATTAATATTCTGAAGTACTTAGTCTTGACCTTTAAATATTCGATTACCATCTTGTCAAATGTTGTTCAATGCCATGTTGGGCTATAAGGATGAATCATGAAAGATTGTTACTAGGAGATTTGCTTGTAAAGCACAGAAATTGTGAGTTAAAAATTATGGTGAAGAGAGGTAACAGTAACACTATTAAAATTTTGTTTGTCTAAATCCTATATTGAAATGGCTGATAATATAAACACACTTTTAGAGTATTTAAAATCTCCATCACATCAAATTGAGTTTCAGTGTGAAGGATGAAACAATAATCACAGGACATAATGGAAATGTGTTCAGGTGGTGTGTGTAATGGAGCAAACTTTATGACTGACTTGCTTCCTGATTCATGGCATATTGTCTGTTGTAAAGAGAATCCATTTAATCTGTTTGCATTTCTTGCTATATATTTGCTTTTTAAAAGAAATACAAACCTGAGCCATGCAGATGCATAGATTGCCACAGAAGTAACTTTTTCAGCGTATTTGGCTAGTGCAAAGAAAAAGCTAAAAAGCTGAATGTTTGTAGAGACATCACTGTCCTTTAATTGCTGCTAAATGCCAGACTTGGGATGACTTGCAGCAGCTGGTGCAAAAAATAAATTTATGTGGGAAATCAGTAAGATTAAAAAGTATGTTGCTAAAATCAGAAAATTAGTCTAGTTACCCCAGTTCTGGTCCTTTTGTCAAACAGTGCTCTTGAAGAGTACTAACTGTCCTTGGAAGACTGTTTCATCAATATTTTAGTGGCAAATATGGACAGATGCTTGCAAAAGAACTAATTCAACTACAGATTTGATATAAGTTATATATTTCTCGTCTCATTCATGTTGTGCTTTGTTATATGTTGAAAGCTGATATTTGTATCTATTTGGACAAAGTTAGTCACTTCTTGATAAATAAAGCCTTTGCAGAACAAGTACCAAACTATTTTGGTGCTATTCGTGCAAATAGTATATTCTCTGATTACAAGCTAAATTTAAAGCTATGTCCCAATCCTCCCTCCAAAATATTAAAGAAATAAGTAATATACGGTGCAGAAAAATAACTTCAGCATATCAAGAGATAAAAAGTAAGCTGATAATTTTTTCTGGAAATGTGTCTCTGTTTTACAAGTCCAAAGTGTTGTATCTCTTTTGGAGAATTCAAATGTTGAAAGACGAGATGCAAAATATTAATGAAAAATAAAGAGATACCCATTGTCAGTCTCTGTATTAATAAACTGTGGTCATTTTCTGAACTTTACAGCAGCTACTTTTCCATGTATATTTAGCACTTATTAAATTTCTTGGAATAATTAATGGGTTAGAGGAACAAAGCTTTCTTTCAAACATCACAGTTAACAGCGCCGTACTTATTAAAAGATGTTACAAGCACCCTAGGAAATTACAAGTGTAACAATTGAGGCCAACACCAGTTTAAGTACAAACAATTTTAAAAACATTTCTCATATTACTGTGAAATTTTTTTTTCTGAAATTCATTATCTAAGCACGTATAGAAAGATAAGAAATGTTTTATTTGCATTTCCTTGCAAACTGACAATGTAAGTTCGTGGTACTGGTAACTTTCCCTTAAAACCACTCTGGAGTGTCTTCAAATGTCAATTAATTAAATAATTTTCTATTCTTTCAAACAGGTGTCCTTTTCTTATTGCTAGCTGCGTGTTCGCACCTCACTCTTTACAGCAGTTTGAAAAGGGCACATCTTTGGTGTTTGCTGTCAGTATCAATATGAGTCAATTTAATGGAGTCATGTTCACAGGATGAATTAGTTTAGCTTGCTGACAGAAAACCAATTTTTTCAGTTGTTTGTTCCAGATGTTGATTTATCAGTTGATGAAATTTATCAGTTGATTTCTATCAAATCAGTCAGTTGAACTGAGACATCCTGAAGCCACACAGTCGCTGGTGCAAAGGAATGGGCTGAAGCACACAAGTGGAGACAGAAGTGAGAAGTAGCAATGCCCCTTTTGGTGGCCATGAGATTGGACTTCACCTAGTCTGCATCTGCCCTCTCTGACAGCCAAAACTGCAAGAAGAAAGATTACTTCTCTCATACGTCACATCACAGACTTGCTGCTCCTAATCAGCAGACGACAAATTCATTTCTCTACATTTAATTCACTGAATTTGTAGTGAAAAGAGGGTGTGCCAGAGGTGACAGTCTAACTAGTCTGCTTTTCACCCTGTAGATATGTGACAGTCAAGTGCCAAGAGGAAAGGCTCCATTTCAGAGCTGTTTCATCCATTCAGATGGTAGATTACAAAAGTGACACTATCAGGCAGGATTACTAAAAGCCTGTGTTTACTGAAAGTTTTCTCCTAAATTCTGTTACAGCTTTTTGTACAGCTGAAGGACAATTTTCTTCCACCTACCACTCTCATTTATGACTGTGGCTGATCTTGCCAGCTTTGTATTTCCAATATTTTAATGGACTTTACAAAATTAGTGATCTGAAATATGTAATGTGGCAATGTGATAAGAAGGATTGGTTAGTGTTAGTATTAAATGAGTTAGAAGATAAATCCACTAATTGATATAGAAAACCTTCTGAGCACATGTAGGCCAGACATCAGAAGTAAGTAAATCCAACAATAAACAGTTTGCAAGCTGGGACAAAATGACACCAACCAAGGAGGAAAAATAGTTTACAGTTTGCATGGCTAATCAGTTTTTTGGAAAACAACAGGAAGAGGATGGGAAATAGATATCCTGCCAGCAAAACCCTTGTACCTCTAACTACATGATCACTGTAGGGTAACACAGGAAGGTTCTTCACTGAAACTGTTATTGAAATGTACCACAGAGGACTCCGTAGCAGAGTTTGAGTAACTACTGCTATCCTAAGGACTTTAATTAATCTAACAGATGCAGGAGATATTTATCGCTTCAAAGAACTGTGAAAGTTTTATAAATTGTATCTATATTTGCTGGTAAATAAAGCTAATTATCATAAATTCAGAAAGCATCTTTCAAAAGTGCATTCGTAATAACCACATTTTATAACCTCTCTAGCTTGTCAGGATGAACATAATCAAAACTAAATATTGCTAGCAGCAAGCTCTAGACTTAACTACCTAATGACCTGTATCTACCTTCTGTTTCTCCTGTGACTGAGGTCAAGATGAGTACACTGCTGTTCTGAGCTAATAGCATTACACACCATGAATTGTACCATCCACTGCTACAAAACAGGCAAAGCAGGAACTTATGAGCAGGAACTTATATTCACCTGCAGCTAAAAAATGCGTGCAGTAACCTTTAAGAACACCTCACCAGACTCTCCTGACACAGAAAGAGGCTAATATTATATTCAGACTATATTGCATTAAACAGGATTTATTTAATGCTATTTAGTATTTAGGAACCCAACTGATAGTTTATATCTAACCAGAACTTACATCACAAGTGCTTTTACGTGCTGTGCCCTTTTATTCAGAGCATGCACACCTGTATGGGTGGAGCTAAGAAGGGTGTAAATTAGATACAGAGCTTTATACTGCGTGTACCACTCATTTGTATGCTTTGTGCTCCTTCTGGTTTCTTTCTGCAGTGTAAGAGCTGTCCCTAGACTTTTGAGAGCTGTGTTTCAGGTTGATACAGTAATCCCATGGCAGTGCTTGTCTAATGAGTCCTGTGGCCAGGTAAGACTGAGATGGGTGCACATAAATCCTTGCTTTATAGTGAGTTCCTGATTTTAAAAGCCTCTGAGTTTTCTTTAGAAATGCCAGTTTTAATTAAAATGAGAACAAGAATAACTGAGCCTTTCAGTTGAAAGGGACTTCCAGACAGACCAGAAACAAAGGTGGCTTATCCTTAACTCTCTTCCTGATAAGTGTATTTTTGAAAGGTAATGGGTTTCCGCTTCAGTCAGTTGTGTGACATTTATAGTTTCATCAAGTGATGTGCAACACCTTTTGCTGCCCAGCAAGTACACTTGATCTAGTAAGGCCTGTTTGTTGTCTGCTCCTCTCGCACTTTGCCTGTACCAATTAAGCAGCAAAGCAGAAAGAGTTCTGGAAAGAACACCAATTGTTTCTGAGCAACCACGACCTATGTTGTGCATCTTTTGGATGTTTTATTTCAGGCTACGTCTAGTCTGGTCCCCATGTCTCTATGCCAATTAGTGATTGGAGCACCCTGACCCAAGTTTATGTTGGTGTTAGCAAGATGCACATATTCTAGTTCATTCAAAGTGATCCATTTTATGTGGCCTGAGACAACTCTGGTGTAAATAAAAGCATATTAACTGAGGAAAATTGGGAGATTTGCATTGGAAGGGCATTCATAATGAAAGCCAATATGCAAATATGCCAATGCAGATTTACTGTCTGCGAATTATAAATTCTCATCTCCTTGAGCTCTCATCTATTCACTTATTATACATATGGCTTGATGTTTTCTTTCCCTTGAGAGTGAAGACAGTTGTTCTTCACAGTAGAAAAATATTTGTCTCTTTCTAGAGGGTTTTGCCTGCCTTGTGAAGACTTGTAGAGAATGAAACATATAACTGAGAATATATATATATAATTAATAAGAGAATGTGTTTCACAGGGAATTTCTTCCACAGCCCGTGTGAATTAGAGGTGATGAGACAGCCCCTTCTTGTAATGCGATAGATCAAAAGAGTATTTGAAATAGGCAAAAGTAATGTGAAGCCCTTTCCTGCAGCAGTTAAGGGGGACCAAGTCAAGGGAAATGGGCAGGGTTGGGATTTCTCATTAGGTACTAGAATTAAGAAAAGCAGATGAGTAGTGTTTTGGAAATGTCTGGAAATTAACCTGGATATTTTTGTTGAAATACACAAAGCAAAATAAAACCATTCAATTTACTGTTATGTTTGTAAAAGGACTAGATATGGCTTACACACTTAATGCCATTTAAAAATATTTTGAAAGCTTTATTGTTTATTTCAAGACCTTAAGTAGGAAGTTGCAATTTTTCTTCACCTGAGTAAGGAAAGTTTCATTCAGTGAAAAATCTTCCATAAGGGAAAGAAAAAAACCAACCTCAAGCCAGTCTGGAGAGAAGCTTGTTGTATTGCCTTATACGTTTTATTCTGGGCACCTGAGCAGGGAACAATGCACCACTTTTCAGTAGAACAAAAGATTCCTTCATTGCCCAAATGCTGGGAAAGATGACAGCTGCAAAATCGGAGCCTCAGAGGACAGGTAGCTTGCATGAGTCCTAATAGGAAATGAACTATTCATGCAGACTTTAATGTCTAACCGTATCTACTTCAAACTGTAAGATTAGCCTCCTTTAAAAACATGTATACGTTTAATGGTAATCCTAGATGATTTTGGTTGTGAGAAATCTGATACAAATGCAGAGAAAACAATGTGTCATATGTTGGTGTATATGAGAAATTTTTAAGTTCTAATATCCTAAAGATATAAATTATAATTCCCTTTATATGTGAATTTGTGCTTTCAACTCAGACTAATTCAAGTAAATTCTATAAAAGAAAGGATATTAATGATATGCCAGTACAACTTAATTCCGTAGTTGTAGACCTTATATAATTTAAAAATAAGACTTAGGATAAATGTTACTTATTTACTCTTGTATTAAATAGAAGCATATTTAGTAAATTTTTTTAAAATCAGAAATATATAATTAATCTGTAGCTCTGTTTCAGGCCTCCTCACTGTTGTAGTGGAAGAAGATGACATAAAGGGATAATGAATGCCATCCAGACACTAAATTGCAAATACTAGGAGCATTCAAAATTGAGGGTCTGACATTTGCACTTGCCATTCACCACAGCTGTAGTCAGGTTTGCCATTGTTTTACTTTTCCCTTGTCCATGAGACATGCAAACATGGTAAAACTAATGGTTGTGAGAAAAATAGTGAGGACTATTCCTGCTCAGTTTTCTAATCTTTTTTTCCCGGTAGTTTACTTTCTGTAATTTGAAGCTGAAGTTTGAACCTGTTGGAATGATTTCAGGAAAATGCATAGGAACTGATTATGCCAGATTCTGTAAATTCTTAACAATTTCTGTTAAGGTAGTGATTTTATGTTAGATTTACACAGATTTAACTACGAATAGGTTGTGCTTTCTCATTAAAAGCTCTTTTCTTTGCTGTTAATCTCTTTATTAAAGAGATTTAGAAATTGGGTCCACAAATTTGCATTCCTCTTTTTCATGTTTTCTAAGGTGTATATGCAGAGATTTTTGTGATAGGTGACTACAGTGTTCACAATATCCCTGCCAAACAAATCAAAAGAAGGTGAGATTAACTGTTTTAGTCACCTTCTCGGTTTCTGCCTGTTGGTGTGGGCACATTTTTATATCTACTGTTTCACTTTAGACCGCAACTGCTGCAAAGGGAGTTGTATTCATGTGTACAAAACAGGTGGAAAATGAGACAGCTATCAGTTTTGCAGCTGTTGTCATGGAGCTGAGCTTCCTGTGTATGAGCAGTGTCCCAACACCTTATGAAAGGGGATTAAACCACAGGTGAAAGAGGAAATGGACAGAGGAGAAGAAATATGTCAGCAGTCCCAAAGACAGGTAAAAGTAAATCTGTACAATAGATATGAATTGCAGCAGTGTTTTTCAAATGCAAAACATCTAAACACACCCTGTTCCCACTTCACAGAATCACAGAATCACCAGGTTGGAAGAGACATTCAAGATCACTGAGTCCAACCCATGCCCTAACACCACCTCAACTAAACCATGGCACTGAGTGCCACATCCAATCTTTTTTTATATACATTCACCACCTCCCCAGGCAGACGATTCCAGAACTTTGTCACTCTTTCAGTAAAGAACTTTTCCCTAACATCTAACCTAAATTTCCCATGGCGCAGCTTGGGACTGCGTCCTTTGTTCTGTCGGGTGTTGCCTGGAAAAAGAGACCAACCCCCCACCTGACTACAGCCGCATCTCAGGTGGTTCCTCTCACTTCCTCTCACTGTACTATAATTTCTGATGGAACAAATATGTAGACTGATGTAGAAAGAGTAATAGTGGATGAACAGATGGAACAGTATGATGGGAGGAAACAGCAGCCTGGAGGCTTTTTTGTGGGGAGTAAGAGTTTTAATGAAATAAAATGAATGTGGGATAGAGGTAAACAGAGTAGGGCAAACAAGAATGAAAAAGTGTGAAGTTGAAAAGAAGAGGCTATTAAAGGGGGAAAGGCCAAATAGTTCAGTTCAAAATGCAGATAAGTGCTTGGACTGTCATGTAGTCTCAGTTAAACTCTTCCTGTTCATGCTGTTACTCTATTACATAGACCGAGTCTCACATGATTTTTGGTTTTAATGTATGCTGTTTTCTCAGTTATGGGTGACAGAGGAGTTTTAGCTGCAGACACGTCAGCTTAAAAGGGGCAAGGTGTTGACAGGCAGCTCTTTGTGTGCGGTCCCTTTGCTTTGTCGTCCACTCGGCTGTTTGATCTGACAAGGCATGAGGCAAGAGTTGTCTATTTTCTAGGTTGTGAAGGTGTTGGTAGACCTATACCTTAGAGAACATTACTATCAAAGTCAGTATTCTGTTAGTAGAAGTGTAGGAAGTTCACAGTAATGGCCAGAGGTTTTGCACAGTCACTGAATTACAGCACTTACAAAGTACTTGAATGTTGTGTCTATGGTTTCTATTAAAATAGATGAAGGGGTGAAAGCTGACCGACTTTCTTCTAGATGTGTTTTCATAGCAAGATTACTGTGTGGTACAGTGGTTCTTCAGACTTCAACCTTTTTTTTTGTTAATTCCTTAACTGTCTCAGTAGAAGCTGTAAGTCTGGTTCTGAGCTAAAAGTTATCATTGTCTTCTATTTTTACGCCAAGACAAGAAATGCAGTAGTAGTCTAGTGAAAGAGAAATAATGTACTTGCATAAAACTTCATAGAACTGGTCTGTGGTAACTTTTCTTTTTATGTCCAAAACTCATAACTTTATGAAAAATAACACCAAAAAATAGCTATGAGAAAAATGCAATATTGCATGAAAGTAAGAGGGAGAAGGAGTCTGAAGAGAGAGGCCTTATAAGGTAATTTCAGCCATTTCCTAATTACGCTAATTTATTAATAAAGCTTTAAATCTTCTGTCACTGGTTACCAGCAATGTTTCATATGCAGGGACAAAAAGGACTAGAAACTCATTGGTACTTCTTTTGTAAACAATGTTTGTAGCCTTAACATATCTACTGGAAGGTGTCAAAAATGCCTGCCCCTACATCTTCTATTAATAATAAGTGAATAGCATGGGAAGGCATCCTCTTGACAGCTTGCTATGTGGTAAATGCTGTAGGTGACGGATCTTTTAAGGAAGAAAGTCAAAGACCCTTCTTGGTCTCTAATGGCATATAATAGTAAATAAGCTTTTGACTTGAGGAGGTAGATACAGAAGGCTAAAGCATCTATCTTCTTGAATAAAAGTGCTTATTTTATCCACTGTCCATTTCCTTCAAGATTTTGGGTCACCTTGGATGCTAATCCTTTGATTCCAAATTTTAGGTCAAACCAGATACCAGACGATATTAAATATTCCACCATTTAAAAGAAAATAAACCAAACCCCAAACAACTATCTTTGTTCTAATATTTAGCATTGATAGAGAATCATAGAATGGCCTGGGTTGGAAGGGACCTTAAAGATTATCTGGTGCCAACCCTCTGCTGTGAACAGGGACATGTTTCACTAGACCAGGTCGCTCAGAGCTCCTTCCAACCTGGATATAGCCTGTCTTAATAAATTTCCCAAATTTTTTTCCTATACTGGAGCTTGAAATGGTCCTATTCATCTTCAGAGTGCTTCTCTGAAACCTCCATTGGACTATACCCTAATATCTTGGGAACTTTAATATCTAATAGAGTAGGTAGATCACTGCATGTCTTGAGAACAGGAGTGGTAGCAATTGAAGGCTACGGTCATGTCCTGGGAGTCAGTGGCTTTATCACCATTGTTTGTACTGCTTCACTGGGTCAAGGAGGAGCCTTGTTGTCTCAGGAGCAGGCTGAGTCATTCCTCTGGGAACCCTGGGGGATGGAAGTAGGAATGCCTGTCAGGGCAGGGTTGGAGCCCGTTGCTTAGGGAATTGTGATCATCCTGTGTTTTCAAACCTGCGCAGTATCGGTTCTTGTGATCCTTGTCACGATGAATGTATTTCACATAGTCTGATTTAGTTTTTACCAAAAGTCCACAAATTATTTCTGTTACAAGCTTCTTAAAAAACTGCTTCTTTACAGTAGCCCTTTCAGAACATGAATAAAAATTCTACTAAGAAAACATGACTTTGTGGTAACTTTTCTAAGAGAAAGAATGAACCTTCTTTCTTCAGTCATAGATTCTTCTGTATTTCCATAACATGTAATTATTTCATTGAAGAAATAAGAAGAATACTGGTCCTGCATGATGTTCAATTCCCCACTTAAGTATGTGATCATCATCACATAGAGATTTTCTCTTGAGGTTTATACAATCAGGAATGTAAGGATTACACAGAGTGTATCATGTACATTGTACTACTTCCAAACAGTCTAAAATATCACAGAGCACAATAGTAGTGCCTCTCTTGGAATGACTGCTGACTTTCTTTTGTCAGACCCACGAAGATAAATCACATAAGCTTCTTAAAATTGGAATAATAATCTTTGGTGATTAAAACAGCTGATGAAAGCTTTAGAAGTTGGCTTGTTGCCACATGCTGATTTCCTGTCATGCCAGGTAATGTTGTTTGACCAGTTACTGGCAAAGTTTCCTTCTCAGGACCTTGCTTTTTTTTTGAAATAACAAGTCTCAAGCTTCAAATTTAACGAACCTATTAGCTATATTCAATTCAATTATTTCTTAGCTCTTAATACTTACCTGTAATGGTAAATTTAATTTTAAAGTGAACAAAATGCCGATTTATTGCAATATTCTTAAAGACAAAGTAATTGTCTCAAAGATTTAAAGCCAGAGCTTTATGGTAAACTTCCCTTTTTGCAATATTATTCATTGTCTGTGATGAAGCAGTATACAGTTACCAGTATCATTCTTATTTTTACAGAATTATTATACCTTGTAAGTCAAAGAATAGAAATTATTATTGATGGTAGTGTAGTATAGATAGTGTTAGTGGGTGGTAAAAGACATGTGTGTTCTCTTTGTTTGGATTCAGTACCACACCTAGGCTCATGGATTTAACTATAAATACATATTTTAACAAATCTGGAAATTTTACATCCATTTCAGGAAAAATAGAGGAAAACAGAGGTTTTGAAATGAAACATGAAATAGAACATCTTTGGATTAGTCCTTACATTAATTAGTTTGATGTCTGTTTGTTTTACCTTATAACCTTCATTCTGAACTGTCAGGTTTTATTTGACAAAAAATGTCAAGTTAAGGCTTTGAAAACCTGGGGGGGAAAAGGGTGATTTATGACTAGCATTTAGGATTTTAAAATAAATTAAACTGATAATTCTGTTAAGATAATACTCAGTTAATAATTTTTGTGTTCAGGAACTTGGAAGGAGAGTTAATCATACTCAATTTGATTCCTTTGTAAAAGGTATCTGTTCCATCTAAAGATGGTATCTTTAGATTACCACAGATAGGTTTCAGAGTTATCATATTAGATGGATGAAGCAATTCACACCTTTCCAAATTTTGTTTGTCATACTCTTTGTATATGCCGTGAATGTGCATCTGCATTTACCAGGCTCATGTTCATTATTCTTTTTGCTTGTTGAGGCAAATTTTGTAGGTGCAGAATTAAAAAAGCCTTGGTTTGTGGGCCTTAGTTTCCAACTTTCCTCATATGATTAGATTTCTGATGCTTGACTAATTTCCTGAACTTTTTTCTGCTAGTTTATATTCAGAAAAACAATATTTGAACCTCAGCTTCAGGTGTACATGGTTTCTTTTGTATATTTGAAACTACAGTTAAATTGTATTTATTTAATAAAGAGGGAATTCAGTTTTCAATATAACACTTACCCTGTAACATGAAGCAGTACTTTTCATGATATAATTCCATTTTAATACAAAATCAAAGCTTCTTCTGCTTATTTTTCTTTGGAAGTCCAGCCAGAATTCTGAAAAGCCCACAGACCTTCCAGGTTATATTTGAAATACTTCTGAGATGAGAATACTTATTCAATCAATGGGTAAATTGGCATTATTCCTTGTGTGAGCCACAATTCCTCAAGTGTGGTGGCAAAATTATACTCTCCTGTGGTGAAATCATACTGATGCTTATTTCACATTGTGGAGTCCTACAGTGATAAACATCTCTTCTAAGATAGATAGCACATTTTTTATATCTCTCTCAATATATTTTTGATGATATTTTCATACCTTTAGAGAGCATGCATATCTTGAGCTTTGGATCTTGGTTTTGTTTGCACAAGAACCAGCTGTTCTCTGAGCCAGATTCTTGTCCTGGACTTTATCACTTGTACTGAAGCAAAGGGAAAGATAACACTAAAAAATTCTCAATAATGCTGATACTAATATATCATAATAATATCATAATAATTCTAGTTATCTTGTATTGAAAATTTGAACCCTTTCAGCCTTGTGTCTATTATATTGTGCTCTTTACTGACCAGGTAATCCAAGATGCTGTTGTATCAACTTCTACACCCTACATGGCAAGACAAGGGCAACAGGGAATCAGAGACTTTGGCTTTTCCACCTGCAAAAACTAATGAACAGTAATTCCCCTGCTTTAGAGGGGAATCAAATTGTTAGAGCAGTCAAAATTTTGAGTTGGGGTGTTGCATGAAGGATGACAGCTGGTACCTTACTTTTCTATTAAGTGTGAAAGTAAAAGGGAGATGGTAGTAGATGATCTACTTGTTTCAAATAAATATAAAGCCAGCAGCAGTGACAGTGTGCATTAAGGACAGGAGAATGAGGTCAGTCATAATGAAATAAGATAATGTATTAAGAAATGTATTTTATTTATTTGTCTGCATAGCTGAAATCCTGACAAAATTAGGATGATGCATGCTAGTGTAGTCAACTGGATTTTTATCTGTAGGAATTCTCAGATGTCTCATGTTTTTGATTTATTTCTATATGTTTCAAATATAACCACAACATTTTTAGAATTTTTTTAAAGTAATCAATTCAGATTGCACTTTTGAGGAAATCCATTGTTAATTTTTAATAGCTATGATCCAAGTAAATTTTAACAATGGTTACTAAGTGTGTTTCAATAAGCAATAGGACATAGGTGTAAAATGATAGGATGGAAATTAATTTCAGAGGTCAGCACTTAAGTCAGTGCTGGTGTTAAAATCTTACACAAGCACCTAGCTACTGAGACGTGGCTTCGGCTGGCGTTGAAATGAATCGTCCCGCTCTTCTCCCTACTTTAAGCTGCACTTGCCCGTCACAACCTATTTGCAGTTAGAGGATGTCTGAAACCTTTTATTTTTTTTGTTATTGTTGTTGCCAGGTTAATTTTTATCGGAATCAGTGAGGTGACCTGACACGTTGCCTGATTGTTTATGTAATGTCACAATGAGAGCAGCAGAAATATGTGCCCACGGACATTGCAGAAGGCACTCTGTACCCTCTGGTCACAGACGGAGACAAGACTGCCAAAGCTGAAGGAGAAGTAACAGCAAAAGTATTTGCATGACTTTGCTTGATAAATGCACTGAGCTATTCAAAGTAAATTCTTATTCAGTAAACATCAGGTTTCAAATAAAGGATATCCATTAAAACAAGGGCGATTGCCAAGCCTGTGTTTTAAACAGGTAGAGTCAGTTTAACAGAAACTTACAGCTGGCACTCTCTAAGTTCACGATAGAGCTTGAAGGAGAAATACTTATCAAATTAGTGCTACTAATTGAGCAAACTCTTGAATGTTTAAATTTACATTTGGAGCTTTGGCCATAGATGTAGTTTTACTTTCAAGGGCATGAAAACGTAACAGCAGATCTGGCATTTAGCTACAAATGCTAATGGCAATGCTAGCAATACTAATTTGAGTCTGAAAAGCTTTAACAGGGCCCTGGTTAATTGAATTGACTGTTTTGAGTTGCCACTGTTGGAGTGATTTACCGTATGCTTCACTGTCACTAATTGTAACTGTGCCAGTCAGACCCATCTGTTTTATGGCACACGCCATAAAATATATAATTTACCAAGTGTAAATCTATTTTATAAACATCATCTTTCAAGTAATTGAGAAAAAGACTATAGGTGGCAATTCAACTTTATCATGCCATCAACTTCAGCATTTTAGCTTTAACAGCCTGGCAGACTAGACAAACAAAAGTCTTATGGTATGACCAGAAAAAAGAGAATGCATGGAGAATTTGGAAAAAACCCTGAACTCTTCTCTCTGCTCACAACAAATTATCTGCTTAATTTTTTTTGTCTGTGCTAGCAGTTGCGATTAGCCATTTTGGCCATCTTTTGTACTTGATGAATACTTGACAGCATGTGGCATGGAAAGTATGAAACAGATGAGCCTTAACTGATAAAATGCAAGTCTGATTTATATAGTACAACTTCCATAAGAAATGCTAAGTGCTACTCACGAGTGAAGGAAGATCTACCTGTATTTTCTATATTCCTCTACTGCAAGCCATCAGTAAGCATTTTGATAATATGCAAAATTAAAAGGTCAGGAACATTAGGTCAGGAAAATAGCATTTCTCAGTCTGTCACTAGATGTATCACAATAAGCAATACTGAATGTTAGGAATAATCGGGTGTGGCAAAAAACAAATTTATAAAGTGAAATCAAGTTATCGAAAGCAGGCAGCTAAGATAAGTTAATGCTGGAGGGCATGAGGACTTGTGCACAATAATGAAGTAAGGAAAAAGAAGCAAAGAGGTTGAGTTTATTGCCATAAAAGTTTGAACTGAGAGGGAAATTACAAGGCTGTCAGTGATTAGTCTCTGTTAAAGTATTAGCTGAAAGAAATGTGGATGTTAAAACCAGAAGAAATATAAATTAGCCTGAGATGCCTGTTAACATCTATTTTCAGTGTTCATGTGGCATTAAAAATGGATAGGAAAGTATCTGGATTTAATATTATAGAGCTGTCTATTGTTACAAACCTTTAAGAATAGGTCATCTCTAAGTGAAATATTTCACACAAAGTATCTCTGGACTAAGAGCAGTTACAGCTGTCTAGAATAGATCCACAATTCATAAGATCACTCATAGTATTCTTCATTAGTTTTTATATTCCTCATATGATCTCTTTAAAAATGCATTTGAACTTAAAATTTGCTGGTTTTAAAATAAAAGATTTAAGACCATTCAATATGGAGAAATATTTTGGAGCTGGCTTCACTCTGTTTCTTTATAAACTGAATGATAAGCTGGTACTTTTTTGTATCCTGTTCTCTAAGTATATTAAATAAGGGGCTTGCCAGGAATTAGTGAACCTGTTGTGCTGCCAATTCATTAAATCAAAATTCAGCTAGAACTCATGGCATAAATTAACTGTTTTGTTTCATTGATGAAAAGGAGCAGCTATGATAATGTTTAGCTTCTCTTTTAGGTTTCTTACGAAAGTTATAGGTATATGCCCTACACTACATAGCATATAGATATTTTTGTTCTCTTTCTGCCTTTGTGCCTGGGTTATGTTCTCCATGTAACTTTCTTCTGGGTCTAGGCATTGTCACAGAGGAGATGTGGCAAAGACATGAGGGATCACTTGTTCCTGGTGATTTCTGCCTCTGGTAGATGTGTTTGGATTTGAAGGAAGGCACAGAGCCATTGGAGGAGGTGAAGGAAAGAGAGCAAGTTCTGTGTTTATGCCCTTTTAAGTTATTTATTTGCTCTCCATCCTGAGCAGAGACAAATATCCCTCATCTGGGAGTCACTATCCCTTCTGTTCTGCTCCTTGGAATACTCCTTTGTGTAATTTGGGTCAGCTTTCCTGGTTATGCTACTTCATGGCTTCTTGTGCGCCTCTTCAGAGCATGAGACACTTAAAAGTCCTTGACATGTATAAGCACTACTTGGCAACAACTGAAACATCAATGCGTTATCGATTTTTTTTCTCATCCTAAACTTAAAACACAGCCCTTTGACAGCTATTAGAAAGAAAATTAACTCAATCCCTGCTAAAACCAGGACGTGATGAAGCAATGTTCTTGAGTTAAAAAAGCAGACTTAGCCAAATCTTCATCTGAACATATGGCCACCTGCTTTTCTTTCCCACAACATGGTATCAGTAAGTCTCTATCCTTTTATTTCCTTAGTTTTCTTTTTTCTCTGGTCTATATGGCTTCTCATAAGATAAATTCTACTTACCTGGTTTTGAGGGGTAACTTATTTTTGAAAACTGGCCCCCAGTTGCTGAGACTCCCACATCTCTAGAAAGGGATTTTGTGCGATTATTTTTCCATGCAATATTTGAAAGTCCATTATGCTCTAGGCAATTGGATCCAATATAAATGTGCTGCCTTTTTTCTCATTCTGAGACTTTAACATAAACAGGAGATGCAATGTCTGGTAAATTAAGACATCCACAGTTCTCTAGAAAATATGACACAATTTACTCTAGGAAATGTGATAAATTATAACCTAAAGGCCTTTTCTTGGCATGTAAGTAACCAAATTGTGTTAATCTTGCCATGGTTCTTCATGAGTAGAATGGAGAAAAGAGCATCGAATATTGTCAGCTGAACAATGATCTCAGTCCAAATTCCAAGCAGATGTTACATTACTTGTCCTATTCATTTTTTTCAAATCCTGCCTGTTAAGAGTTGCCTACTTTTGAACTGAGATCCCAGGATCAAAAATTGGGAAATTTGGTTTCTAATTTCCACTGTATAGCACTCAGGAAATTAGTATTGCGAGGAAGCCTGTGGAGAAGCACTTAGGGTACTGGTGGATGCAAAACTGGACATGAGCTGGTCGTGTGCACTCACAACCTAGGGAGCCAGCTGTACCCTGGGCTGCATAAAAAGCATGGCCAGCAGATTGGGAGAGGATTCTCCCTCTCTACTCTGCAGTATTCCTGGAATACTGTGTCTGCCTCTGGAGTCCTGTTGGCGTGGGTCCAGAGCAAGGCAATGAAGATGGTCAAAGTGCTGGAGCACATCTCCCATGAAGTCAGGCTGAGAGAACCGGGGTTGTTCAGCCTGGAAAAGAGAAGGCTTTGGGGAGACCTGATTGTGGCCTCCTAGTACTTAAAGGAGCTCATAAGAAATGATGGCCTGTTGCAATAGGACAAGGGGTGATGATTTTAAACTAAAAGAGGGACAATAAGACTAGACACAAGGAAGGAGATTTGTATAATGAGAGTGGTGAAGCAGTGGAACAGGTTGCTCAGGGATGATGATGTATGCTTGGAAAGATTCAAGGTCAGCTTGGATGAGGTTCTGAACAACCAGATCTAGTTGAAGATGTTGCTGATCATTGCAGGGGCATTGGACTAAATGACCTTTAAATGTACCTTCCAACCCAAACCATCCTGTGATTCTATAATTCAACATGTATATGCTTCAGATATTACAGGTAAGCTAAACTTAATTTGATAAAACTCTCTGACACATTATGGGGCTATAAATGGAAATGTTATAAAAATTAATAATAGAGGAGTATGCTTTAGTATTTTGCAGTGGAAGATCAAGTTAGAAACAACAGACTATGAAGAGATTATCATGTAGCTAATATTATGATTTCCACTAGTAAAATAAAATTAAAGTTGGATATCACAGGGAATCTGGCACAAGCAGTACATGACCTCTTCTGCCTTTATATCTCTTATTCTGCTGCTTCAAGTGCTAAAGTTCCTTCACTTCCTGGGGCAGTGTAGTCCTCTAATCTGGCACTTTATCCATCTGCTGTCCCTACATTTATATAGACACTAAATTCCTTGGCGAAGGGCTGAAGGGCTTTCTTTTTTTATTATTTCTTAATTTTTAAAATTTTTTTTTAATTGATGTAGTATTCTTGTGCATTATTACTAGTGTAAGGGTGTCTAAGAACTCACAGGTGTGGTGGTAATACATAAGGAATAAGAGCACTATGCACGTAGATTTTTCCCACATGAAGTTACCCATGTTTTGTTGATAAAATGTAAGTATTAAATAGTAGACATAGATTTTCAAAAAACCCAAAAATTCACACCTCTGCTGAAGTAAGATTAATGTGCTACAAGAATAAAAGAACAGATCACAATCTCTGAAAGCCTACCATGTCAGGTGTTAGCATAACAGTGAAATGAAAGAATTTGGATTGCATCCCTTACTTTATCAAAATTTGAGTCTGGCTCTTAAATGCCAGCTGTGCAAGAGGCCTCTGTGTGTAGTCATGATTTTCATCCTGTTTCCTTTTAAGTTTCTGTCTGTCAGTGCTGTCTTATATAGTATCTGTTCTCATGCTCTGGATGTTGTTTGCTAACCCACTGAGACTGAATAAAATGCACCTGCCTTTTTGGTTTCCGAAGTCACATTAAAAATAGGAGGCAGGAGAGAAAGGCATCACAATAACTTATTAATATTACTATCTGAATAGTTGCTGCATGATTTTGAGAATTCCTGTTATCCAGTATTACTTGAATAAGACAAGGAGAGGACGATTTTGCTGGTATTTTTGTGTTTTAAGAATACTTAACATCTCTGTTAACAGTCTTATTTTCACCTGTGAAATATTTTGGCCTTTTATGGGGGATTAAGTATTAGTGCAAACAGTGCTCTAATTGATATCATTGATGTTTTAGGGGGACAGACCTAAACTGCACTGCCCAGACCCAACCTGAGCTCATGGACTATGGGCTTGGGCTTCAGCCCTTACCTGAGCAGAGTCACGGGCAGATCTGTGTCTTCTCTTCCCTTGTCCCTGCTGGTCCTGAGTGGTTTTTCTGGTCTGATCTCGGGCCTGACTTGTCACCTTGCCTGTATTTGATGATTACAACCCATGCCCTACTCAGTTCCTGGGACTGTGTCCTGACAGTGAGGTCACTGTCCTGCTTTCTTCAGTGACCTTATCTTGTGGAACAGCTCCATTCTTCCTATATCTAGCATGGCATACAATAATGTGTCTAATAATTGTATCTTTTTATTCCAGAATGCATAATTACCAAGTAGGAGTGTTGAAAAAACATTCCCCTGTCCATCAAGTGTTACATATTCACTTGCATTTTATAGGTGATATTAAAAGCCCTAAACTGTGATGGTTTGAATATGAGTCAAGGCTTTATAAAAAAATTATCCTAAATTTTCAGTGTGTTCCCCTATTTTGCCTGGGCCAGCAGGAGTGTGGATAGGCTCTCTTTCTTGCTTCAACCTATAAGTGATGCAAATGAATCCTACCTCCCTGAGAACTGTCCTGATGTCAATGGGGAGATATAAATTAGTTTCTTAGACCAGTTACCTTACTCTACATATTTTAAAGGTGCTGAGGCAGAAAATATGAGAGTACAGTCTTCATTCCGTCCTTTTGTATTGTGATGGAGTCCTTATTCTTATGCCACAGGACATACGGTGGATGCCAATTGGAGCAAAACATGGACTGGTAAAGTAGTCTAATAGGGGCAACTATCATTGGGATAGAGAGGGACCAAATTAATTAAAAACTGTTTTCTAGAGGATGATACTTGGAATAAGTGATTGCTTTGACTTCTAAGTCAGATTCCATTGCAAATTTCGTTGTCCTAGACTTAGGGCACAATTTTTAAAATATAACCTTCTTCCCATGTTTTGTGAATGGGTCAAAGTAGAGATTGCTCAGCAACTTCCTACTGGGACTTATGGCAGTAAAGGGATTTGAGAATTTTTCATGTTGGAGCTGCAAATTCAGCACATTACTTGCAATTTGGTTTGAAATTACAGCCTTTTCACTTATAGAGGAAATCTTTTAGCATACAGAACCTGTTGAAGTAGTGGATGTGAAATGGATCCTTCCTGTTGCACAATTCCTTCAGAAAGAAATAGTTAAATGTTTCTTCTGCACAGGCTGTGAGGCTCCTGAAAGAGGGCACCTCACAGTGTTTCTATCTGTATCCAGCATGGGGAATTGAGGCCAGCTGTCCAATCTTTCCATCATCACTGTCATCACTCACATTCTGAGATGAAACAAAACTAGAACAACGAAGAACAAGTATAAAAGGCTTGAACTACATTTGAGACTTATGTCAAAAATATTTCAGTCCTCAGGTAATTTGCTCAGTTCTGGCTCTTTTCGTATTTACTTCAAAGCTTCAGTGAAAATGAAAGGATAGAAAATGGCATTTAGGCTTGCAGATAGCTGTAGTCACATTCTTGTGACTCGATCTGGCCTTGTTGAAGGGTGTCTTCCCCTTAAAAGTCTGGGGCTGTCTACAGATCATGAGGAAATGTCTTGCATCAGGGCTAGTCAAGGATACAACAGACCTACTATGTCCACGGGATTATATCTGTTTTCCTATGGTATACCTCACTGCAGATTAATGCAAATCAGTAAATTAAATTGGTTTACCTAAAGGTACCATGTGATCTTATTAGAAATAATTTAATTGCACAAACTTAAAATCAACAAAAAATTATATAATTTGCAGGATGCATTAAAATTTCATATTTTCTGTGTTGTGTCAGTAATGTCAGTTTCTACACGCAATCTTTTTCTAACATAATGTAGCCCTGTCTAAGCATGTAATTGATTTTAAAAAGAGTGTTTGAATTGTAATATTCTGACAATGTAATTGATTTTAAAAAGAGTGTTTGAATTGTAATATTCTGACATGAGATCACAAAAGTGAAATGTAGAAAAAGACAACCCAAAACCTACATTTCCTCCTGAGAATGTGGGGTAACTTCTATCAGGACTTTTACCTTGTTCAGTACAGAGTAGAAATCTGTTTCACTTCCTTGGTCTCATTTTTCATTTGTCTCTATTTCGTAGTCATTTCAGCAAGAATGGGATACTTATCTGATTCAATGCTGCTTTGTTGTATATAAACTGGCTTATTTAGCTCTCTTGTATAGCTTTCTGGTGCTGCCTGCAGCAGCTAAATGCTACCAAGCGTGTGTTGTAGATGATCCAAAGATTCTTCTGGTCTTCTAAGTGAGCAAAGTATGGGAGAATTTTCATCGAGATGACTAGAGAGATTTGCATGGCATACGGGGGGCTTCCAAGCAAGTTGTAGTATTTGTGATCAAGTCCATAGGTGATAGAATATCTGAACAAAATGTCATCTGTGTGAGAAACAGAGTTTTAAGTATGAGAAAGATATATAATTGATTTTAAATATATATATATATGTATATGTGGAGAGAGGGAGGAAAGAGAAAAACATTATGTTATCGTGATTGGTTGGCTTCAACTGATATAGGTGAAGCTTTTCCAAAGTACACAACCTGAAGATGAGGCATTTTCTCAAATGTTTTAAGGAACGTAAAATGACAAATGTTATTAAATGTTACTACATGTCACTGTTTGCCATAAATTGTTTGGGGAATGTCCAAAGCATCAAATGGTGGCCAAACATTGGGTTGTATAAGGCAATATTTTGTATTTTTTAAATCCCATTTTGGTTTAAAAGCTATTTCATACTCAAGAATGGCTGCCCACACTGTATAAATTGGGTTAAAAGGGCCGTTGATAAAAGTTGAAGTATTGCATAAAGCACCAACAATACTTCACTTGATTTATCAGATCAATAAATGGTCAGAAATTTTACTTTAATCAGTAGCTTGAGATGTTAGGTGAGCAGGGATTTTCTTCAGTATACAAATTGCATCGTACTTTGTACTGGGGTTGCTGAGATTACTACTATTAACTAAAGAGCTTGTTTATTGTTTGATTAGTAGTGCTTACCATCAGAAGCACAGAATGGCTAGAAAACCCTTGCTCAAGGAGTGCAGGTGAAGTTGCATACAAAAGACAAAACAAGCTGGATTCTGTTTATTTGTTTCAAGTTCCCTAACTCTTGAATTCTGCCTGGATTGCTAGTTCACAGTCAAGATGTTATATTCCTTTCCAGTTAATGAGAATTTTCATGGCTTTTGTTAGGAGAAGTAAGAGCAGGGATGAAAACTTCTGTTACTCTCATTTTCCATGTATTTGTGAAGGGACTTTTACATTTTCTCTTTAGCCCTGGCAATCCCTCTTTCAGGGATTTATGGTCTCACAGCCTGTGAACTATATCCAAGAGAGTATTCCTTCTTGACTCTTCCTGTCAAGGAACACTTTTTAGAAAACAAGTTATTTTGTTGTATGCTTATATCAGGTGGCAGATGTTGTGCATGCTTTGTGAGCAGTATAAATTCCATGCCTCAGAGCAACACACAAGTCAATTAATCTGTGCCATCTCCAAATTCCAGCATTTATCTGGATGACAGAATATTCTGACACTATAAAAAAAGCAGGGCTCCCGTTTTTGGGCTGAGTCTGAAGAAAGTAGGAGGTTGAGTGGCATGGGACATCATACTTTTATTGACTAATTAAAGGTTTGAGCAAAATATCTGCTGATAATGGAGAAAGTCATTATATTGTTGGTGGTGCTAGCTCCAAAGCTTCCCACACAAGGTAGGACACATCCCTAGTGTCAGTGACTCCTTGTATCAGAAGTGGTTAAACTGTTCCTTTTTGCTATTGAAGTAGACAAAATCTGAGTGCTGACTTTACTCTATCCACAGAGCAGCTACTGGAATTTTTGCTGTATTTAACTTTCTGTATCCTGTGGCTCTTAACATGTATTCATTCTATATTAGATTAGGCACCTGACTGCGTCCTAGAAGTCTGTCTGTTCTGGGTTCCCTTTTGCTATTCTATCACTAGCAAAGGTGTTGGGCTTCCCTCCTGCCCCAAAAGTCTGTAAATCCCATTTTAATCAAATGGAAATGGGCTCTCATGACAACAGCATCAGGATCCCAGCATACCTAGTTTACTAATTTTAATAAAGCAGGGATTTCAAGCATTTTTTATATTTCACAGTGAAAAATCAAGTACAGAGACTTAATTTGTGCAAACATTGAAATATCTAGATTCTCCTTACTATGAAACTACACATGTGCATATAAATGGAGACTTTCCTCTAACAGAATGTAACTGTTGTTGCTAACTTTGCCGTAAAAACCTCTTATTTAGAAACAACTTAAATGCCCCTTCTTATCAAGCTAAATGCCCCTTCTTATCAAGCTAAATAGTAAATAACTGAGTGATGTGAGCCACAGGGGCTGCTCGTCGAGGGAATCGCTCGGTTAACATTTGTCCAACAACCTGCATGCTTTGTATCCATCACTTTGAACAGAAGGCAAAATGAAACTGTCTCACCCTTGAACTGAGGTAGACAGTTTTTTTCTCTTTTACCATCCCTAAGACAAATTAGGAATGTAGGAAAGCTTTCACTCAGAACAAAACGATGATTATAGCAGGTAACAGGACCTCACATTAATCAGTGCTTTCAAAGGAAAGGACTCGACCTGTGCCCTTTGTCTAGGACTACTGGTAGGTATGGTTTTTTCCCCGGTTCCTTTCAGTGTCAGGGCATTCTCTTTCTGTGTAATACACTCTCTTGGAGAATGTTTCTCTTTTCAGGCAGTCCTTCTGCATTGATCAAAACCCATCCAGAAAGCCACTGTAGAAATCTGAACTTATAATGATGTTCTTTTATATTTTCTTACAATGAACAATGGCTCTCTCAATACTAATGGCAACAGTACATAGATGGAGGCAGCAGTGCAAAGAGTTGGGGGTAAATAGCCATTATTCGCAAGACTTGCTGTTTCATGTCCTGGGAAAAAAAAAGAAATCCTGTCTTCTGTAGCCAAATCTTTACTACCTCTTGTTGAAAACATTCAAGGCCTTTGCAAACCAATGCTGAGATGAGGAAAGATAAGCATGGATTAACATTTTTCTTGTTGGAAGAAAACATTAGTGACAATTAGATGGCAAAAGATCTTAGTTCTCCTTCCCTCCTGAATATGAAGAAAGAGCAAACATTCTGCTTGATAATATTTTTTTGGTTTGCTGGCCTTGACCTTTAAATCAATTATCCCCCAAATATCAGGCTCGAGAGTAAATGAGTGGAACTGAATGTGGCTCCATTGAATAAAAGACTCCCTCTGCTGCCTGAAATACACATCACCAGATGAAACAGAATGCTTGTTTGCAAAAGGGGCACATAACATAAAGCAAATATGTCACTGCTTTGCCAGTCTAGTCAGTTTTTTCCCACCTTTAAAGTCTGTTGGTGGTCTTTTTTTTTGTTTGTTTGTTTGTTTGTTTGTCTGTTTGTTTGGCTGGCTTTTTTTTTGGTTGGTTTGTTGCTTTGGGGTTTTTTGCGTGTGTGCTTTTTCTGTTTGTTTTGTTTTTTATAATTAATACATTCAAAATTCGAGGAATGTGGGGAATGCAGGAAAAGTTGTTACACAAGTGATGTAATGACATGTTTTATCAAACATCTAGAAATATGACTGCCAATAAGCATCCAGTTTTTGCTTAGTGTTAATGAATACTAGACTAGCTGATACTTAGCTCCAGCTGAATTCAGTTGATACTCAGCAAGGAATAGACCACAGTTTCATAGAGCAAAGGACATTTCACTAGGAAGGCAGAAGCATAACTAATGATTCCACTGGGGAGTAAAACAGGTGCAAAAGCTTAGAAAGTACAGCCAAAAAACAGGCTGCTGCAAGAAGATGTGGAAAATTTTCGGTTCCAGAAAGGGACAGAGAATCAAGCCTTGGAGTGAGACACCCAAACCTCCTTTACTGGTTTTATGTTTAAATCCTGTTTCCATGTGTTAGCTTTTTTTTCTGCATTGGAAGCTGTGACAGGTATTCTTGGAACTAGCGTTTCATGGAGGGAGATGATGGATATATTTTGTTGGAATTTAAAATGTAAGTTTACTCATGGAATAACAAATATGACAAATCAATTCTGCCTTTATACCAAGTTGAATAGTAAAATGATATTTGGCTCTAACGTTTTTTTGTCTCTGTTCTTTGTCTTTCAAGAGGTACAAAAGGCAGCTCTTGAAATGCATAACAAGTTTTAGACAATTTTATTAAAGATATAAAGAGCACATAAAAGAAGATAAATAATAAATAATTTTTCATTAGCTAGATAAAACCTAGTGGGCTGGTTGCTGCAGTTGATATATCAATAATGTACTCCAGAGAGAGCGTAAAGGCAGGTGGAGCTTTAAGCAAATGATAGTACTGGAAACTTAAACCATCTGAAGCTGTTCAAGTGCCACAGTAGAACCTGAGACCAAAGGGAACAGGAGGGGAAACACATACAAATGGAAAAACACAGATGGAATTGTTCAAGAAAATCAGCTGATGCAGCTATTCTGACAGGAAGGTCTCCTTCGTAAAGAGGGAGCCAGCTAAATGATCAGAATTTCTCAGTGTTTTTAACATTGTACCTTTCTTCTGAAGATCAAGTGTTCCCAACAAAAATTTCTTGATGTTTTGTTGCAGGCAAAACCTGCAACAAGAAAGTTGGTCAGTTTCACTGTTTTTAGTTATTACTAATTAATGTAAAATTTAATTATTGAGTTGGGTATTGAAGAAAAAAGTGTATATAAACAATTAAGTCAACACCTTTCCTTCTCCTTTGCCAGATTCAACTTCAAACTCCTTTACCCTCATAGCCTCAACTTTGCTAGTTTTTGCAGCACATAACCCTCAGTGTGTCCCAATCTGTTTGGTGAGGGGACAGACAATTCAGCAGGCTGAGGTCAGTGTACAAGAATTTCTTTCTGCTACTCCTTGCTTCTTGTTTTCCTCCACAGCTTCTTAAGCATTTTCATCTGCTCTGGCATGGGTTACCTCTGTGTAGCAGTCCCTGGGGAGTGTCTCTGCTCTGGTATGTATGGCCCATGGGCTGTAATTTCTCAGATTTCTGCCCTCTTGCATGGAGCAGCTTCTTCCAAGAGGATGTCTCCAGGTGCATCCTTCAAAATGTTTTCTTCCACCTGTCTCTCTTGTTTCTCTGCCTCTGTTTTCACCCTCACCATTCTCTAAGCCCTTTTCTTCATTTTTCTTCTTATATTTGTCCTCTCCTTCTACTCTTATGTCTCCTGACCCTTGTGGCCATCACTTTCGTTAATACATTTGAGCAAAGGCACCATGTGCTCCCCAACCAGTGTAAGTTTTGATGAACAATGAGGGGTTTCCACCTGTTTCAGAGCTGTCTGGAGAAGGTGAGACCAGCGCTGGTCCTGCCATGGTCTCCTCCCATACAGGGCACCCGGCAGCAGCATCCTGCTGGCTAAACACTGCTAGATATGCCCAGCAGGCTTCTTGCTCAGGATTTCCCATACAGACATTTTATTTTCAGAGTGGAAAAGAAGGAACAAGATTTCATGTACTACTAATAAACCATACCACCACAGTATTTTTTGTGCTTTTATACAGAAATAACTTCTCAGATCTGGTAGTTTGTAGTGCTATCTGATATGTGAAAACATCTTGAGAAATTGCCTTGCATAGCAATTCCGTTATTATTAAATATATTAATTATAATTATATTAATTATAGGAAGCAAGCGTATTTTGACTATTTCGAACTTGCACAATTTGTACCTTTGCAGTCCATTTTCCTGCAAGCAAAAGAAATACAAACTTACTAGAAAGCTAAGATTCAGATGAGATTCTGGAAGTATTATAAAATAATCCTAATTATGAAAACAGTATTTTGAAATATGGCGATGGCCAAAATAATATGAAACAGTTCTTGTCTTCTCACTGACTCAGACAAAACAGTTCTGTACTAATCTGAATTTGACTCTTCCCTTTCCATCCTGCCCTCATCCCCACAATGAACTATGGAAAATGACTTTGTGGTTATTTGTGGGTTAAACCTTGAATGGACATGCTGTCCTCAATTTTCCTCAGACACACTGCTAAGTGGCCTCTTAGGAACCTTATCTGCACACTCACCCTTCTCTGAGAAATCAAAATCCCTTCTCATCCCATTTCCTTCTCCCTCTTTGTTGCTGTTGTTGCTGTCGGTCTTTCTGCACATCTTTCCGTCAATGGTCCTGCTCCTTCTGCCTGCTTCCTGTTTCTTTTGTGCTTGTATTCAGGAGAATTAAATTTACTGCATTCACATGTAGCATGTGAACTTGTATATCATGGGTGTGAAAGCTATAAACATTTCAGTCCAACAGAAATTTGATTGCCTTCAGCAGTTTTTTTTGGCTGCTATATTTGTGTTTTAACAAAACATGATTTGGGTAAAACCCCTCAAAAGTAAGAAGGCACTTGAAACTTGCACTATATTCAGATAACTGCCTATTCAGATTCTTTATATCTGCAAAGTTCTGCATTTGTATGGGAAAAAAGATCTGAAAGCAGGAAGAGGTCATGGACCAATGCAAAGGGAGGGGGACTCTTGAGCAGAGATGAATTGCCAACCTCGCACAGATCTATTTAGCATTTCTAATGGCAAGATGGAGACCAGCTGAATTGCTAAATCAACTCTTTGATTACTGCCTTATGGGTATATGGATTTAGCATAAGTATATTTAGCAAATTGCTGATTTAACATTTAGCAGGCCATAAGGTAAATAATGTGACAACATTGCAGTTAAGACAGCTGCAGAGCAAGCTCAAAGTGAGCAGTTATCCCTGGGTCAGTTTTGGAACTGACTCACCAGGAACAATGAACAGTCAGCCTGGACAGAGTGAGAAAGTACAAAAAGCCACAGATCATGGTGATCCAAAAGGATTAAAAAGCACCTCAAAGACTGAGAGGTGAGATCAGCAGAAGAGGACCAACACTGAAGACCTCATTGATAAGTGAATTTGAGCATCAACTGCTATTGAGGCATGCATCATTTTCCTGGCTGTCTTACCACACCAGGTGGGATGTCTCTGCAATCTTGTGCCATGAACATGAACTCCAAAAGCCAATGGAGGGGTCTCACCTCTTTAGTTTTGCCTCAAATTAAATGACTCAATTTCAGGCAAATTAGTTCCCCAGAAAAAAGTTATGCAGGATGTAATAATGAAAACAATTACTCACTTCAGCCTTGAAATCATCCAATTGAATAATAATCCATAGCATCATATTGGATGATGAATTTGTGTCTACAGAGAAAGCTGACTTTCCAATATTCTAATATTTCAACCTTTCTTTTAAATCTGCAAAATAACACGGTCTAATGAGAATGCAAATGTGAATGCTATGATCTTCTCCATTGCATTTATTAAGCAATTTTTTTTTATGTCAGGGCAAAACAACATAGCATAATAATTGCTATGATTTTCCTTTGATTTTTCCTGTCTGTCTTTAGTGCTGTTTTTAATTTCATAGATATTTACTATAATTTCTCCTTTATGCATTTGATAAGTTAGTGTTTTTTTTTCAGAAAAATCTTTGTGGATCAGTGCAAAAATCATAAGCTGGCAAAGATAAAAATAAACTACCTTCCTCCACTTCCAGAAATTTCATGGACTACAGGAATTTTTTTTCTGATGATCTTGCAGATTTCTCAGCATACAGCTTTGCAAATTCTTACTTTCTGCAGTGAGAGAAAAGAGCAGAGGATGAAGTTCCTTCCATTAAAAAAAAAAAAACTGTGGAGAAAATAGGATCATAACTAGGCTCATGCAGTGAATCAAAATCCAAATGTAAATATTCTTTAGATTACACATGTTTGACCTAAAGATTTTAAAATTAATCTATCTCATATCAACTTTTCCCTGGAGCTGTATTTGTACACTTCCACGTACCTGCCTGCAGGAGTTGTTTGAGTTTCACATGTGAAATATAAACCTGTGGAGTCCATCAGACTATCCCTTTAGCTGTAGTTTTTCTGAGTGGCTGCAACCAGATGTGTTTTGCTTTGCAGCTTACATCAATCCCTCTAACTGCTCTGGGAAAAAGCAAACTCAAAATACAATTTTATTCAGAAGCAGTTAATAAAGGACTGTTAGGGAGTCCAATAGATACTGTTACCAGCCAGGTTTGGTATCAAGGACAAGTTGTTGGGGAATAAGGCAAGTAAATTTGTGCTTCCAAAGACTCAGTGTATCTGACCAAACAGGTTCTTCTGTAGTTATGCAGACTGAAGACTTACTCTGGTTTACATACACTCCTTTGAAATGTCTTTAACATTCTGGGAAAGACACAGCTTGAGTAGCTTTTTCCTGCAAAGTATATGATAACCTCAGAAAATTTTGCTTACATTTATTTTATATTTTAAGATAGAAAGAATGGCTAGGGAGAAAATGGCACATCCATAAATCATCATATTTTCAGGAGTAAGCCTGTTATTTGTGGTGTTATTGGATATTAAAGCTGTAGATTTTAAGTTTAGGTTACTAAAACTTAGCTTTTTTTAATTGCTTTTGCATGCTTTGGAAGAAAATATGAATCTGACAGGGTCTCATGTGGCCACAATATCAACTAGCTTCCCATTGCCCTTATGCTTTTATTCAAAGGAATCAAGTTTCCCATTCAGAAGAAGAAAAAGAATCCCTCAAGTAGCTGTTTTTAATGAAGACATACTTTTTTTCTATACAGACACAAATGACAAAAAAATGTAGCTATGGTTAGTAAATGCCATTTCCTCAAATACAAATAATGCCGTATTTACTGAAGTAATAAGGTTATTTTTGTCTCTGGAAACATATTTTTCTTCATAAAAATATTTTTGTTATCTTTTACTGTGTTTTAGGTGAAAGAACAAGATGAATAGTGTCAAAAATTTGCAGTTTTGTGGAAGTAAGTCTGGAAAACTTTCATTCTGGACATATTTTTAAAACCCTAACAGATGCAGTTTTTCTAAGGTCTGGCTTGACCTTACCCAGGGACACAAGATAACCTGATACTACTAAGGGGAATTATTCTGCGGGTATAGCTGGTTCCCAGAAAGTCTACATAGTGAAAAACTTGCATGTAAAATCTACAAAATATTTTATACAAGTACCTTAGCAAATAGCTTTCCAAAATTAAGTGCAGATTCTTCTTTTAACCTAAAGCAGTCAGTGGTTCAGCTTTGAATTTTCAATAATATTATTCAGAAGAGAGCTTAAAAAAGCCACAAGCAAATAGAATATGAAACTTAAGTACAAAAATGAGTAGTTTCATTTTTGGTAATATACTCAATTTAAAATCTGGAGACCTTATCTGTATTCTAGTTTGCTAGTTGGAACCATCTTATCGGATAGCAGAGTGATGGTAGAAAACGGACCAACCTGCATGGCAGAGCCTGCTGTGGGTATGAGATAGTCCTCACCTAGTGCAGTGTTATGAAATCAAAATTATCTCCCATGGGTCTTTAAGAAGTTCTCTGCTGACTGTAATAATAAGTAATATGAGGCCAGGAGAGCAACTTTAATGCTTTGCAATGGCCAGTTCTTAATTTAGTCACCATATCTTTTATTTTTTCTGTCTTTATGACAAAACATGCTACTTTTTTCCTGATTTTATTTTTTTTCTGCAGTCATTTCTCTTCAAGTTTAGTAATGGCTACTTTCAGCAGCGCTTAACAATGCTAGTAAGACTGCAACTACTCCTTGTACATTAAAAATATCACTAACATTCCCCAATTTAAAACCAAAGTGGGAGTCTGTGGAAAGTCTACATTTTCTCCATTAGGGGGAATCCTTGCTCTGTCTTCTGAAGGTTTAGATTTCCCAAAGCACCTTCAAGTTTTTTTACATTAAGAAATGCTGAACTCTGTAGCTCTGTTTCTGAAATCTCTGTTTATAGTAGTGGTCAGATCACCGATGCTTAGAGTTCAACATTTCAGTGTGTGTGAGACGAAGACTGACTTCTGTTGCTTTGTGCAAGAGCATAGAATTCTTTTTGTTCTTTTCTGTACATTATTGGGTCTTGCATGAAAAACATAGTCCTTGCACAGAAAAGTCAAACAGTTCAAAGACTGATCAGGAGACTCCTTTCAGAATATGTCACTTTTTGAAAGAGTCAGCATAGTGACGAGTTGAGTGGTAGCTACTATAAAAATTCTCTTTTATGACAGCTTTTGTTTTTAGCCAACTCTGGCTCCATCACTTGGGCAGTTCAAAATATTCTACAGAAAAGCAACATTCATATGGGGCTGATTTGTTTGGCCAGTTGGAAAAAACCCCATCATTTTTAAAAAGTACATTTTAAATTGCTGTGATGGTGGTGAACCTTAAGAGGGATGCTAAAATTTAGCTTTGACTAGAGATTTTCATCTTTTAGAAATCTGAAGTAATGGAAAAGAACTGTGACAAAATCAGCACTTTTGCATAGCTTCAAGCTTTTTCCTTTTTTCCAAATAGTAAAAGATCTTTCACTGTTTCGTGAACTGGGAAACCATTACAGAACTAGGAAACCATTGCAGTGTATATTGTGTTGGTTTTTTCTGAGTTTTGGAAGATATTTGAGAGTTAAATATATCTTTGGGGAGCAAAGTTTGATTTTATTAAGTGGGACTGAGTAACAAAAGAAAGAGATAATTACACCTTTGAAAGGGAAGTGCTGTTTTTTGGGGAGAGTCTTGCATCTTTGTCAAATACCAAGCAGTACAGATACTCCCTTACTTTTTTTTTTGTTTGTTTGTGCTTTTTTGTTTTGTTTTGTTTTTTTTTGTTAGAAACAAGATAGGGAGGAAAAAACAAATGAAAATAAAAATGGAATATAGTTATTTCTCAGGTGAAAGGAAATTAAGTTATTGTCAGAACATGTGGTCAGAACAAATTAATGCTGAGCATAGTGATTTCTATGGCACTGTCAGGCAAACAGCAAAGTAACAAAAACACCTCTCTGTAATGGTTGTAGACAGTGTCTCCACATAGTTGTGGTCCCTGTACTTGAGGCTGAAAGGACCAGAGAAGGCTCAGGTTTGACCTAAGCTATGCAATTTCCACTTTGGGAACATCTACCTACAATATCCATCACAGGCTCATTCAAGGAAAAAGTGTTACCAGTTTTGGTATTTTAGTTCAGCTGAAGCTAAAACAGCTGTAGGAGGTACTGAGGAAATCTGTTCTTGGAATCTGAAGGCTAAAGGGACAGATACCCATGGTGCCAATGAAGAGTTCAGAACATTTCTAATAGACAAAAAAATTGTTGCAAAGCTTCAGTGATGTGACATAAAAAAATAATCTTTAGACAAGTTCTGAATTTAATAAAGTGCTTTGGGACCAGAGTTGCAAATGTTCAAATGGAGCAGGAGAATTCCACATCAGCAACGCCAAGCCTTAAGAATGGGTGGTTCTGTCAAGCTCTCTAAATACAGCAACAGTAGCACTAAGGGCCCATAGCTGTCAGGCAGCATCAGTTCTCTAAACTAAAAATGACATAAAAACATCAAAGTCTTTTGTTCTGCCTGCCTCTTGACTACATGTAGTTTCAGACAAAATAGGAAGCCACCCTGCCTATGCTTTTACAGAAGTCAAGTTATCCTCAAAGAAAAACAGAGAATATCAATACAGTAGTATTGTATCAGACAATGATTTAATTAGCTGACTCTGTCTTATGGGGAAAACTGGGATATATGTGGCTGAGACAACAAATGGGCTAAAGTTTGAAGTAAATTCTTTAGTGGCTTCTCTTTTTTATAGCTCTTTAGCAACTGTGTGTTTGTGTAGCTCACGGGACATCCATACTGTAAGTGCAAAAGGATATCCCTGTTTCGGGTTGTTATTTTATTTTCATGTTCCAATAATTGCACTAGTTTTTGTTTGGATATCATAATAGTGGTGACTTAATACAGAAGAATAAAAACAACATATTGAAAAACTAATGATAGCAGTGGATTTTATATACTCCATTTTCCAGAGGATAAAGTGAAAAGAATAGATATTGCCTTTATGTGAAAGATACATGGTATAATTCCCAACCAGAATATCCTTTTTGTAATTATATGAAAATGTAAATGAAAAAGGTAATTTTTTTACTCAAACCAACCTAACACAGCTTATGTGATTAGAGAAAAAAAGCGTAGTTTTATACTGTGCACAAAAGAAGTGAAATGAATTGTGCATGGAAATCAACAGGAGATGACTTTCAAAATTCTCACTGAATTCTTGAGGGATGCAGAGAGTGTCCGTGTTAGATCAGATTTTACCTTTACAAGAAATTGTAGGAATTTATGAATATCTACTACTTTACAGTTTATTCAAGAGCTTACACTTGTGCCTTTTGCCTTGGAAAGACTTTTAAAATGTAGTGCAGAAAACACAACTATGATTGAGGAAGAGTGGAAAAGAACTGACTTAATCCAAAAATGGACTTGACAGCTAACTCTGTTGCTAGTTTCCAACACAATGTGTTTTATTGTAAGAGATAGAAAGCGTAGATTGAGAACCCAGAAATGTAATTCATAGAACTAAAATATCTCCCAGATAAATCCACGAAAATGTTTTCTTAGAATTCTGTTGTTTGCTGAGTTGATAAGGACTGAAGATTTCTGCCTCCTAAGGGACGACCCAGTTGGAATGTTAGAAAAGCAATTTCTGCTGACCTTGCTTCCAGCTATCAGATGTTTTTTCATCCTCATTTTCAGCATGACTTCTGGCATTGTTTGTGTGATTTTTTAAAATAACAAAATAAGAAAAGGGGCCAGAGGAGGCTGATCTTAGCAGAAGTTGTGACCAGCGGCAGGAAAGAAATGTGAAGGCAGAGGGTCTGGCAGCAGGGGGAAGGCAATTGTAAGGAATGGATTTCAGTGCATGGGTGAACAGACAGTTTATTGGAAATCTGGAAGTATCTAACAGAGGTGATGGCAGAAATTAAAGGTGAGGGAAAAGTGAAGGCCAAGTACTCTGCACAGAAAAAAGGCACAGTTGTTTATATTTTTTTTTTTTAAACATAGTCGGGCATCTTTTCTTTCAAAAAAGCAGGAAGCTACACGTAAAGAAAACAGTGCTACTGTGAACTCTAAAAGCATCAACTACTTCTCCAGTTGGAGGACTTGGAACACTTATGTCTTCAAGGAACATATCCAGGCTGCTGAGAAAACAGCAACACCATTCGAGATAGGGTAATGATGAGATTATTTGAGCACAGCTATGATTACAAAAAAACCCAAACCAAACTTTAATGACTAAATGGTGGCATAGTGATGCTCCAAGAACTATAAGCTAAATCTTGGCTGCATTATAAGCTATGTGATCTCAGAGTTTTTATGCTTATGTAGAGGAGTAGATATTAATTTTGTAAACTGGTATAAAAAAAAAAAAAATTTAAGGAGTGACACTTTCTAGAGTACAAAAATGAGAATTGTGGCAAAATACTTGTCTCTTTCTGTACAAATCATTGTAATGTTACTGCTACAATTCTACAATGTGTATATTAAATGCATACAGTAGCAAGACACTACTTCTAGTGGAAGAAAAAAATAATGATTTTCACATTTCAATCAAAGCAAATTATATTTTTAGCAATATTTAATTTGACTTTTAATTTTTACCTTCTGGTTTGTTTTTTCTTATTTCTCTTCTATTTCCTACAGCATTTTCAGAGGGCTGAATGATCAACTGCATTAACAGCTCATATCTTCTCTTTTTACTAACAGTTCTCTCCATCACTCATTAGTCTTTTCAAGGCAAATAGATCTTTGGTGATTTGGTAGATGGAAATGTGTCCCTCTGTGTCAATATTGTATCAGTCTCTCCATGTGATGACATGGAGTCTGAATCTGGTTAATGACATGGCACACAAGTCAATACATAATTAATAAAAAATAATGGTGTACAGTGTGCTGATGCAGAGGCACTGTTTGTAGCTCAGATGAGATGTATGAAATTGACATCTTGCATTCTGTTTGATGAATTCTTGAGTTTGAAAACTGAAATATAGGCAGAAATCTATTCTCCCACAGATTTCAGGGACACTTGTCATTTTTTCTGCTGTTAGAGGTCCCAAATGTTCAAAAGCCTGGTCCTAAATGTGTTTGAATTATTTAATCCCCTTTCCATTTTCTACTTCTCTGGTTACTTTTAAAATGGAGATGAGGAATGTCTAGCCAATGGTACAATTATGTTTCAAAATATTCTCGTGTGTTTAATGGAGTCTTAAAAAGACATATATTGAAGTGATTATGGAAGCACTAGAGGAATTTATTTTAATAGTCGCTTTAATGGACCTTAGTTTCAGCTGCATTCCCTAATTTCTTTTCCAGTTTCTGAATATTCTTTTAGAATGTGGAGTTTACCCTTATGTTTACTGTTGTGCTGTAATGCTTTCTATGTATGTACTTTGACTTTCTACAGTCAGGAAGCAACCCTGGGTATTTCTTTATCCGTGTATTTGATTTGCCACTCTGAACTCCCCCTGCCTGTTGGTGTCAGTCTTCTGGAGAGAAGAACACTCACTAGCTCTGCTAAACTATACAAGGCTCTGCAAAAAGGGCAATGTTGCCTAGAGACTTTAACAATTTGTTTAATAGTTTTAGAACTGTTTAAGCTTGAAAGCAGCAAAAATTTTTCCTTATTTTAGATCCAGTGACATACTACATATTGGTTTTGGCATTATGAAAACAAGCAGCTACCAGGCAGGATACTCCATGTTGCCTTGACCGATGGCTAGCAATTCTACTGAATAACATTTGAAGTACAGGGGCTTGTTCAGGGCTAATCCCAAGGGAGGTTTCTGGAGTTAAAGATAGCTGAACTTTAGTATAGGCTGTCTCCTTAGCAGTCAAACAAAATAACCTCAGTGACAATACAGTGACTCAAAATCAAAAGCTCATATAAGAAGATAGATTTGAATTGGGAGTATATTCATGAAGAGAAGGAACTGACACATCCTTTGATGTTTGACTGTGCTTGCTTTTAATGGCCTTAGTGTAAAACCCAGAGAAGACCTGCCTTGAGTTTCTAAAAGGTCAATTTTACTTGTGATATGGGATGAGACTTAGTCTGCTTCTTGCATTTAAATAGGAGGCCTTTCATTGTGTTGCTGTGGGTAATTGATTGGTAACATTGAAAGGGAAAACTCCCAAACATGTAGTGCTACAGCAAATAGCTCAATTAGTGTGACTCTCCACATACAAACAGTAGATGTTTTCATGAATTGTATAGAGGCATAACAATGCAGGCTTTCAGAATTTGATGATGTTACTTTTCGAAGCATGTGTGTACTGCTTTTATGAAATACAAGCCCTAATAAATGGGAAGGTTAATGATCAGGAAAACTATGTTCCCTGGCAGATTACTGATTTCCTGCCTTACTTTCTAGATTGTTTTTTCTTCCTCTATTCTGCAGATTTTGCAGAAGTGTATAGTATCTTAGCAATGAACTGCTAATAGTGAAGTATGGTACTGTTTATCAGAGGAATAAATTCCTCTGGACTGGTGACATATTTGCTCTTGACTTAGGTAGAGTTACATTGACAATGCTTTTATGCAAAGGGTCATTACACCCACTTGTAAATGAGTTGTGTCTGTATCTGATACTAGATACATATACTTGAATGCAGAGTGTCTGTGATGCATACATGGCTTGGATAAACATTTACATTCCCTTCATTAGTTGTCCTTTTCAACTGTTACTTATGATATTTAAGTCAGCCTGAATGTGTAATTGTTTATTGGTTTATTAATTACAGATATGACTAAATGAATTTACACTTAGACAACAGATATTGCAGTTAAAATCTCTCTCTTAGAAATGAATATTCTGGATAATACTTTATATAAGTTCAACCAGTATCAATATTCTTGTAAGTAGTGACAGATGTGAACTATTCACCCTAAATTTTATACTATTTCCCCAGACATGATTTTGCATCTAATGCAAAATTTAGAATGACTCACATTTCTTATTTGCCAAATATCCTTAAATATTTAGATGTGCCTCAGATGGAGTGAGCAAACTAGTATTGAAGTTTTTTCAACTGAGGAAAGGAAACAATGAAGTTTATTTTTTGCTTTTTAGTGTTAAACTCTACTTATTAAACATCTGGAAGGCCTTAATTATAATTTCAAACATCAGACATGCTTCCAAACCTGATTTCAATAGGTTGTCTTCATTCTATACTGTTATGTGTTAAGGTGGTGTAATCACATACCAGAGTAGTCACTGATACTGAAAAACATTGTGTCACCACAAATGTCTACTTATATAGCTATGCAGATGATAAAGTAGTACATGTACAATAATGAAGTGATAACTGTGAAGAGGCACTTTTGCTTTTAAGAAAATTCATAACTTTTATGTTGCTTTTTGTAATTCATAACTTTTTGTTACTTGCTGACATGGTGAGTGTGGATGTACAGAAAACTTGTGGCTGTAAAAGATGCAGACCCATGCTTTTAAGACATGGTGAGCGTTGATGGCTACTGCCAATGTGGTCATCTGTGTTGTGTTCCTGGCAACATCCCATTTTTGTTTTGCCCTGCCTTTGTTTTGCAAGACTGAGTTACGATGAAGAAATGACTCTTGTCTCTTATCAGTACAGTTTGTAAGTGTGGCGTTGAACTGCCCTGAAAGTCTCTGCTGCTACAGACCTGATCTAATTCACACAGGAGTTTACAATATATGGATTAATAATAAAAGGTATATGGGAAGATGCTAGTTTCTGCTTTTCAACCCTTGACAAACACATATAAAAATATAAATGCAAAATTTTGAGTGAGCTCATCTTAATAAATCTAATTATGCACCAGGTATATCTTATGTACATGTTAATAGCATTTTAGTATCTGGCAGTAATTAAGACTTTATTCAATGGGGAATAAATGTGACTTTGATTCAAAGAGCTGGCCTATCATGTTAATAAGCAAAATGATGGGCTGTGTAAATATAGTCTCTATGCAATATTGACAGTCTTAACAGAGATGCTTTGGTTGAAATTTGTCTGATACTTGAACCAATAGCTGCATTAAGAGGGAAAAAAAGAAACACAAGAGTGCATTCTTGGTATACGATTCTCCAATTGTTTGGCTACAGGAAAAAAACATCTGTTGCTTGAGGTTCAAACTGCTTTCCCATGGTGGTTTATTTTGTGCTTTAATTTTGCTCCATGTCTGTGGAGTTGGTTTATTTTTTTGTTTCTGGGTTTTTGTGTGCCTTTTTTTTTTTTTTTAGTTTTTTTTGCATATAGTTCTTCTGTTCCTCTGTAACTTAAACTTCTTTGCCTATATTTCTGATTCTGTCTAACCATTATCCCATTACTGGATTCAGTGATAGTTGCATAGAGAGGGGAAAGAGTGAGGTATTTTTCACATATTCTCTTGAGCCCCAAATATCAGAGTCTTTCTTTGATATTTCAGTTTTATAGTGAGTTGATTACTGAGGAGAAATTTTTCTTTGAAGATTTTTTACTTTATTTGGAACCTGGGAGAGAAACAGTACTTTAATCTTATATATAAAAATAGGAGCTGTCCTGTCTAGCCAATAACTTTTGCCTCAAAGGATATAGCATTACTTTTTAAGAGCTTGCTCTTAACTCCAGTGATTTCAAAAGATGTCTGTTGTCTTTTAGTACTGTCTTTACCTCAGACCACAGATGGTATACTGTACAACTATTTATTCTAAGTCACTTCAAGGGAAGTTTCTGGCTTTTGCAAACCACAATCTTGATGTTGCTTCTCATAGAACAGGTTAATTTGAATAGGTCTGTTATATGAGAATTTTAATTTTCATTATCTTGACTCTTCTGGCAAGGTAATCAATGACTATACTCTCCGTATAGACAGTGATAAAATGTAGTAGATACTCAGATAAATTAAGGTCTTGCACATCATGAAAAACAGTTCAGCCTAAGCTCAAAGTTAGAATAGTCACAGGTTTGCTTTCCAGCTTGAGAATCTAGTTCCTCAATTTCTACTTAATTTGTTCAGTTTGAAGTGTCTAGGTTTAAAAGATATAAATTCAAAGCTTGCTGAAATGAATGGAAGTTTGTGTCAATTTTTTTTAATGTTTCTTTTCAATTTTATTTACGCTGAATTAAAGTTTTACAGAGTTGCTTCCTATGGTTTTGATTTTACTTGAAAAAAATTTCTTTTTTGGTGCATCTTCAATTCCCCTGAAGCTGGGATGCTTTTTAAAAACTATGGAGTTGGACTCCTGTTCAGTTCTAAATCCCACTGGAGAGAGAAGTAATGGAATTTTGTTCTGTTGTGTACAAATCTTCACCTGAAACATATTTGCTGCTGACAAGGTTAAAAACTGCTGAAACAGAATTGCTGTCTATTTCTCTTTCCCTTTTTTCCCCCCTTATCCTGTCTCATAAAGCAATCAAATCCTGTTTTTGGAGTCTACCTTGACATGCCAAATGTGGCACCTTGCTCTTTGCTGTATCTTCCACCATTACCTCTGTGGCATAATCTTCACATTCAAGCACTTAAATGTAAAGACTGAGAGAAACTGAAAAACTTTGCTCTATTCTGCCTAAAAATTGATAAAAATGCACTGTATGAGATTTTCTCTTCCTTCTATGATTGAGTGGTGTTTGGTGTTTCCCTCAGAGAGGATGATGAATATGAACTCTAGTTCTGTGTTAAAGGTGATGGTTCTGTGGATGGTTTTGGCTCTGCTAGCCTCAGTTTCCAGTTTGTAAAATAGCAATGTATTCACTTATTTAGGTCTCATCAGTATTGTAATATTTAATATTTGTGAGAAGGTATGGTGCAGTAATAATGATAATTTTGAAAAAAAAAATGAGAAGAAAAATGAATTACTGTGATTCAGAGCAGGGAATGCATGGAACAATATGTTGAACCCACAGGCTCAAAGTGCAGTAACTTGCTGCTGATTTCACTTGCATGTTCACTGAGGTAGGACAATATGTAGTCATGAAAGTGATGCACCTTAATTCTTGTGGTCTCTCCTATGAGTGTGGGCGGGAAGAAAAAATTCAGGTGTATTGGTGTATTCCACTTTTTGCAGCAAAGTGTCTCTTTAGTGTCTTGGTTCTGTATAATCTACTGAGTTACTGCTGAACTACTATTACATTAGGTTAGAGCCTCAGAACTATTTTGCTACAAAAATGCATGCTGGATAGGCGGAGAAATATACTATATCCACAGAGAAATAGTGACGTTCAGGTATTTGGAATTCTCTCCAAGCTTGGGAATGGAATGAACTTTGGAGAGCATGGACTCTTCATTTGTTTCCTTCCAGAAGGGGTGGATTTTGTAAATTCTTTTCTTCCAGTCTAAGTCATTGTTCTCATGCATTAGATTTCCTGAGTACCAGACTGCTTACCAACTTTTAACTAGAACTGGTCCTGCCTTTCCTACATCCTTAATTTCATCTCTTCTGCCAGAAGGTGCATAGCCATGCTTTTCTCTGTTGTTGCTTTTGTTTTAGTTTGGTTGGTTGGTTCTGTTTGTTTTTGTTTTTTTCCTCCAGCAACTGTTTTAACCCCAGTTGTCCCTGTAGGGGATCTTCAGTCCTTTTCCCAGCTTCCTCTAGATTTGTCTTTATCTCAGTCTCATTGCTCAGTCACATTTACCCTATTGCTAAAACTGTGCCATGGATGATCTTTGCTCTTCCAAGCCCCTTGATTTGTAGGTAATACAAGAACCTTCCAAACCTCCCTCTGCTTCTTTGAAATACTAAAACCTAGGGAAGGTTAATACCAAGTCAAATGCCACAGACCTGTTTACACATATTAGATCACTATGACTGAAGAGAATCATGAGTGAGGAAGCATTGATGCACTGCAAGGACTGAATTAATTACTTGACTGTCCTGTTTGGTTTTTTTTAAAGAGCTTAAAGTGCAAAAACTTATCATTATTTACTTCATATTTCCTTGTAGGTTGTGTTTATTACTTTCCCTGCTTTCTTATAAGATCAAAGCCAGTTCATGTCTTATGTTTTCAGATATGTTGGTATGTTCATCAGCAGTATTCTCCATTTTTTCCATCAGCAGTATTTCCAGTGTCTAGAGTATTCCTCAAGGTTTGCCTCCCCATCCTTACAGCCCAAGCCTATATGTATTCTTTGAAATGTGTGACACTCTGTAGGCCACCTTTGAAAAATTTTTATTGCACATTTTCTTACATTTGCAAGGGTCATATGCTTGTGTTATCTTCAAATTTTATTTTTAAAAAAATCTATAGCCACAGCATAGTTGAACTTTTACATCTCTTCTTTTATGGTTAACAGTGATAAGCATAAAAAATTGCAGTTTCTTCTTATGCAGAGACTGTTGGGTTCTCAGCCAATCTTCAATTTTCCACATTTTTACAAACTTAGTAAATAACTTCCTGGAATTCTGATGACAAATTAAACTGAACATAAATCTATTTTCTGACTTTCAGACTTCATATAACAGTAAGCAGCTCCCTTAAGAACACTAAAGGGTTTACTGATAAATCAGGATTAATTTCCACTCTATTCTTATTGACTTTATTTTTTTAATTGTTTTTTTTAAGAACTAGTGCAGAATTCAATATCATAGACTGAAAATTTTCACAGGATTGATTCATGAGCTGGAGATGCATCTCTGATACTGAAATGGCTGAGCTTTGATGAAAGAATTAATTTTCTTCAAATCACAATTTTTTCCTATATAATCCATGCACATTTTTGCTTATAAGACCACTGCTATTGGTTGATCCTGTTTTTCAGGAAGACAAAGAATTTTACATCATGGTGTATAGCACTTATACTATATGTCCTATCAATATACCTTCTAAATATTAATCAATAAGTACACTAATAATGCACATCTTTATATTTTAATAGCTGCTAACTTTCTGGACTGCATTTTGGAGAGTGGGTCAACAAACACAAAGGGATTCAGATGCTCTTCATTTACAATTCTTTCCTCCAATAGATTTCTCATATATGTGGGTAACTTCCAATACACTTTCCAAAACAATCAGATATGTAACTGTAAATGTTCAAATATGGCTTTTTTCTTCCACCCCCCCATCTTTGAGAAGAGCTTACCCACTGTGATTTTGCTTTTTCTTTTCCTTTTTATTAAGCAAAAGGTAGATACAATGCTCACATTTTACTGTTGAATGTAACCAGAGAAGGTCTACAATGTAAAGCCCAAATAATTAGCATTTTAAGGAAAGGAATAATTACTGGAAATCTGGGAATGATTAATTTGTCATGAAAACAAGAGATTTTTGAAATTGATAAAGTAAATGGTTCTACTCTACTTTAGTATTAACTTTTAAGGTATATCATTGTAGTAAACATAATGTAAAATTTTAACTTACTGCTCACTTGAAATGGACTGTTTCTTTTTTTTTTTTTAAATTATCTTTAAAAAACTTAACACCTGCCTAAGACTTTTTATTTTGGTATCCTAAGAATGGTTGGACTATTTGAGATACCAGTTTTTATTACAAAACATCCATCAAATGCTATTGCACTTTCTAATGATCCATGAAGACCATGAAGAGGCTGCTATAAATCATATAGGAAGGAAAAACAATGTTGTTCATATGGATGGAGAAAACAAAGGTTTAAATTCAACTATGTGATGCCCTCAGATAACTCTTCATGTTCTCAAGAAGATATGCTGCATTTTCTGGTCCCTTCTGGTAAAACATGCTGTTTTGAAAACTCCACCTTGACTGAAATCCTAAAAAATAAATAAATGGAGATATTTTTTGCTTACTTTTGCCCAGAAGGCTTGTTAAAATACTTGAGGCATAAACATGTCCTTACGGAAGGAAAGGAAAATGCAGAGTTCTTATGGAAAGCCCCTGAGGATTTTGTGTTAGCCTTTGCATTCACATTGAGCGTTGAACCAAGCCCCCAGAAATGGGCTAAGTTTAGAGTGGCTGCTGCTGTTGGCTCACTTCAGCCAGGGAGTAATTTGCTCAGAATCTTTTACATTCAGCATGCCTTCTCTCTGTCTGTATTCAAGCAAGCCTCTTTCCTGGAGATTTACAGCTCCTGTGCTACTTGAGCTTAGTGTGAGCTACCCGGAGTAACAGTTGTATGTGCTTCTCTTATGGTTTGGATTCTAACATACAAGTAAAGAGGAAAAATATTACACAGCTAATTTCCTGGAATACTTATATTTACTGTGTATGAGCTACAAATGACTGAATAATGGATTTTGGCTGATAAAAAATAAAAATCTTGTAAAAGGATTTTAATAATATTTAAAGTTATTCTCACTGTGTTTTGGATATAGGACCAAGACCTCATAAACATATATTTCCATGTGAAGTTTACTTATTTAATTTCACTGGGACACTTCCTTATAAGATCACAAGTCAGCCTGATCAAGGTGCAGAAAGAAGTTTACAGTTCTTTATCCTTCTAATGCATGCCAAAACACTCAACATTTTCCGTAGTTAGTGCAAATGAAAAATAGCTAGGTGTTGGCAAGTAAGGCTTTTAGATACCTCTGGGGGCAGGTTTAAAGCTTTTTAAGACCTTTTGCTTTAGATTCTGGAATAGGATTTTGGATTCTATGTTCAAGTTTTATAACTTATTTACAATTTTATTACTTCTTGGTTTTTTGCGTGTCCCAGTAGAAAGTAATACACTAATATTACTAATATCTTTTCTTTCCTTCTGTTGTCTCCACCAGAAATTGCTGAAAAACTGGCTCAGAGTATTTAAAGACATTTCAGTTATATAAATATTTAAATATAACAAGCCCCTTTAAAAATACTCTGAAACTATTGAGAAGTTGTGTTATTTGCAGTTCTGTGATTTGATTCAACTGCCTGTATCTGGAGAAGCAACTTCGAAGAATGATCTGGAGAATACTACACATAAGAATTGTAAATCCACCCTTGTGCTGGTCCATGCAGCAGAAGGCTGGGGAGGGTGGGACTCTGAGATCAGAGGGGCTGATATTTAAAAGCAGCTTAATGTGTATCCGTGAGAAACAATGCCAGCAGCTATTTTCTGGAGTGATTTTTACATGAGTAAAGCATGAACAGCACTTGATGGTTTTTACATCTGCCATCTGAAGTGTTAAGGCTTTGTTCTTAGGACCTGACCTGGTAGGTCTAGAGAGTAAGAACTTAAATATTGGTCTGAGGTTTTGAATGGGCCACAGTGCATTTTGTGTGGACACAGCATAATTTAAAGCATTTTTTAAAACTGGAAACTTAGTTTCAGTATCATGGTGAAATAGCCTTGATTACTCAGTGGAGGAAAATGGCCATCAAAGATTATGTGACTTAAGCAGCGTACATTAATTTTGTAACAATCACAATGCCATTCACAGAGCAGGTGAAATACTGACCTATGATACTATTGATAAAACTTTTCTAACTCAAAGTATCATTAGCATGGACTATTCCCTGAAAGGAAAGATAGTTAAGAGGAGATGAAAATGCATGTATTGTGCTCAAGCTATGCTAACAGATAAAAAATATTAATTCATGCTCACTAAGATGATGATGCAGTGAATTGAATAACATGCAGTTAATTTCTCCAGTTGGAAAGCTGATTTATGCTGCAAACTAGTGCTGGCCTGCCATATTCCTGAAGCACTGGGAACTGTACTGCTAGCTGCCTTATGGAGATGATAGTGAATTACTGGGGAAGATAGAACTATGGCTAACTATAACAGTCACTGGCACGTACTCACACTCTTGTCATTTCCATTTTCTCTGCCTCCTGTAAGCAGAGATATTTCAAGAGATTTTGTGAAAAAAAGAACTTACTACACTGGTATTTTACCAAGATGAGTAAATATTATAAATAAGATTTAATTGTTGAAAGTGAATAAATACATATCCATGATAATTTGTCGGATAAGCCACAGACCAGAGATAACACGAGAACAGGTCTTATTGATATGACGAGATGGACAGATAGAACCTAGGTGGAAAAGCAAAGCCCAAAACATGCAGGTGGAAGGCAGGAGGTGCTGGTGTCTGAATCTTGGATGACTGAGCAAAAAGGAGGCCTCTGATATGAAGGAACCACAGGAATAAACCAAGGTTTTTTTGTTCAAAGCTTGGCTTGAAGGTGGCTGCTTTTTACTTGCTGACCTCACACTGCAAATGAGCAAACCTGTCTAATGACACCACACAATATGGGATTATTCAGCTATATCATAATAACTTTCCTATCTCTTGCTTCATCTGCTACTCAAGGTTGCCCATTTATTTTAAAGTCTTAATGTCCTAGATAGGGCTATAACAAACTTTCAAGCTTATCTGAGAGCCTAATATGCCCTGCAACACCTTTATAGGACATGATGAGTGTCTTTCAGCGTGAGACTGAAAGAAGTCAGCATGAAACCAATTGCATCCAATAGTAGCCAATAAGCTTGGGTGCTACCTATTTCATTTTAACAAGTCAGCCTAAACCTAACTGTATTTTGGTAGAGATGCTAAGTTAACTTAGGTTTTCTGTGGTTTGGTTTGTTTTTTTTTTTTTTTAAGATATAAAAGAAAAGTTTATTTGCCTTTAAAATTCAACGTGCGTGTCATTTTGGGGGTCAATGGAGCTGAAGGGATTTGCAGACATATTCCTTCTAAATGTGCACTTTGAAATAGAAACTGTTTTTTTGGTTAGATCGAAAAAAATTGCATTCCATTTAATTTTAAAATGGATATTAGATATGCTGTTATGACTGTTATGGTAATATGACCTTTCACCAACTGAAACTGTTGACCAGCAAGATTTTGGTTCTGTAAAAATAATTCATATTGTATATTAGAAATGAAAGATTTGCACTCATTAGGAGAAAATTAAGAGGTGATTGGGTGAGGCATGGCTGCATGAACATAGTTTGAAAAGATCCTTTTCTGTGAGAGAAGTTCTGGACATCAGTGTTGATGTTTTCAGTGCTTTTTATTTCATGGTAGCAAACTTAAATAAAAGTTCATTACAATCGCCCTCCTCCCTCCAGTTAGATTCACAGTAGGTGACCCTGAGTGCATTCTTTCCCTTGAGGGAGATTTTAAGGGTGTTTGATAAATGTGGAATTCTTTGCCTTTATGAATGCTGAGTGGACTAAATGAGAATTAGTGATGATTCATTAGTGTTCTTCATTTTCCAGCACTGAGCATGTACAAATAACATTCTAATAGCTCATTCCACAGCTGTAATTTGATATATTTTAATGAGCCTTTGATCTTTGACATCTGGGATCTCCATATATTAGAAATAACTTATAAGTACTTATGTGAATGAAAGCCAAAAATTTCTGCACTGTACTTGCAAGGCCAGAAATGCTGATGTGCTGATCACTTCTGCATCACCATCTGCAAGTTGCATTTAGCAGAAAACTGAAGAACACACAATTCGTATTGAAGCAAACAGAAGAACTCAGGTGTGGAAAAGAAGTAATAACTTAGTTACTGTTTATTTTTCTGGGTGGATCTATGTCATTACTGTGCTGAACATGGCACAGATAACAGTTCCATTCATGGAGTTGAAAAAATGAGAGATCTGTTAGAACACCTAAGATTTGCATGAGATGGCTCTTTTTATTTTAGCATTAATGAGGAGTACTTAACATCTTTGAGTCTTAAAAATGAACAAACAACAACCTGTAGGGTTTTTTTAGAGCTCTGCCTTGTTCTGCCTTGTTGAATATAAAATGCTTTCCTCCTTTATTCCTTGTCTCGTTACCAGAAATTTCTGGCCAATACCCCTTTCCTGTTGAAGGTGTATTTTGCATTGGTTTATAATGCACATGAAAAACTTTTAGATATTTTTGATTATTGAACCTTAAGCTTTTTTCCCCTTGATTGACTGTCCATAAACCTTGACAGCACGAGATGGAACTTGCAAGAGGCTTTAAGCATGTAGTAGTCACTGCAGATACCAGAATTATGTGAGTTTCCTGATATACATCTCTCATGACTCCTCTTCCGTTACACTCATCCTTAACAGATCAAAAATTCATCTAAATGCTTACAGAGTTTGTGTTTTCAGTAGGTATTTGGGCATCGTACTTGCCTAAAACAGCACACTTTTAATGACCTTGTGTAACTGCAGGCTTTTTCTTTAGCATTATTTAGAGCTGCAAACTGCTCCTAGGGAAAAGTATCAGACATTCCTACATATTGACCCACAGAGGTTTTCTTCCATCTCATATACTGTAGTAACCATGAACCGTCCTGGATATCTTAAATGAGTGACATATTCATGTGCTGATTAATATCCTAGTCCTATTTTTTTAGTTTATTTCTATTTTTTCTCCATTTCCTTCAGACTTGCAACCACCCTTTTTGATCATTCTCTTACAGTGATTAAATCACATAGTGAATTGTGACTAAGTTAATTTTAATGTGATTATAATGTAATGCAATTATAATGCTTCCTTTTTGTTTTCATAGCTTGTTTAAACAATAAAAGCTGTAATCGTATGCTGACAAGAAACGGGTCAGGACTTTCGCTCTGTAAATCTAATTAACTTATGAAAGTGCCATACTAATAATGTAAGCTGAAGATGCTGTATTATGTTATAGCCATGCAAAAGATAGCTCTTGGTAAACTATTCCATGTTTTCTCAAAAGCTATACAGTTTGTATCCATCTCATGGTTATATTCTGATGATGTTCTTCAGTAGACTGCTGAGTCTCACACTTCATAGATCCAGTATTCTTCATTGGATGCCTATGCTTCGATTTCCTATTTCACTTCTTCTTCCTAGTCTGGAAGACCTTACAGATAGCTAAGTCAGCATATTTCTTAGAAAGAAGAAAGCCCATTACCCTTCTTTCATATTAAAAGCAAAATTTTTTCTTGCACTCTGTAAACTTCTAGGTCATGATCCTCACTAACAAAAGGTGCAGTTTATAAACATACATGTCCATCTTTTGTTTAGAGACATGTGAATTTCCATTTGATAGATATGAATGTTATGATATGTTCTTAATGACTGTTCTACTCTATACATCTTGGAAAGAACAGACATTATAGGAAAGGGGTGACAGTACTAGTTTTTCAGGAGTTTGTCTTTCACTTCAGTGGGTCACAAAAACCTTTGATTCAGCTGGTGAATGAAGGTCATTTCCCAAGGCATGGGAGCTATTACTTTTTCCTTTTTTTTTTTTAAGCTTTGTCCTTGTATTTATTTTATTTGACAATCTCATCTTCCAGGTTTGTTGCCAAAGGCTAGAAGTGTCCTACCCTCTTCAGTGACAATCTCTATCACTCACTCCTGAAGGTGTGAGAAAGAATACCAAAAGATCTCATGACTTTTAGCAAACGATGAAGTTACATCTCTAGTGAATTAAGTAGATGCAGGTGGGGATGTCTCTGGTAGCTCTTTAGCGATGAAATGAATCATATAAAAATATCAGGCAATTGTGTCAATGATGTCTGCTGTATTTTTAAACAATGTGTACAAATACACTGACTTTTAATTTAGTCATGGCAGAATCCTGTTGCACTTCTCCATAAAATGAGAGATTTTAAAAATGATGCATCATGCTAAGTGAATGTCATTAATTTAATAACCCTTTGACTACAATGAACATTTAACCTGTTCACATGAGAACTATGAGTTACTGCCTATGCATCTCAGTTCTTGCTTTAATTCAGGTTTCAGTATTTCTCATACAACACTTAAGCTATTCCTCTGCATAATTAAGAATTCTGTATTTCACAGAAAATGTCAAAATAATCATGCTTATCTGTATGGATTGCATTTAAAATCTTGTTTCAGTTTCCTCCTCCACCAAGGTCTGTGCTTTACAGTATTCCATACTTTATGCTTCCTTTTCTCCCTGCCCCTTCATATTGTATCTTTGGTTGTAAGCTCCTCTCACGCCATTGCTTTCCTGGGGAACAATAGCTTCTCCTTCTCCGGAGTAACCACTTTTGAACAGATATTTAAATACAATCATCTCCACTGGCTACAATTTATACTTGAAGATGAATCTTAAAAAAAAGATAAATCAATTAAAATCTGACCTAGAACAATGAAGATCTTTTTTGTTTGTTTTAAAAGATATTTTCTTTTCCATTTAATTTTCAAGCCTCCTGACTAAAAAGAAAAATTATCTCTTTTTGACCTATGTGTCAAACACAGTATCTTTCTAGGTCTCTGTGTTCGCCTGATCAAGGAAGTTCCATCTATTTCATTAAAGAGATATATTTCAAAATATCTGATTATCACCTGAAAGTACTTTTGTAGGAATCAGATTTCTGATACTAAACATCTATATATGGGATGAGACCTAACACTGTCTAATGGCTTTTAATGAAACACATGCAAATGCAGGTTAATGTACCTTTTTCTCTAGGAAGAATAATGAACGGTTGGAGTAATTTGTACAAGATATGGTGGATCCTTTATCTCTTAGGACAGCTTTATGAAAGATTTCTTGAGCTATTTTAAACTAGTGGTTAGTTGCTTGAAGAATGATGGTCTGGATCAACCACTAGGTGAATCTTTATATTTATTAATCTGCTGAAGAGTCCTGAAAAAGAAGCAGATGACAAGGCTAGGAAGTCTTATAAAATACTTAATCTTGAAGTGGGATTTTGATCTGTGCCATAACATGGTGAGGCTGGTAGGTGTAAAGCATCAATTTTCTCTCCAGTTATCAATCCTCCATTAGGTGTGTCATTAGTTCCCAGCATAGCTGTGTTTGATTTAGCATGCATTTTGCTAGTGACCATCTCCTTTATAAAGTCTTTGTGAAGCATCTGATTTGAGCCACTGCCAGATAACGGTGTCTCCACAGGGACACACAGAATGCCTCCCCTCTTTAGCTTGGGGCTGTTAATTGCTCTTCCCTCACCCAAGAAGTGCCACTTGGTTTGACTTTGAACCAAATAATTCAGAGAGCAGTAACTAGAAGTGTCATTGACAGCTTTTCTATCCCAGGATAACATTTATTATACAACTTTCAGAGTTCTTGGCATATCATGTACAAATTAAGCTGAAGTCAGAGTCCATGCTAAAAAGCTTTGTTCAGCAGTTAGCTTCATGTCAGTGTAGGAAGTAAAATAAATTATTCTGAGTTGTAGCAACAGTTTTAGAAGACTAGAAATTGGAACATTTCTCTTAGTGCAAAAATTCATTTAGTAACTCAATTTTCTTAACATTTTAATTTAAACTTTAAAATAACCCTTTGGGCTGAGACGATGTATGAGAAATATCAGGCCAATAGGGAGTTTTTCAAAGCTAAAGGGTAGTGAAAATAGTGCTAAGGATGGAATTACTCCTGTAGAACATTAACTATGACTCCATACTATAATTAGCTTTCTTAAATGAGACTGCAGAGTTTCTGTTTTGGAAATGTCTTTACACTTTGAAGTTATCTCTCAATTAAGTTGAATTCTCTGCTGCTTCATGTTTGTCTCTGGCTGAACAGCAAATAGGGGCTGAGTGTCTTCGGTTTTTTTGAGTGAAGGCTGTCGAAATCTCTGAGTAAGTTTTATTTTTGAAGGAGAACCTTTATGATCTTAAAAATAGGTGTATACTTTTGATTCCAACTGTATTATCTAGTATTCGGTTCTGCTAATTTTACATTTTTCACTGCATTCTGCTAACCAAGTAATTCAGATGGCTCAGTAAAAATTTAATGTTGTTCTTTATCATGCTTTTAATTTTTATCAGTCTCATCATAAATATAAGGAAAAACTAAGAAACTTTTGATATATGAATATAAAAGTACATATTGCAACATATTTTAATGAAAATATTTGTCATAGTTATTAGCCAATTTCCTAAAAGAAATATGAAGTAATTAATGTAAAAACACTTTAATTTTAATATATTGTTGTACTCAAAATAGAGGGAGTAAAATTAAGCAGAATTGTCATGAATACTTGAATATTTTCTAACAGGGCAAATAAATAATACAGCCATACAGGCTAATAATGAGAACAGAATAAACACTGAATTTTTAATGTAAGAATAATGCATGTTGACTTTATTAGATGTTTTGCTCAAGTATTTAATCAGATTCACATAAAAAAAGTAATTAGTAACATCTGTTATTATCCTGCCAAAACCATAAAGCAGGATCAATTTAATCTTAAACATTTGTATGAAGTTTCTGTTAGAATCAAGGACTCCATCAATACATGGAATGAAACTTTAACTCACTATTCACATTTCAAAGAGGACAACAAAAAATGAGTAATCTTGTTGGAAAATGTCTTCGTCAGGCCTTCTATTGTTACGTGCTATGCCCCCTGCAAGACAAATGGTTGAATCTTTATTTATGTGCCCACAATTTGTACAATCTATACACCTGACAGCTCTCTGAACAAGCATATAAAAATTCTATAAACAATTTTGTTTCTGGTCACAAAGAAATTTGTATCAGATGATAGGACAACTCTTTGAGTACAGAAGTCTCATCTAAGGTAACTTATGTATTTTATAAAAATTAATCACAAGTAGATTTTCTACAAGTTTCCAATCACTGTCTTAATAGCGTAATGCAACATCAGAAATAGGTGTTTGCTTTCTTTGTCAAAGACTTCATACACAGCTTTAAAAAAACCTGCAGCTATATACAGGAGTAATAACTTTCAAATTTTTTTTGTTTGAGAGCTACCCTGAGCACTGGTATTGGGAAAAGTACTTGGAGGATGTTTGCACGAATTTCTTAAGCTTTCTGTAGGCTACAATTATTTCTGTGGGTAGAAAAGCAGGCTGTATTTGTTCATGCTCAGTACACTCTTACACTAGGTATGTTTTACTAATTTAACATTCTAAGTATTTAATTGTCTTTATAATGGTTCAATCAGCCATATGCCTCAGAGGTTATGCTGAGAACTTGTTTGATCCCCAGCCAATGTTTACTTTCAGATTATAATGAGCAGTTAGTAAGTGCTCACCATCTGTTCCTGAGAAAAGACAAATCTTCTTTGTCTTAGTGGACAAGTGGGAAAATAATTCAGAAAGCTGATTATTACTTCATGTAAGAAGATAATGGGCCAAACTTTGTTAAGTTAAAAAATGGAGAGAAAGCAAAATTCTTACTGCTAGTACAGCCCAGCCCTATGCATCAATACACAGAGCACTAACTGACTAGAAAATGGGTGCTGGGGCTTCACCAGGCAGCAAGTCTGAAAAACTTCTGGGTAACAAATTCAGATTAGATATATGAATTTTTTTTGGTTATAACGATGATCAAACACTGAAATATGTAGCCCACAGAGGCTTGACTATCCAACCCTGATAGTCAAAACTTGATTTGACATGGTCCTGAACAACCTGATTTAACTTGGCTCTATTCTGGATAGAAATATTATCAGCTGATGACCAAAGGTCCTGTTCAACTTAAATTGTTCTTTGATTCTATGGTTTAGCTACACGATGTCATTCCTCCAAATTATACCAATGTATAAATCCAAACCACTGAAATGGCTATTTTATTCTGAGGTGAAATGGGCCCAATATATTACTCAGTTATTTCTGCTCTGGTCCTCAATATTCCTTGAATCTGAAAGGTATTGAAAAGAAGTAATGTGAGATTATTAAGGTAAAATTAATGAGGTAGAAACTACATTCTTGTTTCATTTTAGCAGTAAGAGAATGAGATATTTCTCTTACTTGATGCTAAGTTTGAAAGTTGAGAGTTTAAATTAGAAGTCCAGTCTTCAGAAGGCTCTTGTATTGTCAACAAAATAAAAACTCTTAATAATCTCTCAAATTTCATTTTGACTATATATATTGAGCATTGTGGGAAATAGTCAAACAAAGACTGTATCTTCTATGGAAAAAGAGGAGTCTTTATTTGTAGAAGGCTTGTAGGAACAGGCAAACTATTGGTCTTTATAAAATGAATGTTTATTAAAAAAAATGTAGTATTATGAATTTCAATTTCAGATTTGTATTGATGGCAAGCCTGTGAAGGGCAAAAGTGAGTCTAATAAACTGTCTTTTATGTACCTGATAGCTGACATATTTAAGGTGACTCAGCTAAGGCAAGATAGAGCCCTATATTTTAATATGAGATCACTTTATAACCAATTTGCCCTGCAGGTAGCAATTTCTTCCAGCAAGTAGCAAAAACACTATCTTTCAATTTTCATGGCATGAGGATGCCATAAACAAACTGTGAATCCTACAGTGCCAGGACCATTTAGATCAAGTCACTAAATCAGTAAGAAATACCTAGGCACCAGTATATTGTTTAGGGTGTTATTTCCAGCTGTTTGCCGAATATCACCTTGTCTTTAATAGTTTGACTTCATGATATTCATCACTCTGGCATTTATTGCCATTTTCTTCAGTGATTCCTTGGATATTTCTAAGATGCTACTCTTTGTGTCAGTATCTTTACTTTTCTACTGACTTTAAAAAAGCATTATCTAGATTAGTGAATTACAGTTTTTAGTGGGCTATTTTAATCTTTTTGATTTATAACACAGGAAAAATACTGTGAACTATATGTTAGTCTGTTATAAATCTTGAAATATTTTTCAGTTTGTAATACTGTGAGCTTAAAATGCAATAATGGTTAAATAGTTTATACTTTAAGTGACAGCACAGTACAATACAACACATCTAATGTTTCCTCTTTAAAGAAATTATGTTCCAGCTTTATGCTTCTCTGAAGAAAATGGTCCAGCTTAAACCAATTAAGGTTTATCTTTTTTATATCCTGCTAAAACCCAATTTTATTAATCCATTAAAAAAACCCCCCATTTTAAGTTATTGGTTGGCTTGCAAACTCTCAGCTAGAGAATGTGAATTGTTAAGAAAATAGACTTTATAATTTTCATACTGATTCTTAGCTGTTGAAAATCTAATTTGAAAACTCAGTATTGTCTTCATACCTCATACAGCACTTGTAGTGGCAGATACAGACTGAGAATTAACTTTGAGGGAATGTGATGCTATACAAGGCATTTTCCTAATAAGATGATAATTTTTGCTCACATTTTGTAAAATGAGAAAAAAACAAACAAAAAAATAGTTCTTCTTACCAGAATTACTGTAAAAATATTGCAATTTTCAAAATGTAGTTCAATAATTGCTGTTTCAGGTGTATTCTCTCTGCGTACCCCATGCACAGCATTCTGAATTTCAGCTGATTTTTTTCTCAAGAAATTTACTTGGTTCTAGCACAGAAAATTGTTGTTCAATGGGATATTCTTTATTTTACCACAAACTATTTACCTTAGACTCTTGGTTTAGTCTGTGTGTCTGTGGAGATGACGTGTATGAAACTTACAGTGATACATGGCTGCTAACTGAAAGGGTAAAAAAAATGCATTAGGAAAATTTGCAGCAAGAAATAGCACACGTTTCCTGGAAGAAAGATTCTGTCACTGGGAAAGAGGCAGCTCTGGTGAGCATGGTGAAGAGCAGCATCCTCCTCGCCCTCTTGGAGGTGCTCACATAGTGAGTGTGTGGCGATGCTGGGTCTCCAGAGGAGGGACAGCTGGAAAGGTGGCAGGTTACTGCTGCTAGATGCAGGGGAGGCATCTCCCTGGCTTTGCAGGAGTCAAGCAGTAGATAGCGGGAAGGCTTTGGGTGGGACTTGCCGCAGGGAAGGGAGTCCAGAAGTCCTCACAATTCCCTGTGATAAATCTCAGCATGTAACTATCTTTACTCCTCTGCAGTTCTCCCACAAAAGTCACATTTCTCTGCATTCTTATTACCCTGTGAGATTACCTCTTTGGTTTTAATGTAGCAAGAAAGACCAAACTAGCTTCAAACTAACTGTTTGGGATAGCTAAGTATCAACGTGCCTGCAGTCCCTGCTCTCTGCTGATATTTTTTTCATCCCCTTCTCTGTAGTGATCTAAATGGTAGAAAGGGAGAATATTTTTGATGCTACTTTTCATTTGTCATCAACACAGGAGGAGGCTGCATATTTCATTTCCTTGACTGCAAGACATCTCAGCTGCTACCAACTTGGAGTTGCTGAGAGTGTACTTGTGTTGGAAGCTGTGACTTTCACACACAGTGAATACTCTAATTGACATACCTTTGATGTACTAGAGAGTAACTGTGATGTCACGTTTTACATCAAGCTATGAAATTTTACATTATTGATGCAGTTTAAATTCTTCTTACTTTTCTAAGTTATTGAAAGGGTATATTTCAGGAGCTGTTTTGAAAATAGTTCTCATATTGCTCTGTAGGTGAATCCTGCCATTACAATTACTGCTGACAAATGATCAGGATGCTACAATGGAGAAATATAAAGAAGATGCAGAGGTCTTAAAAAAGAATAAAAATATACTTTATATTGTGTCTATAATATTTAACTTGTTTTGCTTTTAAAAATTTGAATGAGCCTCAAAGAAAAAAGATGAAATATTTCCTGGAAGATTCAATGATTATCTGATGTCACGTTTCTATAAAGAGAAAACCTGAGACAAGTTATTTTACATAGAGATTAGATAATCAATATTGGGACAAATATATTTAAGACACGGCTTTGTGTTTTCTAGAAAAGGTCTCGGCACTGTCATTACTGAAGAATCAGTGTGGTTTACATTACTTAAAATTTGCATCATTTGTAATTGGGGAGAGAATTCTATACTTCCTTTGGCAAAGTGAAATGGTATATTAAAATGTTTTCTTCACAGAACATAAACATCTCTGAGTGTATGGTAGTGCAAACATATTTAAACAAAACCAGCGAATTCTAAACTGATGTCTCTTTCTATAGAAGAAAAAGAGGCATTTTTTAAAATATTCTATTTTATGTGGAGCCCCTGGGGCAGACACTGGGAATCTGGGGTCATGTTAACTCTGGAGCAAAATTTTGGTGTGACTTTGTGTTTGTTTCCAATCTATAAAACTATGGTAATAATTAATTTTTGTCGTCTGTGCTATTTATGAGATTTCCAAGGCTGTCCATTAGATCATGTTTGGAAACTCTGCCACAGCTCCTCTTTTCTTTGTTACTCCTTTGCTGTACCCATTCTCTAATGCCCCTGTAGGTGTTTTCTTCTCTCACCAAAATTCTTAGCAAAAGGATAAAGAAAAATGAATATGAGAAACAAATTCCAAATAGATGAACATTGAGAATAAGGTGCTCTATTTTATATTCACATTTTGATCAGGAATAAGATTAAAGAAACTGTGTTTAATAACATATTTGTAAATATTTGGATGATTAGATGTTTGTTGGGTTTTTTTTTTGTTTGTTTGCTTGTTTTTCTCCTTTGGTTTGTTTGTTGTCATTGTTTTGTTTGTTTGTTCGTTTTAAATTTTTTTCCTGAAGTAGCTGTATGCTTTTAGTAGACGATGTTTTATGTTCCTCCAGCATATTTTAATTCAAGCATATTCTCACTCTACAATTCCATGCCTATTGGCATCAGCCCAATAACAAGTAAAAAAAATATTAATTCTTTTTTATAGTGAAAGTTCCTGTTGCAAAGGAGCAGTATATTCACTCCACTTGGGAGATAATGACCTGGTTTGATACAGAGTGAGGCATTACTAGCAGTTACTGGGTTTATGAGAGACTTGTCAGCAAGTGCGTACAACAATTTGCTTTGTCTGCTATAAAGCTCTATTACTTCATGTCTTTTTGGCGTGAGAAAAACTTTTTTTTTTTTTTTTTTGCTTTACATAATTAGTGAATATGAAGGTAAAAGTTCAGGGTGGGAAGCACCAAGTGTCACTTTTGTGACCTGGGGATTCTATAGTTCCCCTTATGGAAGAGCTGCTACTAAGATTGCCCATACAGGCAAGGAATTAGAGCTGCACTCATCTGCATACTGAAGAAAGGATAGGGCATTCTGACACCTTGCTGTATGAATGGCTGAACTTAACCTGGCATTTATATTTGTGTGTATTTATCTAATCAAATCACATGAGAAGCTCCAGAAATGGTAAAATTCTTACTCATTAATGGATAGAAAGAATTTTTTTGATGCACACATGCACACATAGACAGCAATGCAGAACTAGGGGAAATTATCCTCTATGAGATTTGCCATTAGCTGGTGTAGGGGCAGCTGCTGTTTTTCTTCATGGAGTCTGACTTGAGACACACTACTTTCACAGATTTTGCACCAGAGGAAATTATGACCCTCCAGATACTCATTGAAATATTTGCATAAAGATGAACCATATTAAGATTAATCTACTTGATGTAAAGAGACATTCATTACCTTGTCTTTAACATTATGCTTTTTTTAAAGTGGCACATAATTATTGCCCTTGTGTAGCAGAAATACCTTTGAGGAAATGTGTGTCAGCTGTTGAAGAAGCATATCTGCCTATTCTTCCTTGAGAACATGTTAATTGTTCTTTGGGTTTTATTTTTTTAATTTTGTAATAGTGGTCATTTAAAAATGCCTCTGCTTATGAAAGATGCACAGCATTAGGGAGCAAATGGCATCTCAGTGAGCCTGCACTCAGAAAACACACATTTTGTTTGACTTCAGATATACTAGAAGAGACCCCAACACATGCCAACACATTAAAATCCAGAGCAGGCTGTGGGAGATTAGATGAAAATATAAAATTTATAGAAAGATACTAGCACTGTTGTAGGGCTAGTCTGTGCGGTCTGTTTTCTTTAGAATCTCTTCAGTATACAAAGACATAATTGAAGAAGGCACAGGGAATAATATCTAAATGATGTGTCATAATGTCAATAAATATCTCCTGGATTTTTTAACGTTGTTTTTCTCAGTTCAGTTCATTGCTCTCTTTGGTTCCTTGTCTGGTTTTCCAATACTATGAGAAAGTGTACAGTAAAACATATTTCTCCTCTTATTTTTTGACTTCTCTTTATTAATGTCTTCATGGAATTGAGCAGTCTACCCTAAAAGTAATGATTTTTGTGTTCACATAAATACAAATGCTGCCTTGTATTTGCATACGTTTTAGCTCCCGATTACTTATTTCAGTATATTTGCTATTTTCTCTCTCTGCTGTTTGAATGAATCTACAATATCCTTGTTTCTTTTAACATCTGTGCTTACATTATTGTAATAATCTTAAAATCTTCATCAAGTGACAACTCCAATTTCCAAGGTGATGCCTTACAATTTACTAAAGTTTTTCAGTTTCCTCAAGTATCTTTTAGTAGTTGGTACTCCTTGCCAAAAGACAACTAAATAGTGGATATCCTGAACTTCATGAAGTGTGCTTGAAGGACTTTTTTCATGGAAAATATTTAAGTAAGTAATTGTCAGCTGTGACCTGTAATTCATCATGATTTTTTTTGGATCTACTTTAGTGTCATATGAATTTTATGAAAGATAAAAAAAGTTTGGCAGGCATATATCTAGAAAATATTAGTTAATGGATATTGGAGCTAATAATATAGAACTGATATGTTTTCTTTGAAAATATATATCTACCTTAATTTTGAAAAAGATCTAAACTTTTATTAATATTTACATATTTGACAGGATCTCCTTTTATTATTTTTTGCTTTTTTTGCTTTAAAAAAGCAATATTTTTTAAGAGGTGTATCACTTTTTGGCTTGTTGTGTAAAAACCACAAGTTATTTTCTCTGGAAAGACAGTATTCTATGAATAAACCTAGATAAAGATGGACGTATTTAAAAACAGATAATCTTCTTTCTTCTTTCCTGTGGCTCAGCTTTCTCAATAAGCAGACGGAATTTTTGGTCTACATTTGTTTCATTTGTCTGATAGATATCTGGAAAATTTGATTGGGAATATTTTGTAGTTCACTTCTTCCTTTACACTCATCTGTTTCTTTGTCTATTCTTAGAAACGTGTAGATGCCAAGGGGACTAAAGTAGTCTGGGGAGAGGAGAGTAGCTGGTATGGTATTTAGTTCCTTGCTGGGTAATATCAAGACAATAAGATATGAGTTTAATATAACAAAAAGTAAATTAATACATGAATTAGGCTGGCGTTAGGCTGCTATCTCCAGTGACAGGAGTAGCAACTTTTTCAATTTAGATGTGCTGTTTTGATGAGTTCCAGTCCTCTCTGTGCTTCTGCCTGCTTTTTTTTCTTCCTAAATAGTCTCAGATGTTTCCAATTCATTCCACCTTATGAATTTTGTTTCTCAACCCTTGTAAGGTTATGACTCATCCCCTTTTCCCTTTGTTAGTGCTTCGCAGTTTTCTCTCAATAATCCCTTACAATTTTAGCTAATACTATTGTATGTGACATTTATTTTTCCTTGGAAGAGATAAACACAACTGCTGATTTTAAAATGACTGAGAAAAAAGAAAAAGGCAAAAATTGCATACAATTTAAATTTATCTTTGATATTTTAAAACTTCTGTATATTTTTTTTTCACATTTTTCATATTCCCAACCAACGTGAATACAACTTATTGAACATTTGGCTTGCATTCAATGTTAAGTGAACAAGACTTTAGTCCTTATTAACCAGAAAGATTTAATTGTATTTGCCTTAAAGTAAACATGCTTTGAACCATTAGGAACATATTGTTAGCCATTAGGATTTCCAAAATCCATGTCTCTATACCGAATTCACTTTTTACAAAGAAGATGTTCATGTTAAACAATGTGGGGCTGAATTGGAAACCATTCACATCATTGTGAAACAGCAGATCTGTCTGTTTGCTCTTCCTGTGCTTGTCCTGACCTCAGCAACCTGTACTGTTTTGTTAAGAAGTAAACAAGGGAAAATTGACTGACAGTTTACAGTGTCTTCTGAATTTTCCAGAGGAGATTTCAACTTCCTTTATTTAGAGATGCTTTTTCCCTTGCACAGTTTACGTGTATGAAAACTATTCAGCCAAAAGAGATCTGCCTATACAGAAATTAAGTTTTAATAAGATGCTGTGCAGGAGAGCCCACTACACAGATCCCATTACAAGATAGGTGCAATAGCTATTTTTACAAGTGCAAATTCTGTCAGCTAGGAAATGTACATATAAACCAAGTTAAGGTGATTTCACCATGTGTACAAAGCTAGTCAACTGCTTATTATCAAATTTCACAACTGGCTGCATATGTTCCCTCCCTTTTTTTTTACGTCAGGTGAAAGAACAGCAAACTTTTGACTCTGACTACAGAAAAATAAAAATTAAATTCTGAAGGATGAACTTAATCAAATCACACTTTTATTCATTTAGTTAATCTGTGAGCTGCCTGGCTTGGTCACATCACCCTGTGCACTGCAGTGTCTTGTTTCCCTTTCAGTTTTTTCATCTGATGAAAGTTATCATGGTCCTCACCTATCTTGGTTTTAGCTTGCTCTGCATCTCTACTCATTTCTTCCTAGAAGATTAAGCAGATTGTGGCAAGGAGATGGTTTTTATATTGTTCTGGGCGTCCTAAGTGTTTTGGCTACTTTGATTCGCTTCTCATTCCTTGTAGCAGAATAGGCCCCCTTAGTGCAACAACTTAAACCTCATTATCCTTTTTTTCTTGTCAGGTCATGAGCCGAAGATTTAAAAGAAATCCATTGAAAGACCTGTGTGAGCTGAGAGCTTAAATAGTTTGTCTTTATTTAGCACTATGCTAGACCAGTTACGAATGGCCACATGGTATGGCATGAAGGTGAGAATGTAGGAGTGCCACCACCAAACTCCTCTGGAGAAGCTGAGTATCTTTTGGGGAAACAGTATGAGAGAAAACATGACTACAGGCTGGTGACTATGGGGAATGTGACTTAGACACTGTTCTCAAAACTATTTCTGTGTTTTCCTCCAATAACTACCAATGAGTGCTAATCAGAAAAATCAACTGTACACCCATGTGAAAAGCTGGGTCCTCAGCTTTTTCACATTTTGCCCAGCGTTCTCTTACAGGGTTTGATAACTGATGATGTATAGGACAATATATTCCAAAATGTTTTAACCTTGCTTGTGATAATTTGTTGGATGCTAATTCTGCAAAGAGAAATCCTGAACTGAAGGCTATTCTTGTGTACCTACCTGGGAGAGTTTTCTTAGAAGATTCTGTCTCTTAAAGTCTCTGCTGGCTCTGCTATCTATTAATCTCTTTGCCTTCGGAAAATAAAGGCAGTAGCACATTTTTTTTTTGTTCTCTTCATTGCAGTTTAAGCACACTGAATATATTGCTGGTGCTGGTAAAAACTTCCAAGTACAACCTGGAGATCTAATGTGTTTTGCATAATACAGTACAATGAGTATATAAAGTGTGTAGCTACTTTTTGATTGTTTTTTCCCTTGAGAGAAAGGGAATTTTTTACATGAGACACAAGGAAGTGGGATAAGGGCTAAAAGGGGAACATAGTAATCATATTTGAAAAAGGAAGAAAAGGAAAGACAACCCTGGGAGCTACTGACTTGTCAGCCCCATTTCTGTGCCTGGAAAGATCATGGAATAGATTCTCTGTCTCATGTTTTCCTGTGAGAGCAAGGAAATATGATAGATATGCTGTCATTATATTTCCTCATATAGGTTGAGGAAATTGGGTAGTATTAACTATGATTGAAATTGAGAACTGGCATTAAAGACTGAGTAGAAATTGGCTAAAAAGGTGTGAGGATTTTTTTGTTTCTGTATAAGCTGCATTTATTTGCTTTTAAATAACTCTTAATGCCTAGTACTGTAATATTGTTAAATACTCAGTTTTCATGATGCATATCCTAATCTTTCTTCCTAAAGTAAATAAATAAACGCCAGTGGTAAAACATGCCAATGAGCATGAATTCTTACACACGAATGGGGGCAAAAATAAATAGTGAAGTAAATGGCCCTCTTGTTTCCTGGAGGACTCTCATTTAGGTCGTGCTTTTGTGGGAGGAGTATTCTGGCATAAATTTGAAAGTGTAGCTACTGGACTATGAGCAGAAATCATAGGTAAAGGGATTGCTTGCAGAAATTATTGGCTCTTAAGAAAAAACTCTCAATCTTAGCCTCTGTGCTGGAACTTCACAAATAAAATATTTTGATTAATTTGAAAACTTCCTATGGAGTTAGCTAATTTTGTCCCCCTCCTTTATTTTAAATAGGCAACTAAATATCTAAATAATGGTACTAACTTTCTTGCCTGCAATCTTTTTCTCTAAAAGTGGGGAAACTGAGATACACAGAAGTGAGCCAATAATTTTTTTTGCTAGAAATGAACTACTGTTTAATAATTTGGGCTTTGACTTAAATACCAAGCTAACAGCTTCTCATTAGTTTGGGCCTTTTGAATTATTATTATAAAGTCCAATCTGGTGATGAGTTGGAATATCTGGGTTGACCTAGTCTAGAGACAAGTGAAAATCCTGCAACAATGCCTACGGTTGCATCAGTCAGGAACACTAATGTTTCTTGGTGGCAGTGGTGGAAATGTGTCACAAGTCCTAATTAAAGGTTAGGTTAAAGGAACAGGTGTTCTTTCCTATGTGTTGCACAGGCTAATTCTCTAGCAACTAACTTTGCTGATGTAACACAGTCAGTAACTTCACCCTGCACTTCCATTTTCACTGAATAAGTGAATTACCTGTATTGGTGCTTCTCTTTGTAGCTTTAAAATAGAAAATTAAAATTAGAAAAAGATGTAATTCATAAATAAGTTTTTTTAACTGGTTTTAAATTGCAGTTCCTCTGGATAGTCAAGCCAAGCTTCTCTTAAGGATCACTCCTAATCCACTTAAGAAAGGATTAAGGCTAAATTTGCACTGTCTGTGTTGCTACAAAGAAAACTTGAATTTTTATTGAAAGTAGCTTTGACCAGATGTCAAGAAAAATTGTCAATGGTCAAGAAAAATTATTTTATTGCATGACCCTAAGTTTTCCTTTTGATTTAACTTTGTAGTATGTGTTATGCTTTTTTACAAAGCCATAAGCAGTTGCATAATGGATAAAATTTTTGTAGGACCGCTGATATGATTGAGGTAAAACTACATGAACTGCAGAGATAACTTTGAGAACCCGGTCGGCAAGCCTTTGGGATCCCGGTATGATTTGTCTATGCATGTGTCCTGTGAATAAGCACGTGTGAGTGCACTCTTTTAAATGTAAGCTAGAATTGGAAGAAAATCTAGAAATTTGTTTTAACTGCTTTATTCTTTGTTTCTCTGATGAAAGTCTGTGACATTTGCATATAGGCAGTACTTGTTGGATAAACTAAAATAAAAGTCATATGCAACTGTTGAACCTGGAGATCAAGGAAAGATTGTAAACATGCTCAAAATATTAGTGAAACCACGTCTGCTCAAAACAATTGAGCTCTGTAGCTTCTCTGTGGATGCTGCTTAATACTGTTAGAGGAAACATTCTTGCTTACTTTTTTGAAGTAAGTCAGTTAAAGATATACAGTTTTATTAAGACTTTGATAAATGTAGAGTTGTCTTTAAGGCATATGAAAACTGCTTGTGATGCAGCTGGATAAGGATCCTGGAAAATGTTGTACAACAATATTATTATTATTATTATTATTATTATTCTCTTGGCCCTAAGTAATATATTTTGCATAGAAAATGTACTGGTGCTACAACAACAAATAGATCAACTGAGAAAACACCCTTTGCCTGAAGTATCTTTAAAACTGTGAATGGGAAGTTGGATGATGAATTGGATAGTCTGCCTCAAAGGACAGATATATAGTGTCTGAATATGAAAAATCATAAGTGCATGAAAGCATGCCACAACCATATGTAGTGCAGGCTGCTCTCAGTGATAAAACAGTTTACTATTTTCTTTGCTATTGGTTTCTCTCTTGTTTTGTTTTTCTTCTGGTGAGTGAGTTCTTTTACTCAGGGTTCGGATTAAAGCAGAGGAGAGGCCTGGCTTTTCTTCTAATTGGAGTTTATTATTTTCTTATCTATGGTACAGCTGCATGGAATGTGCTTCTTAGTTAGCAAGGTGGAAAAAATGGCCCCGAGCTGTAACTTCCAAGGCCATTTAACGACCCATTTACCCAATTATGAAATGCCAAGTAGTATGTTTTTACTTATAACCCAATAACTAACTATTCATGACCTGCACTGTGGGTTTTTTGACCCAATAAAAAACCACCCAGATTTGTGAAGAAGAAGGAAGAAGAAGTAAAAACCCACACCCCAAATCCTCCATATTGTTACACATATATATATTACTATATCCCATAAACCTAAATTTCTACATTTCTACATATTCTACCCAGTGACATAATTTTAATTACACAGCAACAATCTCAGTGTTATCCCATAATTTGGGAAGCCTTTCCCAAGGCCTCAGGTCAAGTGCAGTGTGTTTTTGAAAATCATTACCTGTCAACACTGAAAGATTGAAATTATCTAAACCCAGGGTTCCAACACTTTGCCTCCAACGAAGTATGTCAATTTAAGGTCTGATGTTCTGTCTTATTTGTTGGAATCTGTGTATGTCTGTATACAGTATAACACTTTGTAGTGCCTACTGCTGAAGAGTAAAAACCCCCAAAATTCATCTTTGTCTATATTAAAAAGTAAACCCTGCTTCTGTCAGGTCATTTTCCCACCTTATTTTGATGCTTACCTCTTTTAGTTATTTCTGAAATGCACAAAACATATGTATTCTAACCTTAATTAACTTGCAGTTGGAGGACTGAAGAGTTTCATTAGCATAACTATTTAACGGAGACAGAACTCAATATCCCTCAGAAAACAATAGAATTATGTTGGGTAAGGTTCAAATGAAAACAAAAACTTAAGTTTGCTCCCGTTTTATGAATAAAATCTAAGCTGAATTTTCTACATTTGCTTTTTGACCTGGATTGAGGTAAAAACAACTAAAAGCAAGGCTATGAGAGACAATAAGTGGTCTTCTAACATACCAGTTTATAACACCCCAGAACAAGATTCATGACATGAGAAGGACAAAGCCTGATTTTAGGAACATAGGAGACCTTGCTTGACATTGTATAAACCATGCTTCTGCCAATAATGCTCAACTTCCCTCACAGTACCCCAATTTAACTTTCTACTTTCCTGTTTGTTTGAGGTGTTTTAATAACCTTTATGTAATTTTTCTTTTTTTTTGTCTCTGTTTTAATTTTATTTTATTTAATTTATTTATTATTTATTAATTTAAATTATTTAATTTTATTTCTTGCTTTGTCTCTGGGGATTCAAATGTGTGGATATTGAAACATGCTCTGTGTTCTTAATTTTGTGTGCTTCTCTGCTGTGTCCTGCCCCTTTGCCATACTCTGCTCTTGATGCTCCATCGTTTCATCAGTTTAGACTGAATTCTCTAAGAGCAGTAAGATGGAATAAGAAGGCTTGTTTTTGACTGCTGTGTGGAAATTCCATTGAAATCAGCCTAAACTAACAGCAGATGATGACTGGCAAATCAGGTGTGGAGAAACCATCTTTTTATTTAGGCTGAAAAACCAAAGGGAAAGAGGAGGATGTTTTTTCTCAACTTGGAAATGTTTAGTACTGTACTTTTTCAGGCCTAATTCTCTAGATATATATAGGCCCTTAATGCCCTTTAAAAGAACAGTTTGGAGAAGATAATGATGATCTTTTCCATTCCCATTTCTAAAAGTTCAGTGGTCAGGATATTTGCTCGGGGTAAAGGCAAACATCCAAATCACTTCTGTGAGTTGAGCATAGTCTGGTAAAAGACTGCATTCATGGCCACTATAACTCTTGTGATTTCTGGGGGAATGTTTAATCTCCAATATACAGCCAAAGGCAGTCTAAGGTACTTTTTCTGCTGTTCTATATAACCACCTCTGTGTTTACTGCAGCGATTAAAGATGTGAAGGCAGAAAGGTGTTGCAGGTGTTCCCTTTCAGGCATGCCCCAAATCAATACCAGAATTTCACAATCTTCTTGGTTTATCTGAATGTGGTGACTGACCATGGACATTATTTAATCATAAATACAGACATCCCTAGAAATGTACAGATACCTATTAGAATGAAAGGATCCACAAGACATTGGCTGGAGGAATCACCACAAAATTTAGAATTATTAATTATTTTTGATCAAAGTAAATATGCCTATGTTACACCTAGCTATTGATGGTCTTGTGTGATTATAGAACAGAGATGATTCATCATCTGAAGTATGTCTTTAAGAGAACTGACCACAATGGTGATGAGTTTTAGATATTCTGAGAAGTCCAAGCTTTACCGAAGAAAAAGAAAATGGAAAAAGGTATGTGAATTCAAAAGTACCAGATAGGTAAGCAGAGTGTTCTGTTCTAAATGTTCAATATATTTTCAGGTAACAAACTGTAAGCTGTCTACATGAAGAAAAACATTTGACAATTTGGAGTAATAGAATGTTGCCTAATGAATTTCTTGTTCACTCAATGAAAGGATTTGTATATATATATCTTTGAGGAGTACATAAAGGAATGAAAGGAAAGAGAAAGGCAAACCTTGCTTATATATTTATAGGAGGGAATAGCTGTAGATTCAACTGTCTAGATCGTGTAAACTAAGAAAGGCCAAAAAAACTTGCCTTGAAATCCCTGTAAAAAGACAGTGTTTGGAAATATTACTGTCTTCAGTAGTCATAAGATTTATGTAAGGATTCCGAAATGCAAGATGACATTACTTGTGAAAGAGCAGAGACCAGTCAAGTACTCTTTTGTAACCATTGGCAGCGGCGAAGCAATTAAAGACCTTTCAGAAAGCAATTAATTGTATTAATAAGCAAAGCCTTAAAAGACAGCATTTGTATTTGTAGCTAGCTGAATTTATGATGATGATAGTTGTGAGTATTATGCTTAGAAAAGGTCTGTAAATGTACTGGCTGAATATCTGTGGTGAATAGTGTTCTTTCTGTGACTCACACGTGCTTGTCTCTTGGTCTGAACCCCAGAAACTTTGATTCCAGAACAGGTCTTCTTTTGCAGGCTTCTACTCAAAATCCATCTTCATGCTTTATGCCTTCTTCTTTCAATGGATACTCGCTGTGTTCCAACAGTAAGATAAAATTTTTTTTATACTTTAATGATCCATGTGCTTTTCCATATAAGTAAAAATAAATAATTAAAGATAATTTTCTTCTGGAGCTGTGACTGGAATCAGTCTGCTAACACCTCATTTATGCTTGCAAGTATCTTTTAATTAAAGCAAATGAAAATGAGTTAGTGAACTCAGGAGGATGCTATTGAAACGTCTGCTTGTAAGACTTTTATTTAGAAATATTTTCATAAATTGGTGTTATTTGTAATTGTATAAATCAGTGCCAGAGCTCTACATTGACAAAAATACAGTGAGCAGAGCAAAATTCTGGGGTTTATTTATTTATATACTGAATTTAGAATTTTAGTGCATTTGAAAAAGTTCTTATTAGCATTCCTGGAAATGGCTTTATAATGATTGCCACATATCTCTGCAAAGGGAAAGAACAATGTTGTTTAATTTCCTATGTGACAAGAAGGTCAGATAATAACTAGCTAAGAACATCTTCCATGATTACAGCAAAGCCGTCTTTTCTGCAGAAATGTGTAATTTCTGCAGAAAGAAGATGAAGAAAAAAAGAAAGTATTCTCTTACTGTTGAGAACATTGAAGTACATCTCCAATTTACAGGAGCATTTGAAAATCTTTCAATTTAATAGGGAGCTTGCTTGATTCAGTAGGCATCAAAACCTATCAAGACAGACAGCTTGGCATATCTTCCTAATGTGTGAAAATTATTCATTTGAACCAGACTCCTGTTGTGGGACAAGTTTCTCTCAGCATCTTAAAAATAGATAAATAAATAAAAATTTGAAAAAATCTCTCCAAGAGAGCTGCAGATTTTGATTAGATTGTTAGCATGTATTTTTTTAACTCTTTATCCCCAGGTATGATTTGTTTGGGGATATTTTTCTTTATTCTTTCCTCTTTATTGATTCAAATGGTCTGGTACTGTTTTCTTATTCATACTTCTGTGTTATTTTAAAGAAGAAAATAGAAAAAAAATGTGAAACAACATTCAAAAATGCATATGCAGCATTCAAAGTGAATACTAATATATATTTTTGTTTCCTAGCACTTATAGTTCCTTCAATTAGTGCTAGAAAATATTTTTTCTTCCCAAATGTTACAGACTCAGTAACTCTTTGACCTTCTTAATTTCTTTTTGCTGGCCACTGGTCCATGACTGGAGTGGAAGCTTTTGTTTACTATCTCTGAGTAGGATTCTGTTCTGTATTTTGTGGATATCTGCAGGCTCCATCTGTTCTTAACACCAGAAATCAGACACTTTTGCTGTTTCTTGCCACTTTTAGGCCACCTGTCTCTTTCTGGTCTCCTGTTATACCTTCATCCACAAATTTTGAGGAGTATTTATTCATTCATGTTCCTTACTGTCAATATTTTCCACTAAAAAAGTTAGGAAAAGTTGGTAGTGCATATAACAATATAATACAAGCTTTCTAGCATGGGAACTGATTTCAAGTAGGTTGACCGCAAATTTGAGCTGTACTAAATGGAGGATTTAATCATGTTTTGTTTTTGCTGAAAATTTGTGAAACGCGTTTATTTGTTGTTTACTCTGTTCTGCCTTGTTACTGTTGGAACAAAAAGAGCCCAATACTACTAGTAAATCATGCTGGAAGTATTCATACTTATTGCTATCTGTCTAATTGTGCTTATCTTTCTAATTTGCCTTTTTTTTTTGTTTGTTTTGGTTTTGGTTTTTTTTTTGTTTGTTTGTTTGATAAAGACTTGGTCTATGTTCCTGAAGCACTGGAGTTGCTGTTAAATAAACTTGTTTTGTGTGTGTTTTCTGGAAGATGACCTCTATTTCTAACTCTTACATTTTTTGAAATTATAGAGCTAGTGGGTGTTGAAAGTACTGTCTTTACTGTATAAATATACTATTACTGTCGTTAATATTTTTTCTTATTTTCAAACATGAGATGTATTTTTTTAAGAGTAGTGTTTGTGCTGAAGAGATAGAAATATTATCTAGGTATTTTTAGCTTGTGATGCAAACCAGACATCAGCAAACATTTCAGAGTAAGATAAAATCATGGCAAAAATATGTTTGATTATTAAATAACAAATATTAGATGGACAAAAATAAATGGGCAAGTAATGTTATTTTTTTATAGCTATTAATGCTGTAGAATATTTTTTATGTACTCAAAGCATAAAATATACCAAGAAAAATAAAGTAGGGTTTCATCTTGCATAAATTATGCAGCAAGTTATAGAAGCAGAACCCAGATTCAGTTTTGCTGATCACATCAGGCCAACTTAAGGAGTAGTGGAAGCAGATATTGCTTCATTTCACTGAGCACATCAGAATATGGTCTGCACTCATCTTGTTGCTGATTAATCACTTTTTATTTACTCAAACATAAAATTTCATTTCTCTGTTCTGTGAAGTTGAAATAGAATGAAGTTTTTCCAAAAAATGTATATTGATAAAATGATCTTTGGTCAAATATATGTCCTAGGCAGAATAGTGAAGTCAGAGAAGGCAGGCATAAAGTATTTGTTATTCAGTTCCAGTGTAAAGACTAAACCTGGCTGGTTTTCAAGTGTTGCTCTTTTTTTTCCTTCCCACCTAAACAAAGACTTTTAAATGTTACTATTATTTAAGCAATATTTACTGAAAAATAGGTAATGTAATTTTGTAATTGGGTCATGTTCATGAAAGGATGATGTTAATAATCTGAAGCCTACTAAACATGGTGAACAAAGAACAGTTTAATTGTCATGCACACATGTACAATGAGAATGCTTCTATTAATTGAGGAAAGCAAATATCTGTGTGCGGTTTTAATAGCAACACTGTTTTTGCTTATTAGTGCTACTTTCTGTGAACAAATGTGAAGATTAAATATGCAATAAATGTAGAATTTTAGAGTGCCTTTGCTCAAAAGCTCAGTATTTTACTAGTTACTCTGAGGCGCTACGCCGATCATACACGTGGTTTGTCATTGGACGTTGGTGGCTTAGCACCGCAGAGCTGTGCTGGGACGTGGGGAGGGAAGAGACCTAAGGGAGCTGACACTGACCTGGTAAGTGAAGGTAGGAATAATGAATTCAAATTGATTGACTCAGGCTTTGTCTGGGAGTTTCTCTTATGTTGGGGCTAACATCTCTGTTCTGTGCTGGTAAATGCTTCTGTCAAAGAAATAAGCCCTTCATGTGCCTCTGCTCCAGTGCTTCCCAGCATGCCAGACTTTCCTCCCATCCTCTAGACAAGTATGAAGTAGTCTTAGTTATACAACTAGCATTTCATAGCAGTGCTTAACTGAACAGGTAATTTTACCTTTTTGAAGGTCAATGTTTTATTCATGTCTTTTAATGGGACTTTCAAGCACAAAAAATGCTTGCCATAAGTTGATGTTTGTGCTCAGATATTTGCAAATTTTTTAGAGCAATTTTTGCAATGAAAAAAGATTGTATTTGTCTCCCGTTGGGTGTCTTTTCCCGTGTAACTTTCCTCAGTGGAGTGTCATAGTAACAAGGGTGATGTTGTTCAAATTTCTTTTCTGAACCATGTAGAAATACATATTAATACTGACATTAATATTTAAAAAATCCAACTTCTTTCTCTCCAGGAGGACTTTTACTTTGCAAAGCAAAGCAGCTCTCTGTTGCAGAACTGTTTCTAAATAACATCACAGTTTAAAAATAAAAGTAAAACCTTAAAGCACTTATTACTGGAAACTTTACCCAAAATGAATAATAATCAACTATCTTAAGAGATAGTTTAATATTTTCTCAAGACAAATCGGTCCTTTTTCCTTTTTTTTTAGAGGCCCCAATAACATATCTGCTCATTAAAATAACATTTTATGTTGAACATACAGGATTAGTTTAATAAAGAGAAAAACCATTTTCAAATAAAAGTTTGCTTTATTAAAAGTGTAAGATGTTTTGAAGGCAGAAGTAGGCCAAACGAATGTTATTAGAAAATGTTTTGATCCTAATAACTTTGTCCTCTTTTAAAAGAAAAGCTTAATGCCTCAATGTCATTGACAGGAGATACAAGCTGTGGTAGACAATTCATTATTTTTCTCAAAGTCATTGTATTTTTTAAGGAAACGTCTTTATTCTTTTTCTGTTTAGGGATGAAAAATACAACCCAAAGTATTTTCACAGATCAAATAGTCCTGACTATCTTGAAAAAAGAAGAACATATACAGAAAATGTGTTTAATTTAAATTCACTATAATTGAAAACAGTATGAAAGGGAAAGCTTATTTTTTGAGGTTGCAAGCCCTTTTAGCAATGATTTAATCTGGAATTTCAAGTAAATATTGAACAGGGAACCAGTGAGGACTCGCTTTTAAAGTTTCTTACCTTATTACTCTCTTCTAATCTCTGCTGTGCAGCCAAGGCTTTATCTTCTCTTCTGCTTTGTACATCTAGTTTCTTTTGCCTGAATTCAGCTGCAAAGTTCACATCCAACCTTCATAGTCTATTCCTTTGCTTTCTTCCTCTTCCATAAAATACAGGCTGTGACAGTGACAAATGTTTGGTGGCTCTATTCAATGGATGAAGAATATACTGGCATCAAACTTCTCAATGAGTCACCTAGCTGTGCTTCTCACACTTCTGCTGCAGGGAGACCAGATTTCAAGGGGTTCATAGGAAGAGTAGTGCAAATGTTGGCTCTGGCAGCCTTGCATACTGGAATGAGCTTGCTTACTTCTTATACTGGCTCCTGGGTTATTGCTGCTAAGATGAGCAGTAACTGAACAGGCCATTGCAAGATAGAGCCAATTATACTGATGAAAAGAAGTTTCTTTTAACTTTATAGAGTGCTGACACTTGAAGATCTTTCATGTAGATTGCGATATATTTAAATAGTATTATGGTTGTGCTTTTAAGGTTTGTATGATTTTGATTTCCCTTCTCACTGCGTGGTCATTATCCTTCTCTTTACTGTGAAGCTCATAACCACGCAGTACAAATAATCTTTTTAGTCATGTTTGTGGGGGACAGTGGCAAGGAGCAGATGCTTAGGGAAACTGTTAAAGAAAATGGCATTTTGGAATGATCTTACTGCTAGCACATCCTTGCACTTTCTGGCAATTAGTGAATTAGTAATTTCCTGAGTTAATGATGAAAGGCCAACTGTGATGCATAATCACCTCCTACAGACTTGTATCATAAATCTATGGATCTTTCAGATCTTTCCTGTGTTTTTCACATCTTATGTCCTGTGCATATTTGTTTTGTAAATTGTGTGGGTAAGATATTTTCGATATTGTGTGGGTAAGAGTACTGCTTTCTTTTGGTTTAAACCAAAGGCAGGCTAAATCCTATTCCCAGCTCTACATGCTTTCTGTGTGACCTTGGCAAGTCATTGAATATGAGATACAAAATAGAACTTGAATGGCTTAGTTTTAGACACCATAGGTTTTGACTTTCTGGCTTCTGAGTGTCAGGGTAATCTAGAGGTATGTGTAATGTTCTTACATTTTCAGGACATTCCCATTTTTCAGACCAGTGAAACAAACAAAAAATCATCTAAAAGATGATGGAGTGTCTCCAGCTGTCTAATGGGGAGTTTTCATTTAGAAATGTAAATATTATGGCAATAGACTAATAATATGTCCGCAGACTGAAGAGTTTTATGAATCCCGCTCTATCAAAATGTTCCATATTCCTGGATTTTCTTCCTGACTGGGGATTCCAAATTAACTTCAATGAGCCTGAGACATCTGGTGTCTGATCACCAACAAATGAAAAAATGTTTAAAAAATACAACATTCCTTGAGTGCAGGTATAATATTTATGCAGAGTACTGAAGTCAGCTCTAGTATTAGTTGGGGAATTATGAAAACTTCAATAGTCCACCAAAACATTTACTTCCACTTGTCCTCTACAGACAATCTTAACATTAATATAAAGTGAACAGACTGTGGAATGAAACTTGTGTGTTTTATTTGAATTTAGCTTTTATTGCTGAAAAAGCATGGGGGTTCTGTTTCTCGGAATCTCCCAGTTACTTTGCTCAGAAATCCTCCAGGCTCTTCAGCACAGAGAACCAGTTGCACAATAAAGCTCATCCCTCTACACCTTCTTTGACTGCAGTCAAACTGTCTTCACCTGTTTTATTTGTTTGTTTGCTCCCCCACCCCTTCCCAATCTTTGTGCTCCCATTTTTGTAGCTAAAGAAGTTTCTTTACTGATGTGGTTCTGCCCAGGCCCACCATGCAGTGTAGCCCTTTGGGTACTCTCTGATTTTTGTAGCTGTAATGATTATCTAAGAGAGATCAGCCACTCCCCCTCTTAGGTCTGCATCCAGTTCTGTCTTTCTGTCAGCCATTTTTTACTTTGCAACATAGCAATTAATTGTATCCGGGAACTAAATATGTTGTGAGGTCTGGACAGCAATATTAGATCTGGATAACTTTTATGGAGCTGGACAGATCTGTCTGTAGATGTTGGGCTTTAGATGCTGCCAGAAGTATTTTTCCTAATAATGTTTTCTCAACCATGTCTAACAGGGAACAAGTCTTTCATGGGCAAATATCACTCTTATGAAAGAGATTTTTTTTGTTACTTCATTTTTTTTTTTTTTTTTACCTGATGGGAATATAATCATCAAAACTGTGAATAAAGGAGTGTGAGGAGAAAGGAAGTATTTGCTGAAAATGGACTGTGGCAATTTCATCTCTCTTTTGAGTAGAGAACAATGATGAAATAATTTTCTTTTGATTGTCATTAAAATGTTCTGAGCTTCTGCATAAATTCAAAGTTATTTCCTGCATTTTATTTTCTCTTCTTCATCCTTCCCTCCCTTTCCTTCCCAGCTTCCCCCATTAGGCTGGGAGGTGGCACTCAGAAACTTTTCTGTGGCAGGAAGAGTTTTGAGTGTAGCACAGTTCTAGGATTCTGGTAGGTGGAAAATCAAAATAGACTAGAAATGTGTAATGCTGTTTGCACGCAATTAATTTTGTTATGGTTAGCTCTACATGCTCAATTCTTTCCTTTTAATCCCACATATATCAAAAGAGTAAACAAACAAACAAACAAAAACCCAAACAAAAAAAATTTATGAAAATTAACTTTCTGTTTGAGAATGTTGCCCAGATGAAAATTTTCTGGACTAAATATCAGTAGTTGTCTTGGTCAACAGCCAGGAAGGTAAAAGTCTTCTGCCTTAATGCAATGTGAGCATGATGTCCAGACAGGCAGTCAATGTTGTGTTCCTTTAGGGAACCTGCAGATCTGGTGAAGTTAGCATGTATGTTTACGTATGAATTAAACCCATGTGGAGATCTTTTAAATGGGACATATTTATTAGTATTGATAGGATTTTTTTTTAAAGTATATTGTAGCCTGGTAATTGGTTGAATTTCAATAAGAGTAATGGCACTTTTCCTTATTTGTTTTTATAAATTTTTGTTATTTATTTAAATCTGTGTGCCACTCCTCCTCTTCCTCTTTGACTTGAATTTTAGAAAGGCAGATAACAGAAAATTTCCAAAACACTAAGAGAATTTCCTGTTAGACCTCATCCACATCTGTCGGACTGCACTTCATAATTACTCAGGAGCATATATGTGTTCAACCCTACAAGACATTTTCTGAATAATTAATCTGTGTAATGACTTCTGAGCTACAGGAATGTCATATCTGTTCATGAATGAGTGTGCTGGTGACAAAAGGGACAATGTGCTATTAGTTCCTGGAGGTTATTTGTAGATGTCGCTATGATACAACTCCTTTTTCACATTGCTTTTTGTGACAGATGTCTGACTTCACCTTGAAGCAAATTGCAAACTGAAAGAATAGGTGCCTTTAAAAAAGGGGGCCCTTTCTGACTGATTTCAAATTTAGAAAGATATGCTTGCTGCAGTTTGGAATTATCCATATTCGTATATAAGAAAATTCAAGAAACTCATCAACAATGTACTGCAGTGGGTATTATTTTTTATTGAAATGGCTTCACTTAGAAAAAACCAAACCTTTCAAACATTGTTCTGATTTTCTCTTATCTTAGTAAAACTATGTCCTTCATCATGAGCGTGGCCTCATGTTAAACTGAAATAACTTGCATAAATTTAATAAATCATGAACCGCCACAATAAGAAGCAGGCTAGCCTTGTCTAAAACTTCTCCCTACTGACTCATATACAGAGACATGCTTTTTTCATAAATTACCAATTATAGTTAATTCAGGGAATACTCCTGCAAGCCTCCAATGTGTATATAAAGATTTTGATGGAAAAGTGTAAAAGAGAATAGGAGGCTCAAATTCTTTTGTATAATTGAAAGGCATGTGCTGATTAAAAAGCAATGCAGTTCATATCAAATGCATTTGTAGGAGTTATGACCTTGGAGGTGGAAAGAGATTTTACTCTCAATGTTTACTCAGGTTTTTCAAAAGTGTGGAAGAGTTGCTCAGTTGCTGTCAAAAGTGCAGTAAAGTTATTGTTCATTGTTATAGTGTTTCTAAAAATCAGACATGCTGCTAATTTGAGTTCATAAGCTTTTAATTCTGTGCAGCATATTTGCACACTATCAGTTCAGAAAGCAGCTTTATATTCCGTGTAAATGAAATGGATATAAATGTCCACAGAGAGGAATTCAGCCACATGATAAAAGATCTTATTGCATCTTATTTAACTAGTTCCCATTTGGAAAAACATTGAAGATTTAGTAGTATTTGAAGATACTTACCCAAGGTGCAATATACTTCTGTCATGCTCGTTCACTTGCGCAAGTAGGGGACATTAAGGATTGTGAAGTGAAAGTGCATTTTTTAAAATTAAGCTCTTATGAAGTAACCAGAGCTTAGCTGTTTTAAATTCATAATTATTATCAGTAATTAGGTCTAGAGAAAAATTTAGTTGTATTCCCTTTCTTTCCATGAATGTGTGTGCATATAAACACACATACATGCTCTGTAATTTTTTTCCCCAGAAAGCTTTTAAAATGATTTGATCTTATCTGCAGGCAATCAGGATGAGAAGCAGTGAAGATTTTAAAGAGGGAAGGTGAGAAATTTCAATACTGTACCATTTTTGTCCTCCCCTGGCAGTTCTCTTCCTTCTTTCTCTTCCCATCTTTCCTCTACAGCGACTCCTGTCCTCCACCCAGAGTGAATATCTGGATAATTGTGGAATTTCTAGTAATAATGTAAACCTGTGGCATTGTATATTTTCAATTCTCTAAAGTTTTATTGCTCAGGATGCAGTTCTGTTTGACCTTTTTGCTATGTGTGTTTATCAGACACTCTGAACATGGTAAGGCCATATTGGCAAGCCAAATACATAGGACAAAGAAGTGAAATTATTTCCCTGGTGTAATTATATCACCACATTCACAGTCTTCTAGACTGTGGTACAAGATTTTTATTGAGGGCACTTATTATATTATTAAAATGTCAGTTCTTATTAGTAAACTGCTTTTGAAACAAATAATTTTGTGTTTGTGTGTAACATGATGAGAAGCTGTAAAGAAGTAGAGAGTAAGGTCTCAAAATTTGCTTCTTGCTCTCACCTTATTTTTTCTTCCCTGCTTGAAGATTAATAATAATAATAATAATAATGATGTAAGTGTGTGTCAGTGGATGGACAAAAAAAATGATCAAATTTCTTAAGTTAGTTTTCATATGTATTTGATAACCATATACATTTTTTTCCGTAGTGTGTTTGTAAATATCACCCCTCAAGTCTGTATTGGCTAGGTGGGCATCTTCATTGTCTTTTACATGCTGTACTTTGTGATTTGTAATAATGATTTTCAACTATTTTATTTGTTTAAAAAAATCTTTCTGCTTCACAGCAATGTGTTCTCTGTTTCCATGCTGGCTAAATACCAGTCTTTTCTCTGACTGAAATATTTGCTAAATTATGTATTTATTTTGAAACAGCATCTTCTTTTCTTCCTTAGTTATGACATGAAAATTAGTAAGGTAAATAAGAGGGAAAAAGAACTTGCAAGACACCACAGTATACCTGAGAAGGATGTGTTCTCGTAAGTCTGTTGTGTTCAGCTGCAATTGTGTGTGATTTTTGTTTAACAATTAGGAGGCTCAATGGAAACAAGTTCTCCATTGTCAAAAATTAAAGCATCCTCCACACTTAAACTACAGCTAAAACCTCTATAGTTTCAAGCAATTTCTAAGGACCAGATTATTTTTTAGACTTGACATCTTACCACCTGTGCTAATCATCTTTTAGTCTTGCTCTCCCCTCAATCAAGTGGATCTGGATTTAAGTGTAGAGCTAAAGCCAACTAAAGTATCACAGGGCTCCTCCTTTGAATTTTTCATCTCTTGAGATAGTAATTGAGATGTCTATTGTCTGCTTGTCCCTAAACAGGGATTCACTGTCAGCAATTATTTAAATTAGAAAAATAGTAACTGAAGACTACAGAAAGAAATGCTCTTATTTCAGTAGTTTAGGGGGTAAAGATTTCACCTAGAGAAACTGTCATTAAGGGAGATGCAGTCCGATTGGATTTGTGTTGAAATGTACACATACAAAAACGACAAAATTATTATTTCATTCCTGACAAGGAAAGGAGAAGAAAAGGCTGTGGTCTAGGTTGCTGATGAGGATGAGTTTACAATGTAAGATAATGGAAGAATTCTTGTTTTAGTTTTGGGTTTTTGAAAGTCTTTCAGTGTATGAAATATATATTTTAAATTGTCAGTTATGTAACAGTCCTCTGTTTTTGCTTCTTAAGAGCTGGTGACATTCACCTTCTACTGAATTTTGTCTCTGAAACAGCTGTTATCCAGCAGATGTAAGAAGCAAAAATTATATACATTTTACAAGGAAAATAATAAAAAAATAATTTAGTGACTTGTGGTACCTATTTATAGAATAATTAATAAGAAAATTTCACTGTAAGTTTTGAATAGTTGCCTAAAATCTATTTTTATTACTTGGCTTTCATTCAGTTTTAGGTTTTCTTTTAGGTGTTCTGGAGTTACAATACCATTTAAACTGGTTTTTTAGATGTCGTGTTAGAGAAAAGAAAGAAAATTTGCTAAAAGAAATTGCCTGATATGTTCAAGAGTCTGATGAAGGAAAACGCTTTACAAGTACAGTGTTATTAATATAACATTTCTAGTCCAGTAGAGGGAGCTGGAATGCTGTTCTACTTTCTGAGTGTTTGTACTAGAGATAGTGGTTTATCTAAGAGAACTATATTGAATTTCAATATGATTTTTATCTTTAAAACACCAAATTATTTTCATAAGAATTGTCTTTTAGAAAAACTAGACAGAGTTGCCTTTCTTACACCTTTTCTGTCTTTTCTCTATCAAAGAATCACAGAGTGGGTGAGGCTGGAAGAGACCACAGTGGTCATCTGGTCCAATCCCCCTGCTCAAGCAGGGTCATCCTAGAGCACAGGGCACAGGATTGTGTCCAGACAAATATCTCCAGTGCAGGAGACTTCACAACCTCTGTGGGCAATCTGTTCTAGTGCTTGACACTTACACAGTAAAGTAGTTCTTCCTCTTTGGGTGGTATTTCCTGTGCATCAGTTTCTGCCCATTGCCCCTTGTCCTATTGCTGGGCACCATCCAGAAGACTCTGTCCCCATCCTCTCGATACCCTCCCTTCAGATCCTTATAGACATGGATGAGATAATGTCTCAGCCACCTCTTCCCTGGACAGACCCAGCTCCCTCAGGCTTCCCTTCTTAGGGAGATGTTCCAGTCCCTTAACCAACTCTGTTGCCCTCTCTGGACCTGCTCCAGCAGCTCCATGTCTCTCTTGTCCTGAGGAGTCTTTAATGTTAGTTTTCTTTTGTAATTAATTCTTTGTATCACTTCATAAGGATTATGAAACAAAACCTGTAAGGATTAGTAGCCTACAAAATTGGTTCCTAATCTATGTACCTAATTCATGGGTGCATGTACACAGTATATCCACAGAAGAAAATATATTGAGTAGAATGCTCTGAAACAAGTATTAAACCAGCGATACAAATACACATACTGGTAGGTCTGTTGCATCTCAAATTTGGGATATTTGTTAAGCTCAGTTGTGGTTTGTAGGAGTTTCATTCTAGGTTTTGTTTGGTTTTGTGTCTTGGTGGATTACCTGCTTATAAAAATTAGCTTACTCTTTGCAAAAATCCTTTAGTAAAGAACTTAGATCTAGTCTTTAGTCTTAACATCAAACAATGCTAAAGAATGAAGTTTTCATTACCAGTACATGTACTCCATTGCTTTCTTTCCCCAAAACATTTATGCTTATTATCATAGGCTGTTTTAACTTGCAGCTTGGGATGGAAGGAAGAAAATTCATAGTCTTCCTAAAATTGCCCAACTCTTTTGAATAATGTCCTGATGAAAAGTATTTCAATTCTAACTAGAAATACAATGAGAAAAGACTTTTGCATTTTCACTATTAAAATGAGAAATATTTTTGATAGTGTCATGGAGAGTACCCATCTTAGAATGGATGAGGCTGGAAGGGACGTCTTGAGGTGATCTGGTAGGGCCACCTGCTCAGACAGGGTCACTGGCTTTGTCCAGATGCCTTTTGAATAGTTCTCAGGATGGACACTCCACAGCCTCCCTGGCCAAACAGAATGTGTGAAACAGGATATAAAGGGATGAATAAAAGGTCGCCCTTGGTACTCTAAGGCTTGTAGCACTAAGTAATCTTCCACAGTAGCATCTAATGACTCAGCAGTTTAGACATTTTAGTATGGAATTGTAGCTGATGAGGTCGCATTGAGAAAAGTGAGTGTTTTGTCACTTTAGTTTTGCATAATGGCATTTTAAAAAATGATGCAATTGAGTGAATTTTTTAAGCACTAAATAAAAAAAAAAAAAAAAAAAAAAAAACCCCAAACCTGCAGAAGTCTAGTATCACATTGAATAAAGCATAAAAAGTGATACTAGAAATTTTTCTCCATATTGTAGAAGCAAAAAATTTGCTTCTTCCATTTGTTTAGCAAGCAAACAATCCATGGAAAGTCAAGATTTTAAGTAAGAGATTTTAGTCCCACCTTAAAGTCATAAGAACTGTGCTTATTTTATATTTTTCTTCTTAATTTTTTCCTTTATTTTCTCAGTTGATAGGTTTCTAAAAGATAATCCGCCTAATCAGGATTAAACACATTTTAAAAGCAGAGTTCTTTCCCTCTTGAAGGAGCTTGTGCACTGGCAAGGGGAACAGCTTACTTCTAGAGGTGTAAACCTGCCTGCCATTTAGGGGTTATTAGTCTCTAGCAATTCATATTATGATGCCTTAATCTTTAAAAACATGGCAAATTAATATAACACTGTGATAAACTGAAAAATTTGGTTCTTAAGTTGCAGGAACTGTTCAGTCTCTTGGTGATTTGCTGTGATATTATTACGGTGGTAGGTATTTTATAATGGAAAGTTTGATGTTGAGGGTCTTGCAAGGACTACAGATGGGCATGAAAGTAGTCTTTGATTTGCTGTTTTTCAAAGCACTCTTGTTATCTGGGAAATTGGCAGCAATGTCGAGGCAAAACCTTAAAAGTCAGGGTTATCTTTCTTTTGTTTCACTACTTCCATTCCAGGGGTATTGAGTAATAAATGCAGATATGAATTTAACTTGCAGGGTACCCAGACATCATCCTACTCACTCCTTTCTACTGAGGATCTATGCTGTGAGGCATGTTGTGACTACTGTCCCTCTGCAGAATTGTGATGTTGAACTTGAAAGTAGGCCAGGTTTCTGATTTTTTGTACAGAGAAATTGAATTGAGCCGAAGTTACAGAATAAAGGGCAACAAGTGCAAAATCCATTCTGCAACTTTGTGGCACACCTCTCAAATTTAAATTTTGGGAACAAGTTGTGATCAAAGTAGAAGATCAAACTTGCCTTAGTCTATTCTTCTTTTTTTATGAGAATGCTAAGAAGGACTCTACCCTGCTGTTATGCTATGTTTACATATGCTTCCATCTACAGAGCCATTTGGAGATTATATATGCAGTTTTACATCTGCTCTGATTAAATATAAAGTTACCCAGAGCAGAGTGTCCTGTACTCTGATCTAAGGTTTGATTTATAACCTCTCCCTGACACCTCATAATAATCAATGAAAGTAAGTTAATGTTATACAGTACACAAAAGGTGTAATTACATAAACAATGCAATATTATTTTGCAGAACTGTAGACTGAGTACAAAAAACACTGGATAATATATTTATTGAAACTCTGAGGACTATTGACAAATGAATCCGAAAGCACTAGAAACATAGCCATCAATTCTTCATACCGTGATCACTTGCGTCAAAAAGCTGTTGGCAATTACAGAATAAGTCAAAGAGCAACATTTTCCAGATCAAAAGCGATGAGTCATTGTTTGACCTTTGTTTAGCCTGAAATAAATAATTTATTAGATTTCAAACAATGCAAAACCAGTGATAAAACCATGCTTTCTACTTATGGAATAAAGGCCTTATGGATCGATTTAAAAAGCACTTGAATGTTGAAAATCTGGTTTTAACAAAGGTTCTTAAAATACTGTTTATTGAAGAAGTTGAATCTTTGAAAAAATAACAATTTAGTAATATGAACAGGAAGAAAGGAACCTAAGATTCAGATACTGAATATGTGTTTTTATAGTTCTGTAACAGAGCATATATGCCCAAAATCTTATTATTATGCTTTTCCAAGCAACTAAGTGACAGGCTATAACTGAGAAATTTATTGCATTTATACTACAAGAAATAAAGAATTGACTTTTCTTTCTACAATACTGTTTTAGACTGAAGCATAAGCATTTATGTGTCCCTGTATACAAAATATCACACAAGCACAAATTTCAGTATTACTTTCTGTACGAAATCCACATTAAAATATGCTCCTGATAATATTTTAGAATTTATATTCCATAGCCTTATTTTTATTTGAAGAAATCTTGTAGCCAAAGAAATGTAATTCACCTCCAGCCCTTTGAGACAGGCTACAAGTCAGTGAGCATAGTCCTTATATATATGTGCCATTGCCCTGGACTTGGTTAAAAAGTTTGGGGGGAGGATGGGTGTCAGAATAAAAATTAAAACAAAAGAGAAATGCTCAATTTTGGATTTTCGCTAATGGCTGGTTCTCTGATCATCTCCAGTAGATGAAAGCATTGAATATGTACAGCTGTATGTGGCTTCTTTCCTTGATGCATTTTTATGGTTTTCTACACTTCAAGTCTGATATTCATGGGAGAGAGGAGGAAACATTCCAACAATCGTAGCACTGTACTCAGCCATGGAGAAAGGCTGATGTGATGCAGGTGAAATTGCTTCAGTCCTTGTGGACAGATTTTGTGCCTGTGTAGTTCAGAATAGAGATGCTTTCAATGTTGGGAGATAGAGATATGTGACATACTATTAAAGAACTTTTCTCAAAGTCTTAAACTTGGAAAAAGCTGGTGCTTCATGGCTCTCAATAACATTGGAAAACTTTTGTTTTTGATTTGGCCAAGTTGTAAATTATTTTAGTATACCAGTGGTTAGAAAAAATGCTTGCCTTTCCCTTTTATGGGGAATATTTTATATTGACTGAATGATTTTTGTAAAAGTTAAGTATGTTTATATTTCATATGGATTTAATCAAGAGGAATTTTTCTAACTATCATGACTTTAAATTTTAGAAGATGAATGAGTTAATAATATTCAATTTCTAAAATGGAAAGGTTATTGCTATTGCTCTGCTTGCAAGAATGAAGAATTATTTACCTTATGAGGAAAAACAGAAGACAAAGGATACTTTCATTTATTTTTATCTGCCTGGTTTTTTTGCACTAGAATTTTTCGCTTGGGCTATTATGCTATTATTATTACTGCTGGTTTTTATACCTCTGTACCTTCTCCTTTTTTCACTAGTGCCTAAATGTGGGTATTTTGTGTTTTAAACCACTCTGTAAATATACTACCTAAAACTTCTTCAGATCCATCTATAATACTCCCTGTCAATATCAGGGTGAAAAACATCCCTGGGTTGGGTTCTAATTGCAGACAAAGCAGGGTATGAACTTTGCAGGTTTCAATATGGCGTGAAAGGACATGTCTATATTTATGGCAGTTGTTTCAGGAGTTGCATATGTAAAATGTGCTGTTAGCACATACACTTCCAGCTGCCATAGATTTTAATGTCCTTCCATTTTTAAAAAAGAGTGTTCAGTCCTTCTTGCTTGCATTTTAATTCATCCTTTCTGGTTTTTATGCACTTTTTTATTCCATGAAGAGGTAGCACAGCTATACTGCATAAAAACAGACAAGAAAAAAACCAGTTGATAGAAATCTCTCTTTGATTCTGGATATAGTTATTCCTTGCGCACAGAAAGAGACAAGAAAATAAATTTTTAACAAATATTTTTATTTGGAGCTTTCACAGCTTGTAGGAAAGGTTTCATAACTAGTTTCCCAGAACTCTGTGAAGCCCCTGCTGCTACTTGCTTGTAGAAGCATTGTCATATATGAAGACCCAGTCTTAGAAGGATCCCAAACCGTGCACATGATGACCGGGTGCTCTGTAAGGCTGGGGCCATATGAGACTGCTTATTCACCTTTACCTTCAGGTGTTTCTGTTTTATATAAAACTCTTCTGTTGCATGTGGCATGACTAGATGCCTTGGAGAATGTTATAGAGGAAGTCTTCCTGTCATCCAGGAGTCTAGAGTTGGGTAAATGACGATCAAATAGACATATATATATATATACACACATATATATATATTTACACAAAAACTCATTGCCGTCTCGTGCTTTCACTTAGTATGAGTCAGAAGCAGTTACAGATCCAGTCTTTGATATGCTGTTAGGAGCTTTCATGTCCAAAATGTTGCAAGATTTGTTGGAAATTATACCTAAATCTTTGCTGAACTTATAATCCAACTCTTTGGATTTCAGATCTGGATCTTCTTTTTCGGCTGTCATTGTTCAAAAATCTTAAGTTGAATAGTTCTTGTGTTGCTTGGGGTATTGAAAAGGATAAGAAACAAGACTGTGGGAACTGTGATGGTAATATTCATGTAGACCTGCCACTCTCTACTTTGAGGCAAACATATAAATTCTATGTAAGAACTTGACTTTTCTTTGAGAAAGAAGATTTTTGACCTTTCATGTTATCTTTTATTATTAAAATACTCAGCTCTGACTTCAAAGGTAAGAGTATCAAGCTATTCTGAATTCTTATCATCTCTAAAAAAGCAAAGTGCCTCATGACAGATGTCAACACAGATGGGAAGTTGAGGAAATGATGTTGGAGCAAACTTGAACCAATTCAGCAGAGAATTGAGGAACTGAGTTCAGGTCAGTGTCTGGTATATACTATTTCCTTGGATGTGGACAATTGTGACTACTTACTTCTTTTGATGTTTTTTCTCACACTTAATGCTTTTTTTTGGATTTCAGTAGCCTAGCTCATTATCACAAACTTGGGCTACCTTTTGAAGTGGTGGAAGGACATCTATGACTTTACTACTGGTTATTAGATAGGGTAGATTAAAACCTTGTACAGAAACAATCTTTGAGTGAGAACGTGGGTTTCTTAACATTCTTATTTTTAAAAATTTCTATTTCTGTACATGTTTTCATACTTTGCTTTTAGTTAATTCTAGTACTTTGTCTGAAATCCAGTTTGGTTTTGGTCTTAGAACGATGGTTTCTGTAATAAATTTCTAAAATAAAATGTTGGAAATCTCTTTTCAAATGGTGAAACTCCCTGATGGAACCTTGCTGCCATGTAGGCTGCTTAGAGAGGAGGATTTCCAGTTTTATGCAATTTCAGTCCTATGCTTTTCCTCAAATTAATTTTTTCATTGTATAAGTTCCTCCCTGAAACCTGCTCTAGATACAATGAGTCCAATCCTTACATGTGAGGTCTGCTTTGATGTGTGCTGACTCCAGTGGAAAAGCAAATTTATTTTTTAAAGAAGGAAGACTAATGTCAGGCTGGCAAGTTGGTTTTATACTATTGAAGCTTTTTTGCTTTCAAGAAAACTCTCATTCCTTCACACCAATCAGCCAAAATTGTGTTTTTCTGATCAGTAGAAGCTCATGCATCTGTGTACATTATATAAAATCTTCAAATATAATTCTTTTTTGTTTTATTCCCTTTCTGCATTGACATAGGACTGTGCATGCTGCCTTTCAAGGTGATCATTGCATCTTCTCCCTTCCTGGTAAAGGAGTTACGCTTTTTGTTAGCTCTGAAACAATGGAGTTACTTTAATTTCCCAATACTGAAATGTCTGGTCAGGCAGACAGCTTGCTTTTTTGCACAGAATATCTATGAAACTGAATCTTGCATTTCTTCCTACTGTCCTCTGGTCCCACACCCTTGCTCTGACACTCTGTTCTGTTGACAGACCATGATGTTCCCCTCCTTATGACACTGAAATAACTGAGAATATTCTCTCTACTCTGAACTTCTTATAAACCCAAAGTGGCAGTGCCTGAGTAACTCCTTTTCTGTTACAAACAGGTTCTGTGTTTGTTTTGCTGCACAAATATTCAGAAAATGCAAGGTGCTTAAATCTGTAAAATATAGCCATGTTTTCCATTAGCAACATTTCTTTTTGGAAGTGTTTTTCATTTGCCTTACTAATTATCTACTAATCCTTCAGAGACTTGAAAATACCGCAGTCTATTGTGATTTATATTTCCTTTGCTCTACTTTGTTAACTGCTTTTGCCATTAAAATGATGGGATAGAAAAGTATGACCTTTGAGGCTCAGGGCTTCCAAACTTATGCAGGACGTTTTGTTTTCCTAAGTGAAATGTAAGTACCCACACTTTATCTGCTTTAAATTCATTGCAGTTTGAATTTTCTTATTCCTTTGAGTTCCTTAGGATGTAGTACTTGTAGCTATAATTCAGCATTTTAATAAAAAAAGGAAAAGGCGGCTGGGGAGAGTGGAAAGAAAGCTGCTTAGCCAGATATCGTTCTATATGCCTGAATCTTTCCCTATTTCAGATGTGTCATTTTGGTCTTAGTTTTTCCCCCACTTAACACTAGTGAGGCTGTGCTCATGGTACTGCATTACTCTCTTGCACTTCAATATTCTGGTGCTGCATGCTTAATATAATATTAATTAAATTAAACTGAACTGGTTTTGGTATATGTGAGTGGCAGGAACACATACCACAGAAGAAAGGATTCAGGTTGTTAAAGGGAAAAGTGCTCCTAGTACAAACAGTGTTATCTTCTGTCAGTCCCTCTAATGGTCCCAACTCCCTCATTCACATGAGCAGCTAGTAGTGTCCTTTCAAAAGATGCTCTCTTTTTCCCCTGCCAAAAATCTACCATATTTTTTTTCTAAAGGAATTTTTTCTCATCAGACAGATTGGTTTATGTTCACTTGCTCATGCAAAGTTACTCCTAAATGAACATAAAACAGGAAACACCTAGGAAATCACCGTATCTTATGATATCTTCCATCAGCTGCTCAAACCTTCTAACCTGGAAATTTGTTTTACTTTACCTCACCTGTTAAGAAGAATTGATAAAAGATATTCTGTCGAAGTTGTCAAGGTGAGAGGGATTCCAGGTTTAAGCTACATGAATAAGGCTGTTATTTGGTTTATTTAATATTTAACATATCTTGTATTTATGAGGTTTTATTTTAAATTAGATTGGATTGGATGTTTCCAAGTTTGGGGTGAATTCAGATTTTGGGTTATCACAAATATATTACCATATCTTGTTGGAATTTATCGTAAAACAAATGTATAAAATTTTGCAGGGTTTAGGAGGAAAATCAAAACTGAACATAACAAATTTTCTTTGGAATTGAGAGCAATAGGCCTGGGAACCAAAGGCTTCTGATTATTTACTGCAGACAATCTTCTACAACTGTGGAGCTCAATTTTAGTAGTAATATCGACATATATCCACCAGGATGGCTGAAGGGTTGATTTCAGTTTTTATATTTTTAGTCTGTCTGACATTTTCATCAGAATTTTGCAAAATGTGGTTATACATCTAATGTCTACCTTGTGTGAGCACCAATATTGTGTCAAGCCTTTCCCTACTGTCCCAAGGAACAGTAATTCTCAAACATGACATGCCTACACAAAACAGAAGGTGGCTTAAGGCTGATGACCAAATAAATCATGTAAGACTGATACGTGAATGTAGAGAGAAACATGAATGGCTAGAGAAGATACTCTGAGCCAACTCCTGCTTATGTTTAATAAATGGTGCTTTTTAAATTGCTGTTCCTTGGTTTTCAGTATCAATTTCCATACGTTGCCATATAACCTCACTCTTACCACCTCATTACTAAGGACTTTATGAGAAATGAGAGGTAGGATCCTTCTGTTGAGGTATAGCTCTTGATCCAGGAGGAAGATACTTTGCCTATGAAATTCTCCCGTATTTGCATATCTTGCATATATTGCCCTGGGACAACTACAAAGAGAGGGTTCTATTGAATCTTCCTGAGCTTTTTTTCTGGTTTATCAACATAATTTTTAATTTCTAATTTTTCGCTCCAAAAGTACTTGGAGTACAGGTTAATTTTTCAAAGTAACAGATTATAAAGTCTGAATATGAAATTTATTATCCAGATATTAATACAATATTTAGTAGTGTTGGAACGAAAATGGATCAAATCCACTCTCTTTGTATGTCCTTTCAGATAACTGAATACATAAGGACTAAAGAGATGACTGCCTGTTTGAAACTAGATTCATGCAGTTGATACCCTCATTGCCTATGGAAATATCATGTGTGAGTGCTTAAAAAATCTGTAGATATAAAGATATCTCCCATTTGCTGCCCCTCTTCCATTGGGTCAGGAATTTAGACTGGTTTGATCTCAGTGGTGTTAATCATTAAGACTAGTTTTCATACCAGTTTGTATGTCTGAGTGAAGACCTCCTAAAGAAGTGGCCCTTTCAGGGAACCAGACATTGCTTTGGACTCTCAGAAGCATGTGTCAGGGTCTTGCGCTTCTTATTTGTATTTGATTGGGCCTATCTTGATCTATCTCTCACCCACCACTTTCCCCCCTTGATTCCTCCCTAAAAATGTGGTGTCTATTGCTTGTCACTTCTCTTCAAATGGCTTACACAACTGATGGGTTTTTTTCCTCTCTAAAAAGAAATTTGTCTGTAAATTTATCTCTGTCCTTTTGTGGGCTAATGAAATCTTTCAAATCCTCTTTAGACTCTTCTCTGTGAGTTTGTTGAAGGCAATAAGCTTAGGATTGAGAAGAGAATTTCATTAAGTTCTAGGAACCTGAAGCTATCCTGACTTTATTTAGGTATTTTATTTTCTGTTCTTTTTCTATTTGTTGTCACAGCCAGGCTGAAGCTGTTATCTAGGTTTTGGTCTCAAAGGACATATCCAGTCCCTTTACCTCCCTCCCCTCCAGTTTATGCACAGTTTTAATAACAAAGTAGAATTATAGATTAAAAAGATCAGCCACTTTTTTTTCTGTAGATCAGAGGCATGTCATCAAGCTATCCCTGTCTTGTGTTTCATTAAAATGTAAGGTGCCCCTGAGGAAAGTTTCTTGTGTACTGGCACTCAATGACCACTCAGATGTGGTTATCTGCCGAGACATTGGATGATACACTCAAACTTGGCCACTGGCTCGACCTTCCCTTTGTACTGGTCAGCAGAAGTTGCTAGCTACCAAGGTCTGGGAAGAAAAGAGACTTCTTTTCCATGAAAAAACTAGGTGCATTTTTTATATTTAAAGTCTTATGAATGACTACTTTGATATCTCTATTGCCTTGTGTAATTCCATATGCTCTCTGGCATGGGAACAGTGTATTGTTTGCTTAGTGAATTACTATTTCCTGCATGTTTTTCCCCTACTTGTTCATCTTCAAATGCATGGGAACACGAGCAAAAACTAGAATTTAAAACAAAAACGTGTTTAATGCTGATATAAATTATTTCAATTGAAAGATTAAGTTATCAAACACGTGGATAATTCTGATCTGTAAAATTGGAAGAGACATGTACTGAGTGCACTTTTTAGCTCTTTTTGTGCAAAATTTGCCTCATAGGTTATTGAATTCATAAAGTGATCATCCTCCCCAATGTTCAGCATATAGTTTTTTTATAGGAATTTAAAAATTGAAACCCATAAATAATGTAATAATTATCAAGAATAGGAATATAAGTTCAGCTAAAATTTCAACTGTTTTAAGTCCAAGAGAGGTATAAGTCCCGTTGCAATACAGCAAACAGTCAGAAAGCTCAGATTAAAATTCTTTGAGGACTAAGAAGAGAAATATACTGTGACAAGAGCTAGAAGTTTAGAGTGAAGTCTTGAGGTTTATCAATTATTAATACAGAGTATGAGCAATGAAAAGTTCATAAGGAAACTACAAACTTTTTTTCCAGCTGGAGATTCCTTGGGGTGAGCTGCTGGTGACTCTCTAAATATTATTGATGCTTGGAATGAGGAATGTGCTATAACACTGAGAAATACCACTGGGACAACAAAAAAATGGCTTGGAAAGGCTTTTGTTGTAAGTGCTGTTTCTGATCCAGTGCGTGTTCCTGCTTGGGTTCAGGAGGACACTGAGCACTGGAGATCACACAAGCTTAAAACAAACCACATGTTATTATGTCTAGCACTCTGTTTACTTGATTTTTTTTCATCTCTCTCTTCTAGACCTCCACAAAATTCCTAACAGACAGAATTGAAAATGAATGTTAAAACTGTGAACCAAATACAGACTGTAGGTATATAGCTTATGTATCATAATAACTTTTCAAGACTTTTTTCCTTATTCATTGAATAAATATTTTCCAAAAGTACAGGATTCATAAAAGAAATTTAATGTGAGGCACAACTGTTCAATTAATACAATGACAGAAAATTCTTAATACAAGTATAGGAAATCAGCTTAAGGTGGGCTACAGAAAAGAAACAGAACATAATTACCTGAACTGATTTTTATTTAAAAAGTTCCTTGGAAGGGTTGGTCAGTGAGCTGTTTTTCGACTGCTCATTGTCTTTCCAGACAATAACAAAGGAAAATTGTATAAATTCTATGAACAAAAGTAGTTATGGTCTTCCTTTTTTTCTTCCTCCCCTTTCTATGACTAAATTTATATCTTAACCTTGTGTACACATGAAAAAATTCTAATGCTTATTACATTAATAAATCTACAAATTCATAGCTTCTCTGTCCTCCTAGTCTCGAAATAAAACAGATTTTTTACACTTACTATTCTTCAGGTATTTTCAGTGGAATTCCAACAGTAGAATAAACTGAATACTTGGTATAAAAAACTTTCTTGAGAACAGATTTCCATATTGTCAGTGTGTATTGGGAGACCTTGCTTTACTGAGTCTCTTGTTTCTGAAAGTAATTTCACAAACAAATACTACTTCTATTTGTCAATTTCCAGGGAGTGCACCATGTGTTGAAAGGCTAGGGATTCCTGACTTATGTCAGGTTATACAAAAAATACTGCAGAGACTGGAAAATGAAAGCAGCAGTATTAGTCAAATTGTGAAGCAAAAGGTCATTAAGGAAATAATTTACTGAAATGGCCATCTCTAGTCTATTACCCACAAATTGCCGCCAGGCGCTCAACAGCTCTCTGTGTAAAGAAGGCAAATCACTCACACTGAATTTTTAGGAGAAATTAATCTTTAGTTCTTTAACAAAATTAGGTAAACCAAGGAGGCTGTGTTGCTTAAGATGAAAGACATGAAAAATACCAACCTTTCTCTTCTGCCCCAAATTGGGTTTTTTCCATATGCAAATAATTTTGTGAAATGTCCCATTTTACAAGACAATCCATCTACATTTTCACCCAATGCGCTCTTTCCATTGCTTGCAAAGATTAATCTTGCATAGTTTTGGTGTACTTAGCTACGTTATGACATTTTTTGTAGGGAAACACATATTTACATAGATGCAAGGTAGATTTAATTTTTGGGTATGGTTAGTTTTTCACATTTGGCCAGCTTTTCAAGCCATATTAATTCCTTCTCTTAAGATGTGAACATAAAGTTTAAACATGGCTTATGCCTTGCTGAATGCCATGAAGAATGCTGTGATCATAGTCCAACTTAATGAAATTGAAATAGGTATAATGTGTTGGGTCCTGGTAAAAACTTACTTGAGCCTGGTGTCTGATTTTTAATAAGTAGTTGCAAAAGACTTTTCCACATTTTTTGATAGTTACATTCTTTTTGCTTTTTCTGACAGAACAGTACAATGGGAACTCCATTTTGAATATTTTTTTAAATAAACTCACCAGTCAGGGAAATTTACATGAATAACTTCACTAACCTGGGAAAAAGAGATAGAGGAAATCACTCAATTTAGTACCCAGCTGTGTATATAACCAAAAAAGCCCTCTCTGTTTTATATATGGAGGGCTTGATCCATTCCTCAAGTACCTAGAAATGGTTGTTTCCAGATAGGGTAGATAATACATGTTCAGGTAACTTTTATCAGATTATATTTACAGAGTTTATAGGAAGTTTATCCTGGATGCACAGGTTTTAAGACTTTTGCACCTCAAGAAATACGTATGTGAAGAAATCTCATAGGTAGTAACAGCAGAGGAAGGAAGAATTTCTGAGATTTCATAGCTTTTTAAAGCATCAGTTTTGTCACAGATCATCAAACTTGAGGTTTTCTCAGAAAAATGTGTGTGAGTATCATGCAGTGTATACTTGATTAATCCATTTTTTCTGGGTTATGCACATATTCTGTGCCCAATGCCTATTAATCTTTAGTTAATTTGATGTGCTGGGCTTGTTTGACTTGCTCTGAATAAACATATCAGCTGGGTTATGAATAATTTATATATATATATACACATACACATATACATAGGTACTTGAATCAGCACATTAGCTTTCAGCTGATGCACTGAGAGTTATGTAAAATAGAGCTGAGAAAAATTGACTAAATTTAGCATTTAAACACTGAGTGGTATAGTTTCATTCTCTGCCTGTTTTCCTTCAATATTTTCTCAAATAACTTAGTAAGTAGAATATCCCAAAAGCTTGAGGGTAGATGGACATGCTGAAATAATGCTCTGTTTATTTAACTATTTTTTTCTGCTCATCATCTCTTTCTCTTACCTCCCTTGCCCTCTGATATATTTTCTTTTAAAATTTTCTTTTATTATCATTCACTGTTTCATTTGCTATTTCCCAACAGCATTTCTTAACAAATCCATTTGACTCCAAAGTGACTATGCTTATCCCTCCTCAAATTTATCTCAAAGTCCTTGAACACAAATATTGTTCTGTTTTTTTCAAGACTTCCTTCTCAAATTTCTGAATCTGTTTTAACATAGTTCCAGACTTCTCCACTCTAGTGAAAGCAATGATGCTAAATTTTGTTCTTCCCATAATGCATTTCATCAGGAATAACATAAATTTTCAAAAATTTTTTTGAGAAGCTCTCTGGAACACAGCCTCTGGATTAAAGTCACCACACAGGAATACGATTAAAAACAACAGTGAATCCCTTAATGCCCCTGTAATATCATGGTGGACAGTACACGGCATGTCTTCATTGTTTTGAAAGGATTTGAAAAATGTAAAAGATATCGTATCACAAACCAGGGGTATATAGAGTTGTTAATAACCATCTTTCTTCACTAAGCTAAGCCAGCCAAATTCCATTAGATCTGAAAAAACTGGAAACAGTTTATTTTCCTATTTCATCTTCAGGTACAGGCATCTAATAAGTATTTGACTTGAATCTTGTTGATGTTCCACAGTTATGAAAGTACACAAAGTTTCCTAACATTTTTTTTCCTTCTCTTTTCCTCAGGAAAGTCTCCAACTTCTTGAAGTTCTATTTACTCAGTCTGTCTAGGCTAAATCCTTAGGTGAATTAACTTTTCAATCTAGTTGGGTCTCCAAAAATTAGGAAGAGTAGGATGAATGTACTATTTTTCCTGTAATACCAAGGATTATTGTTGTGCCCCATTAAATAAATCTCTGTACTTACAAAAGCTATTGCAGCTTAGCATGTGTTTAATGGTCTCAGACACCTCTGTGATTTTCACTCTTCATTTAAATCAGTTCAGGATAAGGCATGCTCTGGGAGGAGTGTAATCTGCAAATTTGTACTTATGCAGTGAGAGTGTTAAGCACACTGCATGCTCATCTTTTGCAATATTTTCCTTTGTACTTGTTTTAAAATTACCGTTGTATAATTTTATAATTGGGGGTTGTGAAACTATTAAATTGATCATGCGTAATTTTCTCCATCCCTCTTCTGATCTTTCATATCTGGGAGGTTTTAAATGGAGCCCCTTGACATTTCTGTCCAGTGAAAATTTGTATGAATAATTTTGTTGGTCTGCAGCTTTTATTATGCCAATATTATCTCCTTTATTGTTGTTGGGGGTATAGTGGGTTTTTCCTCAGATACTTTCCTGGTTTTTCCTGACTTTCTCAGATCACCTCATGTTTTCCCTTCCATATGATATTGTTTGTGTTTTGCTCATCTCCAGACCCCAGGTGAGTTATACATATCCGTATATTCATCAAGAACAGTAAAATGGTATAAATTTTAAAAAAGGGTTGTTTTATTGATGTCAGTAAATCTTTACTTCATTGTATGGTATAGGAGATATGGAATAGGCTGCATGACTGTTTACTTCAAAAACTTGGAGAATCCATTTTCAAATGTCTACTTCTGATTGTCAGCTGCTGCTCCAATGATGTTTAAGTTTTTCAGATAACGACTTTGTCATCCCTATCAGGAATGAGAAACTGCAATTAGGTTGCCCTTAGAGTATTCAAATAGATGATACAATGCATAATGTTGTATTTGGGAAATCTAAAGACACAGGCAAAACAAAAACTGCAGAAAAAGGTTCCTCTGGCTGTACATCTTATCTATCATATTGTATGCTCATTTATTATGGATATAATGGACTTCCAAAATCCTTTTTTTTCTAAGAAAAATTTCTAAGAAAATAACATTGCTGGCACCAATAATCAGCTCTCAATTAAGACTTTTATCTTTAAAGCCTTGAAAATTATTTGGTAATGAATTTACTAGCTGTAAATTCAAATGAGTGAATTGCTTTGCACCAATAAATCCATTCCTTTCTAAATTTTTTTTACACAGCATAACTATTAACTTATTAAAAATAATCACAATCCCCGAAGGATCAGTGAGCGCTTACATGAAGAAAGAAATGTGCTTGGGTTCTCCTTGACTATGTTTAAAACAGTCCAGTAAAACTCAGTAAGGTTATCTACAGGTCCAAATAAATTTTCACAATATTGAGTCATAATGACAGTATTTTAAATACTACTTGGTGTAAAATACACTGCATGCTTACCTATTTGAAATAGAAAAATCATCTTCTAGTCTGTATGTTTTCTTGACCTTTGATATGATAATACATTTGTTAGAAAATAGTTCCTTGTATTTAAACTTAGAGTAGAACCATCATCAGAGTCAAATATAGTCATAACACTATTGAGGTGTTCCCATGTGCTGCATCTTGGTGTTAATTAACATAACATACTCATGCATTCAGCAGCCAGTAGTTAAATTCTGCCTCCTGATGAGCTTTGTTTCCTACTAGACTCTGAATAATCTGTGAAATGAATGTGTTTCAGTACTTTCTGATACTGTATTTTTTGGGACTAATTTTTTAAAATAACCACTGAAAGATGAATGAATTCTACAATATATCCTTTTTCCTTTTATCTTGCTGTTTGGCAGCAAAAATAAAATCCGACACAATGGCACAAATACTGCCAGTGCTCGAAGGTTAAAAATGGTGAGTAGCTCTCTCATGAAGCTTATGTACATTCTAACAAGGGTAGGTCTGCATGGAATTTTTGAAAAACTTGTGCTAAAAATATAAAAGTACATTTAGTAGTTCATTGATTGCTTAAAATAGAGAAACATATTACAGTTTCTGCTGATGAATGCGGGTAGCTCATAAAATGTCAGTTTTCAGACCATTTCACAGTTAACTGAACTTAGCTTCATTGAATTAATTTATGGAGAGGGGCACATTTATTTTACTCTCCTGTATTTTGTTTCTTGGTCAGTTAAAAAAAAAAAATCTGCAGTTTTTGAAGCTCTTTAAGATGTTATGCAGATAATAGAAGCAAATTGACAAAAAATATCTACATCAAGTCTTAGCCACCAAGTAATTTTTCTCAATTATTTCTTTGGCAAGACAAATATGTTTTTGTATGCAAAACTTGGTGTTGTAGTTAATTATCTCTGTAGATACAGAACATCAATAAGATTTTAATTAAGAAGTTCTCTGGTTATCTCTTTAGCAATACATTTTGGAATAGGATTGTAACTGCTAGGTAATGAAGACGCTGTGATATTTCAGTTCTAATTTAAAGTCAATTTTCCTGTCCCAGTCTTTAGCATTCTCTTTCAGAAGCTACCATCAGAAAGCTTATCAGAAGTTTTCTAGATGAAGTTATTTTCACTTGTCAGTTTTGGTAATGATAAACATAAACTCTTGGAGATTAGATTACAGCAACAGTGCGAATTAGTGACCTGATAATTCTCATGGAGGAAAAAAAATCCATAAATTTAGTAATTAATAAAAACATTATCAAAATACTCTCAGATTTTTCTTTTTTGTGTAAAAGCAAATAAATTCAAGGTGTATCTTTACAATATTTAATATATTATTATGTAGAAATACTAATTGAAATTGCCTTTTTAAATTGGCACCAAATCACAAAATAAATATATGGGTGGGATATCGGGTTAAAAATTCAGTAACTTCTATAGTTTTTTATTTTAGTTAGTATTTCCTTATACAAAGAATATACGAGGACTTTACAGTGAAAATAAGTGTGTTCTTTCTTTTGGTAGTTGGTACTTATGTGCTCTGCACCATACTAAACAGCAGTGAATAAAAATGAAGGCCATCTTTTTCTCAGGGCACTTGGAAAAGTGATCTGAGAGCCCCAAACCAGTAACGTAACTCTGCAGCAGAGTCAACAGTGTTAAAACCACCAAGCACATGGATTGTTTTTCCATTTTGAGTCTCTATTTATGTATACCACAGAGGTGGTCTGCAGTGCTCTTATAAATTCTATTATCAGCACTTCTAACAATGGATCCATTGACAGACTTGCAGCTTAAGTGTTTGAATTTTTACTTGAAGTTGTGACATCATTAAGTTATAACCCAATTACTTTCCTCTTCTCTTTGACATAATTTTTCAAACTCTGAATGAAAGTGCTTATCTTCATGTAACTGAACTAATGCTTGCATGGGTCAAAAACCCAAACCAAACCAAAAAAAAACCCAGCTCATGACATATATAGGATCAGATGATGGCTTTTTATGCTCCTGAAAGATGGTGAAACCAAGCAGAAGTTTTTAAAATCAGTTTCAGTATTGTTCCATCCATTGTCTGCCTCTCAATCTAATTTGCTTTTTGCTGCCAAAAACAGTGCTTCTGTATTTGTTTAGACACAGTTCCCAGGAAGAGCACTACCTTCTGAAACATTTTTTTAACATATAAACTTTACAAGGTAAGATAGATTGTTACAAGGAGGTCATCAGCTACTGTAATTTTTTTCTGTAGTTCCATGGTATCGGATCAATGTAGCAATTATTCAAAGTCAGCACAACACAGACTTGTGGCTCTGTGTACATACCTGTGTTGACTTAGGAGTATATGAGTCCCAGAACAATAAAGCAAAATGTATATATAGCTAATGAAGGATACAAAGTGGGTATCTAAAGAAATGGTCCTGTATCCATCAGGTCACCTTGTGTAAATTCTCACAACAGTATACAAACAGTTTTTGTTCTCAGTTTTTCTATTTTACTCCAAAACTTAGTGCAAGAGGAGTGACTTTTCTAGTCTATCACCTATAGCTTTATTTTTTTGATCATGGCTGAGGACATAAAAATGTTTTGGGTTTTATGTCAATAAGCTGGCACTAAATTACCCATGATATTAAACATGCATCTAGGATTTATTTTTATTATTTAGTTCTTTTGGCCTTTAACTGTTTTACCAGTTACCTCTACTGTGTGGCTCATTTCCGAAAAAAAGAACAGTTTCAGAATGTTTTCTTATTAAGCATAATGCTACTCTACAAAAATATCTTTTTCTCTGAGTGAAAAAATCTTTACAGTAACTGCAGTGATATCCCATTATTTGTTGCATGAGCAGAAAATCTATTTCTTTGCAATGAATAGATACTTATAGTAATCACCAACAGAAGAAAAACTACTTGGCTTTTAATGGCCACATGATGGAAGTGTTTCTTAATTTCTTGTTGTGCATTTTAGTTACTGCCTGATGTTGCTGTACCTCAGAATAAATGTGTCTGTTACTAATGGAAACATGAACAAAAGTGGACTCAATTCCCCAGACTCAAGTTATCTCTACCAGTCTCTTAAAATTATGCATTGAATTCCTTATCATGTGTCTTACACTTTGGAAGAAGTTTATATATCTTGCTCTAATTAACATTGATCTTGTTCCTGATGTACTGAGCTCTCTGTGGAGTTCATAGTCTCTTGAGCTCTGTCCAGGGAATTAGAGGTGCACATATTCTGATTAAATATTTAATCAGACCCTTAACAATCTATTTTCCCCTAATTCCCTTGTTACAAATGGAAGTATAGTATTGACCTTAAGAAGATAATATAGAAAAGATGTACTGTGGAAGAGAATGATGATATTTTTCCTGATTTTTTTTTTTTTTTCTGGGATACCAGGACCTAAGAACAGAATCGAGACAGAGGTCTAACTGTTTCATTGCAGATTTCCATTCTGTATAAATGTCGTCAGCATAAATGGTGGAAGTAACAAATGTACCAGTACCACATATGCAATAATACATATATATGTAAAAAAACTTCTCTCTTGTTTTGAAGGGTGTGCTGATTTATATTTGTATCATGTAGAAACAAATATGCAGAGAGTTAAACATGGGGAAATCAATGGCCTGTCCTGACTCAGCTTGATGGGTGCTGGTTTGGAATGATGACTGATATGTTAAGACAATAGGGTGTAAATATGTTTGTCAAGTGAGTTTACATTAAATGCCAAAGAGAATGCTTGGAATTAGCGTATGGAACTTCTTTTTCAACGAATATTTGCTGATTAATTGTACAGAGCCAAAATTTATTTTCACTCACATAAGTGCAAGTATACTGCAGGTTATACAGGACTAAAGGAATACTACAGTGATCTATGACTACTTCTTACTGAGGCTAGATCACTTCACTAATGAGGGTTATGTTCATGTTCCCACTAAAAATTCTCATTTTTGTGGGAAAAGTGAAGTCAGCAGCATGGGCAACAGGTTGAGACAAGACTCAAAAATGCTGAGCCTTCTTAGTGAACTTTGTTGTGCATTGTTTGTAAAATGGACTCTGCAACTTCCTGGTAGGTGGCCAGAATTTTTAGGCAGTGAGTGGTTATGGGGGTCAGTTAGGTGCTAGGATATGGATCATAATAGTATGCTGAACTGGATGATGTCTGCCATGATAAATAATAGGAGGGAAAGCTTAATGCAAGACACATTGCATATTTTTTTGAGCTTCCAGCTTGGAAATGAAGGGAGTTATTTTTCAGGGAAGGCCCTTCTGCAGGATTTGTACACGAAGACCCTTCACAGAGCAGGTGATGTGTGTGCATCCTTTCAATTATACATTGTTGTGGATTTTGCCTTCTTTCCTATCTTAGCCTTCATACATTCCTTAGCCTGACAATGTTCAAAGCCAGCCTTTCATAACCATCAGGTTTATGAAAGCCATTAAAACCATTAGTTTGTTTTAGAAGGGGAGAAGTCCTTTTTTAGTTATTTCCACCAAAGCTGTTCAGTTTTGCACAGGATTACAAGAGGACTGCTGCTTTGAAGAGAATGTTTGGGCCACTAAGTGCAGATCTATAGATCTCCTGCGTTGTAACCATAGCCATCTGACACTATCACTTGAAGTAGTTTAGCCTCCATTTCAAATCTGGTTAGGTTTTTGATCTAAAAAATTCTTCTGAGTTCCAGCACTTCACTTTTCTGATGCTTGCAAAGTATTAAACATCTATCAAAAGTTTATTTTGGCAAACTGGTCAAAGCAGAGGAATTGAAAAGTGGATCTCTAGCTGTACAGTGTTTAAGGCTTGGAAATCTATAGGAGTGCAATAATGAACTCTCAGTAGCCCAGGTCTTAGGGCTATAGGGTATACCTCATTTGGTATAGAATGCCTCATTTGATCACAGAGGCATTTGATGTGAAGCTGATACTAAGCTGCTCAGTGCTACCTCTCCTAAGATGCTGCTGGACATGATGCAAACAAATGTGTCGGTGAGACATGCTGATCTCAAGTGGTCCTGGGTAACCTGCTGCAGCTGACCCTGCTTAAGCTGGGAGGGTGGACTAAATGTTCTCAAAATATCCCTTCCAACTGAAATGGTTTTGTGGTCCTTCTTCTAAAAAGATACAGGAAAGCAATTTGCCAACATTTGTTTTAGTGCGGGATGAATCCTCCTCTAGAGAGACACGCCTAAGAATTCCTGAAAATACTATATTACACATCTAGCTCTGAGGCACATACCACATGAGAGAAGTGCACTGGTTAAACTTAAATGTTTGAAGGACTCTGGTCTTTCAGATCTTAACACTCAGAGTTTGTTTTGTGAAGGAAGGGGTGTTGCACTTTAAGCATGTGCTGTTCTAAATTCAGGAGAAACTGGTGCTGCTATTATTTCTGCAGAGTAAAAAACTGTTTTCATTCTTCTACTGTGCTCTTAACTCTGGTTTTTATTTCAAAATATCTTACTAGCTGCTACTTTGTAATATATACTGCAGCCCTTAGGTAACCAAAGGATAGCAGAGAAAATGATTTATTAAACTGAAATATTACTACTACACAAACACAATCAGCTGTTTGAATAAGTCTATGATGTTAGTTAGGAGGCAAACTTTCATCATATGTGTAATGATAACAAAAGATCTATTATAGATTTGTGGGTTAATGAAGTATATGAATAATTCTACTACTGGGCTGCAACCCAGCAGGCCACTCAGTGCTCACTAAAGGTAACATTACAGTGGTAATGGCAGAGAAGAGTGAATTAGACAAAAGAGAGGTTGACTCATGTCTTCAGTCTATTTTTGAATCATACTTTGAATAATGCCCTACTTTACTGTTAAAAATGACCAAATGGCTCTCTGGTGGAAATATTAAAATCTATGCCTCCTTTAGTTTCAGTATCCTTGCCACATCTGATGATCTTAAGTTATAATGAGGACATAGAGACCTGCATTAACTAGTGATAAAACAGGTACCTATTACCTTTGTGGAATGATAACTGAAATCAGAAATATGGTCTTCCGATAGACTGTTGGGGCTATTGACTATTCTAAAAATAAATTTCCAGGGCTGCAATAAAAGGTGGTAAGTCCAGGATTTCCCTTCCAAAGTTGTTACAATATATGAATATGTCTCTAAAATATTGTATCTTTGAGTTTATTTGGGTCTCAGATAATTACTATTACCTTAATGTAAGTTTTAAAGTAGCAAAGGAATGTAAGAACAGAGAAACTGGCCCTATGAGCCTTACTTGTTGTATAAGCCTTTCCTCTTCTGTCCATCTTTCCAAACCTTCTCATCCTACCAGACATAAAAATGATGCTAAGTCCTGTTATGAAGATTGATCCACGTGAATGATTTCTCAACCCTGTTACAGCGGACAGTTTCTGAAAGATTAGGAAAGTGATGCCAAGATGGGTATGCATTAACTGATTAAAATATAGAGGCTTATTTTGAGAAACTTGACCAGAATGGCTGTGAACCGTAGCCTACCTTCACGTGATAAAGCTCCAAGTAATCGTAAAGTTTTACAGTACTCCTGAAAAATGAGAGTTGTGAGTTTAGTGATTTTGCTATCTAGTTCCTCATAGGTGTTGATATCAGGTTTGGTTACGGCCCAGTTAAAGATAATAGAGGGGTCATTTTCTTTAGTGTATTTTTAAAATTATTCCAGTGTTAGCATTTATTCTCTATTCTACTTGATATGAAAAACTTAGTGTTGAAAAGAGATGAAACATAATAGAAGAGCTATCCCACACGTGAAGACATTCGGATATCAAAATAAAGGTAGTAAGAGACAGAAAATTGTAGGAAATATTAAGAAATCAGGACAATAAAATATACTGCGCTCAAAGACTGAATGGAAACAATGAAGCATTAACTGCTCATGTCTAGGAAGGGAAATGAACAGAAGTAGAAGCAGAAAAGTGAGAAGGCTAGAAATGGCAATGGATTGTCATAAGGCAGCTAAATATTTAAAAATCATCAGGTCGTTAAAGAGGAATATACCCCATATTCCAGAGTTGACTTTGAGCTAAAGTCATATAGAAACATTCTCTAGCAGAGCGATATGCAGTATACTTTTCTACCTGTATTTGCTATTGGGATTTTTAATTTTCTAATTTGGGGGTCTGGTTTTTAACTTAGGTGACTGCACATTTTGGAGACAATTTGTTAGAACTGAAAGGAGCAGGAAAGTCTTACTAAAATATCTTTAGCAAACAACACACAGAGGGTGAGGATAATCCATCCATCCATTCATTCATCATTTCAATACCATGTCTAAAGGTATTGTCTAGCTCTTCAAGCTATTTGACAAGCAAACAATATATCAGCTTCTCAGCCTAGGCACTTTCAAAGCAATTTTTCTATAAGCAAAATACATAGTGGAAATTCATCTGCTTCAGTAACATTTCTGCCATACTTTTGAGTCACCAAAGGTTGCAGAAAAGAGCTGGAAACATGTTTTAGCTGTTATTTTGGAAGCAGTTATATAAAGAAAGCCCCTTCATACGTGGGTTTTTTCTTCACAATGTTCTCAGGAAAATAGCACCTGAAAAGCAAATTGTTCCCAAATGGGAGTTCAAGAAGTGACTAATTTTTGGTTTTATTTTCCAAAGCACTGAGACCAAATGTCTACTACATCTAAAGAACAATTGCATGGTATCACTAGAAAAATTAAAGAACTACTGCAAAGGTTACTTCATTGAGTCTAAACTGTCTGCTGGTATTGATTTTTGAGAGAAGATGAGCCCTACAAGCACTAGTTAATGTCAATTGTATTGCTAAGGAGAGCAATACAGTAACTCAGTCATATGAGCCGAAGATTTCACATCAGAAATGCGAACTGTAAGTATAATAAAACTCTGTCTTTGAAAAATTCTTACCATTGTCTTAGTAACAGCTTTATAGATTCATTTTAAAATCTGTGTAACTTGTTCATAACTTCTTATAACTGGAAGCTGCTTACTTAGTGTTTAGCATATAGAGATTTTAAGTATGTGTAACCTCTTTTTTCTGCTTATGTTCTTCTCCTAGGGAGAGGAAATAGGGCCACTTTTAAATCCTGTTGGCAGGGAAATGTGCATGGCCTCATGTGCCACTGTAAATGAACTGATTTTACACTGTAAAAGTTTGCCCAGATAGAGATGAGGTTCATCTGCAGTTCTGTCCATCAATTTTCTGTCCTTGTAAAAGAAATCATGTCAGTCTGTTACAGAAAATAAGACTTGAAGTAGAGACCTTGCTCAAAGGCAGGGTGAACTGTATTTGTGATAGGTATTTGTTCAACTCCCTTCTGAAAATAACCAGTGATGAAAATTCCATGTTCTCTTTCAATATATAATTTTCCTTACTACTGAAGATTTTTCTTGTTATTGAAGAACTCTCTAAGGAAATACATTCTGTATTCTGAATCTCTGATCATTCTCACCACTCAACTGTCCTACCACCATTTGATTTATAACCTTCAGTTGCTGTGACCAGACTGGAAAGTGTGCTAATCTTTGCTTGTAAGCTTTCAGCTGGGTAGTAGGAGGGATATTTCACACTTTAAAATGAGGTTTCTATTGTGTGTATGTATTTTAGCAGCTTGATGTTCACGATTCCTGATCACATTATGATTCACTGTATCTTCCTTGCTTCCACAGAGTGTGGTATGGAATTTTGCCTCCATTCTTAGTAAACTGCATCTTTTTCTATGTGCCTTCTCCCAGTGTATTGTGTGGTTCAAATCCCAATTGATTCTGCTCTCTGATGTGTTCGCTGCTGCTTTCAGTTTGCAAATTGAATGCATGTACTCTCCCATACTAATCATTTAAAAACATGCTGAGTATTACCAATAGTGGGACAGACTCACACAAAACCTTGCTTTGTGTGTTCCCCCATTTGAAAATGAGCTAGTGATGACTCTTCCTGGGCAGCATTATCATTCTAACTACTTTTCCCTATTTTGTGGTATGAACACGTTATGTTAAACAAGTATCAAAAACCTGGATAAAGGCAAAGTATCTTCCTCCTACTGCATCTGCCCCTATACCAAAACCTATAACTCTCCTGCAGAAAGAAATGAGTTAAACATACCGTCTTTCACAGTGCCCATCAGTCTTCTCCTATTCTGTACCTATAGTTTATATTTAGAGTTTTTTGACAGTATTTTCCCAAGAAATAATATTTAACTGGTCTATAATTCTCTTGCTCTTACACACTTTTACTGCATTTTAAGGGTACCTCAAGTAATTTTTCAGAGCGTCTGTACCCCTTCCTAATTCTCAAAAATAAAACTGAGTTCGACTCCTCCAACAGTTAGTCTTGTGGGCCAAATTTCATCAGCATTTTGTAATCAACTGAGAACCACAAGCCAATTCTATCCCTGCTGTAACCTGGTTGTTGACCAGTACTGATGCTAGTTGTCAGCAAATTTGATCTTTATCAGATATTTGCTAGAAGCTAAAGCTCATATTAATAAATAAAGTTTTCATGTTCTTTTTGGTTTTGCCTATAAATTACATTTGCTTGTCATTTCATTTTCTTCTTGTCACTGAGGAGTTTGTGAAATATTTTTCCTGCTATCCTGTGTCTCATGCCTTTTGTGAATGATTTCATGTGATAGTTTGTGACACTTTTCTTACAGTAGAGAGCAAGCTTTGTCCAAAGATTTGTATTTCTTCTCTAGTCTGCATTCAGACTACAAAATCCTGTGGTTGTGTGGTGCAGGATTCCTGATAAGGTATTGGTCTAGCAGCTGGAGAAGCTGGTAGTCTCACTAGAGGGCATGGTAACTTGTCATTCACCCCTTTAGTGCAGTAGAGTCCCGGTGGGGCTTACCTGCATGCAATGGAAAAGAAAAATATCTCTAGCAGAAAATAATGCTTTTTGTGTATATGCATAGAAAAAAACAGAGAGAAAATGAAAAAAAAGAAAACAAACTGACTGAGATGAAGTCTTGGTTTAATTGATTCCACTGAATCTGTTTGTTTAGTTATTTAGAACTCTTCACCTATTGATGCTCCCCAGGTAATCATCCAGCAGTAACATTAACCCTTCAATGCTTGCCAATACTAGTAGGTACTTCCTATTTTCCAAGCCTGTGTTGCTTTAGATAATTCTGAGCAGGCTCATTAATACTTGTGAAACTGTATAAGAAATCAAGATTGAGAAAGTGATGCAAAAATGGTATCTTTTATGACCTCCTTCAAAAACTTTTATACTGCAATGATCCTCTTCAGTGACTTTGAATTAGCTGACAGTGTGGAGTTCATGCTAATTTGTGATTTGAAAATTTTAGCATGAAATTATGAATGTAATTTCCTACAGTATTCTCCTGGGGAAACTGGCTGCTCATATCTTGGATATGTGTGCCCTCTGCTGGGTAAAAATTGGCTGGAAGGCTGTGGATGGAGAGCGGCAGTGAATGGAGTTACATCCAGCTGGCAATTGGTTACTAGCAATGAATAAGCATGTGCCCAGGTGGCCAAGAAGGCCAGTGGCATCCTGGCCTGTGTCAGCAATAGTGTGGCCAGCGGGACCAGGGCAGTGATTGTCCCCTGTACTTGGCACTGGTGAGGTCACACCTCAAGTGCTGTGTCCAGTTCTGGGCCCCTCAGTACAAGAAAGAGATGGGTGCTGGGGAAGGCACTGGAGAACAAGCCCTGTGAGGAGCAGCTGTGGGAGCTGGGTTTAGTCTGGAGAAAAGGAGGTTCAGGGGGAACTTATCACTCTCTACAACCACCTGAAAGAAGGTTGTAACAAGGTGGGGGTTTGTCTCTTCTCTCAAGTAACAAGCAATATGATGAGAGGAAATGGCCTTAAATTGTGTTAGAGGTTTAGAGAGGATATTAGGAAAACTTCACAGAAAGGGCTGTCAGACATTGCAAAAGGCTGTTTTAGTCACCATCCCTGCAGGCATTTAAACACTGTGTAGGTGACACTTGGGGGCAAATGTTTCAGTGCTGAAGATGGCAGTGTTAGGCTAATGGTTGGACTCAATTATCTTAGAGGTCTTTCCCAACCTAAATGATTCTATGATTCTATGCTTCTGCTTCTTTAAATGCTTTTACTTTTAGCACTGAAACACATTTTTATGTTAAATAAGATATATTTAATAAGCACAACAGCCACTTCATCACTAAATAAGTACAGAAATATTTTCAACACCCAGCCATTCATAAAAACTAGCCAGAAAAATGTGCATAGTAAAAGAAGTTTGCTATAAGTTCAGCAGAATGAAATCCTAAGATATAATTTTTACTTTTTATATCATTATTGTAAATTTATGAACCCTGAAGTTGGATAGTTTTAGTGTTTATGCATTTCCAGAATGCAAAATTTGTCAAAGATGACCTGTTTATTATAGAAACCAAGTGAGAAGAAAAAAGATAAAACCTGATGTGTGTGTGACTGCTGCTGGCTGGGGTATTTTTCTTGGTATTGTGAAAGCTGTATTGTTTGCAACACCTCCTAATTCTGAAATATTTTTTACATTTCACCTGTTGTCAAAGTGAATATATTCTTGACTTTTTCCAGTGCTTCAACCAACATAACATTTTCCCAAGAGAAGCAGTTTTGCTTTGAGGACCATCAAAAAATTCCGTGTTTCTTTGGCAAGACTTTCTAAATGCATACAGGCCTGGAACTGAATATTCTTTCCCGTGAGAGAAAAATCAACTTAAAACATTAAGGGGAGACTTAAGAGGAAAAGAGTTCATGGAGGTAATGTTTGCTTGCAGCAGGAATGGCCAGAGCAGTGACAGCTTTGTGTAGCAATTTTTTAAACTACCCCTACCTATATCAGTAACAATTCTGCCAGAGAAACCTGGCTCTTAATTTGTTGGTAGTGAAAATATTGCCAGGCACCTTTACTTTTGCCACAAGCCCTGTGGAGACTAGTGCAAATCCAGTTTCCTGCCTGTCTTTGGGGGAAAACAGGGAATGCTCTGTTCTCTGATACTGCCAAGCACTAATCAATCTTCCTCCTGGTGTTGATTTCAGCAGGCAAGTGGTGCCTTGGGAGTGCAGTGGGGATGGACAGGTGGCTACTCCTCTTTGTGGAGGACTAGGAAGATGGAAGTGGGATAGCAATTAAGTGAATGTTTTCAATCTTGTAGTAGTGATGCCATGATGATTTTTTGCCTTTTCTTTTATACCCCTTTTATACCTTTTTACAGTTTTTGTATTAGTGTTTTTTAGCCTACATTCTTAGACTTATTTGTTAAGTTAACAACTTAGAAACCCCAGACACCAGGGTCCTCTCCAGAACACGTTTTGTAAACTAAGATACAACCATCCAGGGGAAGGTTCCTTTGGGAGGGGGGCTCACTCAAGCCTCTCACTGGGGAATCTTTGATAGATATGCTAATTGGTAATATCTATAATGTTATACCCAATCGATTGTGGGTGTGCATTGCAGTGTGCATTTCAGCGCATTCCATCTGGACATGGTGCACCTAAGGATCCTTAAAATAAATACAGAAGTAAAATCCCTTTTTCCCTTCTAACCATGTTTGATTCTTGATTTTAAGACCAAGAAAAGGCATCAGTGGTAGCGTTGCCTGGGCTGCTCTACCAAAAGCACTACCATTCCTTCCTTCTCAGAGGTGTGTAACCAAAGGGATGGGTATGTCTGTTTAAGATTTGTAACCAGAAAAAAAGAAATGCTTACTCTGTAATTTTTATCATGTGGATAAAGTAGAGAGGATTCTGTCCTTAGTAAAGAGTTACACTATAGAGCAATGAGATTCTACACTGATTCTTTTTTATCAAATAGTTGCAAAAGTGTTTCTTAAAATAAAGATATTTCTGTCTCATAACTTCACTGGCCTCTGTCATTAAAATTTCTCACAAGCACCATGAAGGTAATTCTAACGTGTGGCTTCAGTACTTGCAGAAGAACCAACTTCTTACAACTGTGATTTCAGTCATTACAATGCAAAATTTATAGTTGCTGCCTCCTGGTCTCTTTTCTCTGAAGCTCAGAGGTAGTATAAAAAGTGGATGAGTCAGATGGGTCACACTAGTGTGCATGTGTGAAAAAATTGCTTTAAAGTAAATGGTCATGATCTGTATACTTGTGATTGTGAATATTTTAATACTCGTTTTACTCTTTTGTCTGGATCAAGTTTATAATTGTATTCCACTGCCAGGCTGTGGTGTTGGTTTTCTGTTTTGTTGGGTTTTAGACTTCTTGTTTTGCTTTGGTATTTTTTTTCTTCAAAAATTTAGGATAGGCTGTTGTTGGGATTTGGTACTTTTTAAAAAATAATGATATTAGTCATAATAGAATTCCCCCTTTTTCCCCCCTGGATTGTATACTTGTCTGACAAAGAGGCAAATTAAAAGATGTAGCTAAAAGTAATGTTAAAAGAGAAGCATATAGACTATATAATAATTAAATGTTAGTTAGATTTTGAGGGCATAGACAAGTGTGCATTGTGTGTGTTTTGCTCTTTACTTCAACATAGACACTCCACCACTGCAACATTTTAAACCTTGTACACAAGACTTGAAAAATGAGGAAACAAAAATTATTATCACTTCCTTTCTCTTCAGTTCTACAAAGCTAAAATAAATAAAATAAAAAAGTCATGCCTTATTTTGTCTCTGAATATGAATAAAACAAGCAAATAAACAATTTAACAATTATTTCAGTTGTTCCAAGTGTACAATTGCACAGAAAATGTTTATAAATCACTCCTGCTTTGAATTTGAGCTTTGACTGAATTTAACCTTGTTAAAAAGAACAGAAGGGGAAAAATAACCTCAACCCAAACTCCTCTCATGGCTTGATTTCTTCTCTCCCCACTGTCCATTGTGTGTAATGCGGCTGCTCAGGATGTATTTTAAGCTTGAGCCTGTGGAGATGCCATTCAAACTTAGTGTTTATCACTGGTTACCACAGAGTGGTATCTCAGAAACCTTCTGAGTTTGCCTATGCCTATCTCAAACACCTCTCAGCAGGATTAAATTATAACTTTTAATGGTGAAACTAGAGTTCAGCTTGAAAGGTAAATCTGCCAATTTATGTGAAAGTTGCTTAGTGGTTTTTGTGTTTTCTGATTGGCTCAGGGTATTTCGCATGATCAAACAGGAAAATCTTTCTCAGTAGAAATAATTTGCAGAGTTTTGCAGAAGGGTGAGGTATATTTTAGCTGAGCTTTATTATCCAGGTCTCTATTTCAATCTGGTCGTCTGTTTGAACACGATCTCCTTTTATTATCTGCTGCAGTTCTCATGGGGATATTAAATTTGTTAATAAAATTAAGTATTTTCATTATCTCCTGATTTTCATATGGAAAATGTTTACTGAAAATTGAATTTGCTGTGCATGGATGGATTGGTGGAGACTGTAGGCTGTGCTTATGAAGGGAAACATTAAGAATACAAATCTGGAAAAAGCTTAAGCCTTTCTATTTCTCCACTCTGTCTTCAGACAGGGACTATTTTATATTGCAGTAAGGTTCGTGCTGTCATCCTTATTTCAATTAGGTGGCTGCATATTTTTAATTTTTTTGTGGTCTGAAACAGAGGTCAAATGCTTCTTAATTTTGATAAAGTTTATCTCAAGATTTCAGGGTTTAAATATAAAGTAGATTTACTAAGAACAACATATACATCTTTGATACTGTCATGCAATTAAGACACTTTAAAATAGCTAAATGTCTTTAGAGTGGATACGATATTATGCTCTTGTGCTTCAGTTTCTGTCATGGTATTATAGGAGGAATGGTACAGAAGCTTTTTAGTAAGCAGATATATATCTATTTAGTTTCAAGTGTGTTTCCTGGCCAATATAGGCTCTTTCTGGGATACATTAACATTCATGACTTTTAAGAGGAAGTTTGCGGCCATATTCTACCCTTAAAATTGCCTGTTTTAGTAGATATTCTGACTCTGGTCTTAGCATAATATTTTTCTCTAAAGCTCTGCAGAGGTTATTGTGATCTGATTCTCAAGCTTAGGGCTGTGTCTAATTTCAGATCACTTTGGGCCATGTTCCTGGAAAGGGGATCTTTACTGAATAGGCCAGAGTGTCTCACCTTCCAAACAGCAGAGCTTTCAGGATATTTTCTTGAGGAACCTTTCCATTTGTGATCACCTGTTTCCTCTGATTTATTCACATTACCAGGAAACAAAGAAGACAGAGAGCATCTCCCTCTTTTTCTTTGTGTCAAAGGGTTTTCTTAACCTGGGAGTAGTTCTCTGGTCATTTGTGGGCTTAGTATACATTCTGGCATGGCAAGAAATCTATAATGTTTATAGGTCAATTTGGCTATTTGTTATGGGTTATTGGTTATTCCTGGGTTAGCAAGCATAGCAGTTGCTTGACACAAATATTTGAGTAGTGTTTTCTAGAAATGGAGGCCTCAAGATGAATTTGGTTTATTAACATAATCTTGGTTTGCTTCTGCCATGTGCAAACTTCTTTCAAGTACAAAAGTATGCTTTTATTTCATCAAGAACTGGTCTTTGTTTCTGTACCAGAACAGATTAAAATAGCAAAAGTAGCTCAGTAAATTGATGAAAACAAATAGTGCCTTTTATTTCCTGGTGATAAATTGTGATCTAAATTACGATCACAATTAAAAATACATAATTATTGCGACAATTAAAATTGAGAGCAACAGATGGCTTATTACTTAAAATCCTGTTTCACAAATCAGACCGTGAGTGTTAAAAGGCACTAATTGCCACGCTTTAATGTTATTTGGCTGTAAAATCTGTTTAAAGTCACAGTCATGTTAACAGTATCTGGAGAGATAGTTATGAATTAAGAAGAAAATAATACACATGCAATTGCTTCCTGTAGTCTAAACAACACACAGCACATGGAATTATATGGTCTGAAGTGGGACTGGTACTTCATGCCTTCTCCAGTATTCCACAATCTCCATCAGTTATGTCATGCACTTCTAAAGGATTGCCTAACAAAATAGTCCTGTGGGTGAGTGGACAGATGGCACAAGTGTAACAGAGGATGAGTAGTGATACTGCAGCAATGTGGTTGATCCACCAACCACTGATCACCTCTCTTCTGAGAGACAGAGACAGCTGTACCTTGGCTAAGAATGGCTGGGATATAGAAGACTCCAATTTGCTTCCCTGCTCCAAAATAAGGTCATGTGTCCTTCCAATGAAGTGACACTACCGGATTTTAAGTGTGGGTGTGTGTATTGTAAGGCTCTAATGAGATCTTCAGTTGTAGACTGATGATAAGTCTTTATTTTTGAGCAAATTTATATTGGATTTTTCCCCCCAAACTATAATAAGTATCTATGTTCATACTTTTTCAGGGGGAACATTTTTTTTTTAAATTGTGTCCATTTTTGTGATCAAATATGGCTACAACTTATGTTTTCCTCTTCAATTTCTTTGTGTCCTGATAGTATTCTTTACAGGAGCATAACAATTATAAAACAGCAGTATTCACTCTCCTAGCAGGAATTAGGGGCCAGAGACAAAGCATAAAATGAAATTAAAATTGCATAATTTCTAAAAATAAGAAGGATAATCACTTTTTAAAACACAAAGTTGTGACAAATTGAACTACTTGGCTGTGTGATTACAGAAACTGGACATTAGTAACATTTTTTTGTTGTTCATAGAAATGGAAAAGAATATTTCAGAGTGCTCAGCAGGAAAAGAGTTCCTACAGAGAGCAAAAAAACTTCTTTGTTCGGAGATAAACTCAGAATTAATTTTTCACTGCCCCTTCTGTACAACATCTTTGATTCTCAGAGGATTGTATATGAAACACAAAAGGTAGAAGCCAGTCACAAGACTTTTCATTTTCCTCTCAGTTTCTGATTTTGGTGTCCAGCTGCTCTGCATTTTGAAAAGGGAAAAAAGTGATGTGTTGAAACATGAGCTTGTTCTGGCCTAGGATTGCTTAGCCAGGTCTACCCACAAGGAATTGAATTTTCAGAGACTGAACTGTGGTTCAAACTGCAGTGCAAAACTCAGACATTTTGCTGTTCCTTTCATCACAGCCAAGAAAGGTATTTCTGTGCTCACTCATAGCTTTAGTTCTTCAAGCAGGGAATGTAAAAGCAGGCAATAGGGGGTACAGTTGAACCTTTTCTTCATGCTGGCTTGCTCAAGGTGTCTGAGAGTGCTCGAGTGGAGCAGCTGTGGGGCTGGCCAAGCTGAGCCAGGAGAGGTTTGACTCAACACATGCATGATCCTGGGGAACAGGCTGATGCCTGCAGCAAAGTGCCTGTTCTCTACACTAGGTCCGGGAGAGCCAAGCTGCATATTCTTGCTGCCTCTGGGAGAAGGGAAAGTTGATCAGTGATCATGTCTCTGGGAACTTTTAATCCCCTCTGCTGGCTGTTGTCATTTCCAGTCCTTCTCATCCCTCTAGCAGTGATGGCAGCAGCAAGCCCGGTCTCCTAACTCTTGTCTTTTCTTCTTCTCCTCGTAGCTTCAGCCTCTTATTCCTGGAGTAATATGGTTATGTTGCAAATAAGTCTCATTAGCTTTGGCTCAAAATTTCCTGAATTGTAAACCCAGGTTTTTATTAGACTTGCAATGAATAGGAAGACATTTTTTCCTGCTTGTCTCACTTTCTCTATTGTGTGAGACAATACTGACTACCTGCACTCACTTTGCTGCGAATCTCTGCAATGTATTTTGTATTGCCTTATGGAAGCACTGCTTCGTCTAAGCATTGAAATGATTTTCTTTTAGAAGGAACCCTACCAATAAGGCAAGCACTGGTCATTTACTGAAGAAAACTGTGTTTAAAATGGATTCAAATATTCTATTCTAAGATTGGTGAGGCCCAATTTTTATTATCCAGGTGTGTTTTCTACAAAACCTTATATTGCAAAACAATGTCAGCAGGAGTTTTATTGGTAGAGGAGAATCATACAGATGAAACCATAGACTGGTTTTTTGCAGGTTAAAAGCATATGGTGAGTTTAATTTAAATGCTATGGAAGTCCAGTCACATATGGATCTTGGCTTGATTTACAGGATGTATTCTGTAGCCACTTTACAAAACTTGTACTCATTTTTCATGTTTAATAATCCTATGCTTCTACTGCATTTTGAGACTATGTGGCCTCCATCTGGTGGCTAATTGAACACCTGAAATATCTTGTTACTTGATAATTAATGATTCTTTGTAGGCTAATCAATGAGGTATCTGACTGATAGAACGTGGGTTCAAAGAGAAAGGAGGATAGATTTTTGGTGAATGACTTACTATTTATGTGACTCTTCCATGGGAGTGACATGACCACATGAGTGAGTTCTTGCCATTTAACTGATTTTTCAAGTCAAGATTGACATGACGTCCCATAAAAATAAAATCATGTACAAATTAAAAAAAACCTGAAATGCATATTGAAAGAATATCCTATGGAGTTAGAGAAGTGTTCTGATTACAGGTGAAAAAATTAAGTGCATCCTTAAACAGTCCAGGATATATAAACTGAAGAATGGTGTTAGATTTGGCCAGTTGTGAAATATGAATGTCTATGGAATTTCAGTCAGTAAATGAAAACAAATACACCTATTTCTAATTTTGATTATTTTGTTCTCAAGCTTCAACTCATTACTTTGACAATAAAACAGGGCTAAATTTATTACCCTTCTTTACAATGCGTTTCGAAGTGAATGGTCTGTACTGATACTACCAAAAGCCGGAGTAATTGTTCATTTAAATGTATATCTTACAAGAAAGCAGTGGGGAAACTAGATTTCTGCTACTGTGTTTTCTTTGAGCTGTTGAGTTCTGTATAAATCTTCAGATCAGTCAAAATCAGAAGCACAAAATGCAAAACATAAATAATCCTCACTTGAGGATTTTCACCTCACAGTGAAAATTAAAAATTTCCTCTAAATTTTTTAGTTAATGGTTTTGGATTTTTGAAATAATGTAATTTTTTTCTCATGGCTATTCACTATTTTCTGAGAGGTCAGTTGTCATGTCCTCCAAGCATATGTGGCAAAGGAACAAGTAAAGAAACTCCATAATAGATAAGTTAAAATTTTATCAGCCAAATCAGAAATATAAAATAGTAGCCAAGGTATAACATAGACATTCATTAAAGTGTAAAATATTAAATAAGTATAAAATAGACACTCATTTTACAGCCTGCAGGAGGTGTTTGCAGCATTCAGGTGCCAGGCATTGCCACGTTATATTTGTCTGCCTGACCTTGGTTGTGAGGAATGTGCAAACCATTACAAGAAATTCTTGTATTCTAACATTTGTTAGCACAGATATCTGAGCAGTACAGGAAAGAAAAGTAAAACTGAAGTCAGCATAGAGGAGGACACAGTCACCAACTTCAGGTAACTCCTTACTGGAAATGCTCTGAATGATTTCTTTTTTATTTTGTATTTTTTTCAGGAGTTTTCTGTAGCCAGGATATATTTTTTCACTGAACAGCGGGAGCAAGGCTTTATTTTACAGGTGTAATCCGTTGCCCAGTGTTGTGCTGTTACTGCTTGTGTTACGATTTAACTTTGGCCAGGGAATGGAGAATGACTGATCTGTTTCTGTCGGAACCCACGACATGCCTCTATCTAATTTAGGGGATCAGACTCCCAGAAATGGGGGTCCAGGAGTTGGGCTGAGTGCCCTGGAGGGCACTGCCTTTGATCTTTGTCCTTGGAGAACTTTGCCAACTCTGAGAGATGAATTACAGGCCACAAAAGTTTAATATAAGCATTAGTAGTTAATTTGCACAGGGTGAAATATAGTATATAGAATGTTAGATGATATGTACATGGGGGTAAAATATGTACAGGGGGGTTAAGATGGAGTCTAAAGGGTGTGGTCACCTTCTCCTTCTTCTCCTTCACTGTCCACCATATTCTTGGTGACGGGAGCACAGATTCATTGGTAGAATAGAGATAAGACAGGAAATTGCATGTCTAGAACAGGTTAGGATGAATTGGTATAAAGTTATAAATAAAGACACGTACTGTCCTCTGGTTGGGTTTGTAACAGGGTATATAAATCACGGGACGCCCATCCAGGGGGCAGAACCAGGGTATTTCGGCTGCCAGGTGGACCTGTGGCTTTGCAGGACACCGCAGCTATAGATAACATTAGAATGAACAACCTCTGCACAGCAGCTTGCGGCCTCTGACTGAGTTTCTGGGCAAAAGTGCTGAACCTGGGGCTTCGACAGCCATTTCTCTTAAATGTGTTAAGACCAAGATAAAGGTCTCACACATGTTTCCAGTGGCCTAAGACTATATCCTGTTTTTGGATAGTGTTCTCAGTGAGATGGTAAGCTCTCCGGGGATGGCTTCTGGAGGGTTTTGGGGATTTTTTGGGTGGGGGACAAGAGGCAGTGTCTAAGAAAATAGTCGACTTGAGAATTAGAGATTTTGCTTTTCTCTCTGATTGATGCTCTTTCATTTGAAACAAAAAATTACTTTTAGAGCAAAATGGAAGCATGTGAGAGTGAACATGATATCCTGGTGTCATGGGTTAGCATAGTTTGAGTTTTTGAGGAAAGACTCCTTCAGCCTCGGAAGTGATTTTTTGCACAGAGGTGCTTACAGTTTCCTCTAGACCTGACCTAACCAATCAACTGGCTAGTTGGAATATTGACAACTTCTTTAAGCCACTTAAGAAGCTTGGTACGCCTCTGTGATACACATTTAAGAACGAACAGAGCCCGGAAAGCTCTCTCTGACTTCCGGCCTTCGGACAGGTAACTGGGGAGG
>VXAD01012607.1:355770-719679 GCA_013399195.1 Dicrurus megarhynchus
GGCAAGGAGAAACCATCCCGGGCGGCTGCCTTGCTGTGACACTGAGCCACAAGAGAACTGTTTAACTGTTTTCGTGTGGAGATGTCTCCATAGCATGAGCAAGAGAGACTCCTCTCCCTAGGTGGACTGAGAAAGTTCTTACAGAGATGGTAAACTGACTCTGGAAAACCTTGAGGGTTGTTTTTTCATGTTGTTGGTGGGAGGAGGAGAAGAAGGTGGGGGGAGGAGAAGTGTTCTGAAGGTTTAGTCTAACTTTTTTTTTCTGCTTTTTAGTTCTGTTAATAAACTTCTTTATGCTTTTAAGGTTTAAGTTTTGTGCCTGCTTTGCTTTTCTCCTGGTTCTTATCTCACAGAAGGAAAATAAGTAAGTAATGGGCATTTTGAACCAAACCACTACACCTGGTTACATCACTCACCAAGGTGATAAGACACTCAGGTTCTTTATTCACAAGGATATTTATGGGTATCTCTACAGCTTTGAATGATTTTAGTAAAGTTGTTCACTGCAGGATAATCTAAAGGGCCATAATAAAATGCTGTTTTGGGGAGTGGAGGCTAATTTGAAATTCAATCTTCGCATATTTTTAAAGAATTTAATTTTAAGTCTCAAAAATAACTGATTTTTATGAGAAATCGAAAAAGATTTCCTTTTGGTTTTATCCTAACTAATTTTTGTTGTTTTTCAATTCTGAGACCAAACCAATTAGATTTATATACGTGTACACCTGTGAGCAGATATCTCTATAAACAGGGTATAGTGCACAATGGGGTTTCTGTAGCAGAGGTACTCAGGGGACAAGTTCTTAAGGTGACAAATTCTGTATCTGTAAGGTCAATTTCGAACCTATCAACAGAGGTGAGCTGTAAGAAGATACCTGATGTCATTAGAAGATTAATATATCTAATATATCTCACTGTGAGAGACTGGGATGTTAATGGTTAGCATCTCACGCATTGTTAAGATGAGTAAAGGACTTCGCTCATTTTTCTGGATCCATATCTTTCTACTCTTATCCTTTCTGTCTCTTTAGTTCTTTTCCTTATACATTTTCTTAGGTGTTATTTTTATGTTTTCATTTTGCTATATTACTATAGATAATAACCAAAATGGCTACATACCTACTTTCCATTGCAACCAAATTGTTCTAAAGTAAGCCCTGCATATATATATGTGTGTGAGTGTGTATATATTTTTTTTTAATATCAACACCAATCATTCAGTGTTGTTTCACTCCAATCAAACCCAAGGGATCTATTAACAAGAATCTGGGTTACCCTAGCCTTCTGGGGTGGGTTGTAACACTCACATCCATGTAACACCCCAAAAGATCAATCATTTATCAGCTTTGCCTTGCAAGTCTATCAGTGTGGCCATTGGACTGAGTCACAGCAACTCTCTCTTGTCCCAGATGCACAAATATTATCAACTTGACATTGAAGGCTTTAAAGCAAACCAACAGGTATCTTTAACATCTCTGTGCATGTATATTTGCTGTTTGTGTTCAGCATCTCAACACTTCAATCAGGCTTTCAGAAGTAGTTAACATTGAGTTAATTTGCATTCACACAGGTAACCTGGTATTTACAAAATTTTTTAGTAAAAAGGTGTAGAATAGTGTGACTTTAATACAGGAATGCCAGCATGCCTTAGAAATCATGGATGGTTTACTCAGGCATCTCTATGTGAGAATGCATGCATTTGTCCTCATTCAGCCCTCCCTTTCTTCTCCCTGAAGACATACACAGAAAGATTGTTTCCATGGTAATGTGAAAAGTAAATTAACAAATAGGAAGATTAGTTTCTGCGTCTAGACATACTCACCTTCCAACCTCAAATTAGAGATTCAAAACTTTATTCCTGTATGCAGATCTGATTTACATGAGGAACACCACCTTAAGCTTCTAATTTCTGTCCTTCACGTTTTTCATCAGTGTCCAATCCCTCACTCACTATTTTGGTGTGAACAGCTCTGTTTTCAAGTACAGACTCTTCATACTACACATACAGTGCCCAGCATGGTGGGACCTCATTGTTTTTTTATGGATACTGCTGTAGCATACATAGCAAATTGGTTTGAGAGCAAGTATTTTTTAATGCAATCAATTGATTTTAGTCTTTGAAGTGTCAGCTCTTGCTATAGGGGTTCAGTAGAACTTGAGAAAATATGAGACAACTCTAATGCAAATAATTGAATAAACTGAATATTTTATCGTGTAGATGTCTTCTTAAATCTTGGTTATAATGGATCAGACTCATTACTGCATTCCTGAGTGGATGATTTAAAAAAAACTGTCGGAACCCACGACATGTCTCTGTCTAATTTAGGGGACCTGACACCCCGAAATGGGGGGGTGCCCTGGAGGGCACTGCCTTCGATCTTTGTCCTTGGAGAACTTTGCCAACTCTGAGAGAAGAATTGCAAGCCACAAGAGTTTAATATAAGCATTAATAGTCACTTTGCACCGGGTGAAATACAGTATATAAAAGATCAGATAACATGTACATGGGGGTAGAACACGTACAGGGAGGTTAAGATGGAGTCTAAAGGGTGTGGTCACCTTCTCCTTCTTCTCCACTGTCCACCATATTCTTGGTGACGGGAGCACAGATTCATTGGTAGAATAGAGATAAGACAGGAAATTGCATGTCTAGAACAGGTTAGGATTAATTGGTATAAAGTTATAAATAATATAGTACCGTCCTCTGGTTGGGTTTGTAACGGGGTGTATAAATCTCGGTACGCCCATCCAGGGGGCAGAACCAGGGTATTTCGGCTGCCAGGTGGACCTGTGGCTTTGCAGGACACCGCAGCTATAGATAACATTGGAATAAACAACCTCTGCACAGCAGCTTGCGGCCTCTGACTGAGTTTCTGGACAAAAGCGCTGAACCTATCTCACATGTGTGCCAAGGCCGACTAAAGCCGGAGCCACAAAAAACCAAAAACCTGACAAACCATTGAAATGAACTGGAATGCAGTTAATTTTGCATCTCTCTTCCCTGTAGTTCTGTAGCATAGTTAATACTTTCTGAATGCTAACAGAAAGTGTCCCTGCTGAGAGTGAAATTGGTGGCAAATGTAGAACACATGATGTATTTTATTTCTTTTTTTTTCTTGTTTGCTGATGTGCAGTAATAAAGTTGGCTTTATCTGATGCAGTTTTGTGACTGTATGCAATGAAGGCACTACTGGGAAAATGTAAGTGATAGGAAGTGTTTTATCTACCCTGTTTGTGAAGATGCATTTCATAATAATGTTCTTAAATATGAAAAGATTAATTTTTACATTTGGAGGAAATACGCACTGGTAAAGTACATAAAACAACTGCAAATCAACTATGCTCAATATAAAGTACATCTGTCATGGAAACAGTGTCAGTTTGTGCTGCTCCCCCAACCCCCAAATGGACCCAAGAATTGTGAAAGCAAAATTGCCTGCTCAAAGCAGTGTAATTACAAGACACTTTCACTTTTTTGGTGTCCAGTTTGAATGCCCTTTTAGAGGCAGGTTTGTCAAGGTTTTCAGCATTTTCTGAAGGTGTGATACAAACAGATACTCTAAAAATGCTCGCCAAACTGCCCAAAATGACTAGTCAGTTCTAAAATGTGATGGCCTTGGCCTTGCACTAATTGAAGTTAGGCCAAATACCAGTAGGAAGTGAATGAAGTTTTTCTGAACAAAGTATTTTGACTGATTTACCAATTCCTCCTTCAGTCTATCAGAGGACAATGCTGTAAAACTATTGAGGCTTGAGGCTTTTTCATTTCGAGTTAGGCTTGAGTACTTAATGCAAACATCTATGCATTTCATGCATGGTAGGAATAAATTCTCTTCAAGAAAACTCAAGGAGCCTAGGAAAAGAATGAAATAAAAAAAAGAACTCAAATGTAGTGTATAGTATAGCACAGAAGTTTTAACAACAGTTATCAAAAAAGTTTTCTATATTAAATAGTCAGTGCAATGAAGGTTTCCAAGACTTCCCTTGAGAGGGAGGGGAAGTAAATGAACCCAAAACATGAGAAAAACCAAGCCCCAAACATCAGGAAGGTAAATATCTTGCAAGAGGTGAAAACCTGACACTGCTGTGACTTCTCAGCTGAATGTAATTCAAAGAAAATTAATCTGCTTTAGCTCTTCTATCTTTTATGAAACTTACAATAGCAGAAAGGGGAAAAAAAAGGTTTAAAAATTGCTAAGCATTAAAAATGCAGACTCCAAATGAATGTGAATGATAGTAGCAGCAGATGTTTTGTTTCTGATCAACAGTCAGTTCTGATGTCTGTCTTCCCTACTAACTGTAGCTTTTACAGGTAATTTGCACTTAAATTTTTCTTCTCTTTAAATGGGACACAGTAGCATTTTTCACATGAACAGCTAAAAAGGTTTTGTAATGATTACTTTACAGTTCCTCTTTTGTCTTAGCTGAACAGTGTTCAGCACTTTATGGACCTGGCTTCTGAGGCTGCGTTTTGGAGGATATTTTCCTTTCTGTAAAATTATTTCATTTCCTATCACTCCCACATTTTCCATTCAATTCCCATTCCTGTTTCAATTTTCCCACGGAAATAAGTTTTTAAAAATTCTTTCCAGACTTGTTTCACTTTGGAAATCTTAAGCCTGCAATGAATGATCTAAGTTTTTACAGATAAATTTAAGGAAACTGGTGGGAATGTAACTCTAAATTGTATTCTGTATCTGAATGCAGTGTATTGTGCTGGGTCATGTTAGATGCAGTTGGAGCAATACCTGCTCATGTAGGCATCCAGGTTTGATTACTGAAATCTGTTTTAAAATTAAACTGCATATCTCATAAATTCTCTGCTGTTTTGAAAAGCAACCACCATTTTTCTTGGCAGAACAGGGGTTTGTGACCCACCTGTATAGGTGTTCCTCTGCCCACCTTGCTCTCTCCTTCGGATGTTTCTCCTTTTGGGATGTTCAGGTGTTTCCTGGGTTTTCCAGTCTCCAGCTGGGTCAGGTACAGATTCCTCTTTGTAACTATGGCAACCCTGGAGAATCGTGTTTCTCAAGAACAATATCCAGAGATGAAAGAGTGTGAGACGAAGGAGCTTTTGCAGACATTCTAGTTCTCTAATGGATCTTTCTAATGGACAAAATGAAGGGAACCATTTCTTCTATCCGCTCCACAATAAAGTCAAGACCTCTTTGACCCCAACACATAGTGCCGTGGTTTAGTTTACATGATAGTGTTCAGTCAAAGGTTGGACTTGGTGATATTAGGGGTATTTTCCAAAGTTAATAATTCTATGATTCTAAAGAAATAATGTAAATTTCATGGTGAATTTTCTTAAATTTTTAACAAACCAATCTTGAAAAACAATAACAGTCCCAAGAAGTATTTGTAAATCAGAGCACCAAGGATTAACATTTACTAATGAAATTTATGAAAGTTTGCATTGTCACCTAATTTTGCAGCTTTATTGGACTATATTTAAGTATTCTAAGTTATAACAGCTAAAGTATCTACCAGCACTCTAGAATATTAAGAGAAAATTTTCTTTAGAGCAGGGAGAAGATATTGTATGAAGAATTACTTTTCTACAGGTAATGTACCAAGAGATAAATTACACTGGCGCATTTGACATTTTTGGATGTTTGATGTTTTTCTTGAAGGATATAAATATCCATTTATGTATAATTTAATGTTCTTACGGTTAAGTGCAAGAATTATCTCTTCTGTATAGAAAGATGGGAAGAACAAATTTACTTAATTAAACATTTTATTCAAGGAGGTGTGTATGTGAGAGGGGTGATGATATGTTGCTTTTGAAATTTTAGAGCTGTAGATGTCACCAGCATGTTACAGCATGGGTGGGAAAACGAACCCATTTTGTATATTTGCTTTACTGTCTCAGCATTCTATCAGAGAAGGTAATAATTCATTATATCTGACAAATAAAAGGCTCTCTTTTCAGATCCCGCTGTTATTTAGACTTCAGGTACAATCCAGAGTCTTAATTTTTTGTGTTAAAAGAATGATACGGTTCTTGGAGTTTTGAATGTTCTCAGTTTTAGTACTGGTTCAATAAAATATTTCTCTCGGGGTTGGCTTAGGAATATGGCCAGTGAAACAAATAATTCTTTCTCTCAGTAGACACTAGCACTAGTGGTGCTTCTACCTCGATGGCCAAGAAGTGTGCTTTTTTCTGCCCTCTCTCTTCAAAGTGCCATTCTGGAAGGCACAATTATTTGCTATCATTCTCAAGCCTGAAAGAATGACTGAGTCTTCTGTCCCCCAAGGCTCTGAGACAAAAATACCTGAAAGGAACCCAAATTGATTTCTGGTGTGGAATTCTTTATCTTCTCAATTATTTGATGAAGTTCACATATGAAATTCTGTTTCCTTTTTATTTTATTGTATCTGTAAGTAGCCATCAAAAAGTGGGAGTGGGAGAAAAACAGGACAATAATTTAATGTTAAAGATAGTAGCATAAATTATGACAAAGGATGCTCATGACTGTTTTCAGTGACTGCTACCATTTATGATAAAACTTACTGCTGCAAAAAGATATCTTTTGTTACAGAAAGATAAACACATAAAAGATTAAGAAGGTAAAAATTCTGAAAATTATCTGACATGCAAAATTTATGAAATAAATTAAGTTTGAAGCCATACGTGGGTGTTTGGAGTACAGATGTCCTTGTTTCTACAGCTGTGTGTTCAGTTGAATGAGCCTTATTTTTCTGAACTTTTAAACTAACAGTGGAAATTTGGATAACACTTAGGATTTGATTTTTAACAATTACAGAACCATACACTGTACAGATTTGAAAGAGATGATTCAGTTAATTTGCATTTTGAAAGAAAATATTCAGCTCTGTGTTTAAACTCTGTGGATACCTTAATCCTAATCCTATACCCACTTGTGATTAACAGGGCACATGCAAGAATTTAGTTGTGGGTATTCTTACCATGAAAGGTGCAGTTTTTGAGACTTTTTTGAGGATTTTTTTGAAACCGTTGTAAAAGTAAGGTCTTCAAAAAACATGAAACTTGTTCATTTTCATTCTATTTTATGATCATTTTAGTATTATTATAAGTGAGAGGTTGTCCTCTGCAGTCTATTTCCATTACATCTTTCAAATCTGTACTCAGTCTCTATTTGGGGTGAGTATTTGTCTCTGGAAATATAAGAAGTGCAGTCAAAATGGAATAAAAACCACTGCCAAATGGTTTTAATACATTTTATTTAGATCCTTGAGATTATGCTTTCTTAATGGGTTCCACCTTATGAGAAAAATAGTGCCTTTAAGGGTGTTATACTTTGTTGGAACTCTGGGTTTAGATAATTTCAATCTTTCAGTGCTGACAGGCAATGAACTTCAAAAGCACACTACGTTTGACCTTAGGCTTCCTAGATTATGTAGTTGCACTGAGGTTGTTGCTGTGTAATTAAAGTTATGTCACTAGCTGGAATATGTAGAAATGCAGAAAATTTAGGTTTACGGGATATAATAATATGCATGTAACAAAATGGAGGATTTTGGGTGTGGGTCTCTTACTTCTTCTTTCTTCTTCACAAACCTAGGTATTCTTTTATTGGGTCAAAAACCCCACAGTGCAGGTCATGAATAGTTAGTTATTGGGTTATAAGTAAAAACAATTTACTTAGCATTTTCTAATTGGATGAATTGGGCTTTAAATGGGCTTGGAAGTGACAACTCTGAGCCATTTTCCACTTTGTTAACTTAGAAGGCACACTCTGTGCAGCAGTACCATAGATAAGAAATAATAAACATCTAAGTCCAAAGAAATACCAGCGTCTCCTGCGTCTTACTCCGACCTCTGACTAAAAGAACTTGTGCACCCAGAAAGAGAAAAAACAAGAGAAAGAAAAATCAATAGTACTTCATTACAGCTGTTGTATACAGTAACTAAAGGTACAAATAAATTTCACATTAATTGACATTGACATGAGTTAAAGGCAAAATTTCTGTGCAGGAATACAGAATAATTTGTTGGTTCTTTGAATTTTTTTTCATGTTCAATTAGCTTAAGAATAATTAAGTGATAGGGATATAGTTACTCATATAAATTAGAGAAAAATGTTAAAGAAATGTGATATTTTTAATATGAAATAACGTTATGGTTTCCGTGTTTGGTTTTGTTGTTTTGCTTGGTTTTCTTTCAAGGCAAAGTATTTAACTTCTTGGGTTAGAAACCAAATTTTAATGCATCGTATCCTCAATGAATAATGTGAAATATATTAAAAAGTTCTGAAATGCTTGGTTTGTTTCAGTTACAGAAATCACATGTTTACCCTGAGACCTTGATCTAAGTGGAATGACAAGTTTTTTCAAATGTGCCTGTTGAATGGTATAAATAGATATTAAAATTCTGTTTCCTCTTTGGTGCTCTTAGTCCAGCTTTTGAATCTATGAATGATAGAACTTGTTTTATTCTTGTCCCACTGTCAGTGACTATAACAACTGGCCATGCTGCATGTAGTGCAGGATGAGTAGGTAGGGAAATGAGAGTGGGAGTGAGGAAACTAGTGCTATACTGTCCCTGACACTTCCCAGTACCGTATGAAAGTCAGAGCAACATAAATATTAAAATAGCATTAGTCCCACTTATAGGCAATGAATAGTGTTACATTTCAGTACAACTTTTTCCTGTCATGTCATTTTCTCTGTCATATGTTGCTAATTAAAGATTACAGGAGAGAGGTCCCTTGAGGTAGTGCATGGGTTTAATCTCAGTTTGAAAAAGATTTGCTTAGGCTGCCCATTGACCTTTACACATTTAAAATGTTTTATGAATTTACCTGTGCTTGCTTGACTAGCTGATTTTCAGTCTCATGTTCAGGTGCATAAGTATTGTTGTTTTGAACCGTGATGGCCCTATTATCCTTTAATTGTTTATAAGGAGAACCAGTTGGGTTTTCTTTCAAACAAACGTTCCTTTTATGACAAAAGAAATAGAACATCAGGTAAGTTGTTCACAAAGGCAAGGTCACAGTATGTTGTAATACAAAATACATGACTTTTTGAAGAATAGAAAGTTTAATTTAAACAGTGTTATACAATGAACAAACTCCATTTTTTACAAAATATCAAGCTGTTATGCTGAATGCAGAAAGTTAGGCCAAGTGCTAGATAAGTTTCAAACAAAGAAATGATAAATGACTGTTGTATGAATGCAGGAGAGCTAAGATAAGAAAACCAAAAGGGACAGACTTGGTGGACAAAGTAATTTTTTCCATTTTGTAAGATTATATTTATGAATAAATGTCTCCCAGGAACAGAACTGAACACTGGTGCAAAATATGAAATTCAGATCTCTTTGTGGACTATCTGTGGAAGTTTGATGTCACCCTCCAAATTTTGTATACTGTTTTTGTTCTAATCTATAGTAAAGATTACTATTGAAATGAGAGATAATGAATTTAAATAAAATTTAAATGGGCCAACATTATTTCTGATCCATTGAGGCCCTCTCCGCAATCCTTATACAGCTTTTAGTTTGGCAAATCTCTCTCTAAAATAAAAACTGTCTTTCTTTAGAACCTCAGTAATGGAATTTTCATAACTCAATAATGCAGTGGAATAGACATAGATTATTGATTAATTTATTTTAGTGATGTATTTATTAAATAACTTAATTTCTTCCTGGTCAAGTTGGAGTCTGCTCTCTGCTGCCTCTCTGAATTTTCATTACTACTGGGAATAATTAGGAATTCTTTAGCAGGTGACAATAATGTAACTAATTTTGCTTTGCACTTTGACATTCACTTAAACTAGCTTCGAATATCTGTTGCCTGATTAGATAGTGATTTAATCTACTTTGCTAGGAGAGACACTTTGCACAAATAGCTGAATAACAACAGTTCAGTGCAGGCAAAAGGTACATAATGAAAGGAAGTGTCTAATGGAAATGTGCATCACTCAGCATCTCAGGGAGGTATGTATCTGAATGCATGAAGAATATTGTTAAGGTGAAATATACTGGTATAAGGTTTTTTAGTTATGAGAGTCACAGTTCTGAGTCACATGGGAAATTAAAAAAATTATCTTTATAATTCTATCTTTGATCTTCTTATTTTTAATCTAGTATTCTGTGTTTTCTTGCTCCCAAGGAGAATGCAAGTGTGAAGTATGAAATTAGGTGCTTTAACAGGCTTTGAATTAAACTCCTCTTGAAAATCCATTGTGTGTACATGCACATGTGTGTGTAATTGTTTGGCAGACCAAATCCTGTGGACATAGGAGTTAAGTGTGGTTAAATTTTCAGAGTAGCATTTGTGTATGTTAAACCTGCTTTTAGTTAATATGAAAAAAATAAATGTTATTGCATCTTGAATTCTATTATCACAGTTTTTATTTGAAAATAATGGTTCCTAGATCTGCTGAGAACAGTAGTGTATGACAGTACATTCTAATTTTTTTACAATTTTTTATGACCTTCTGTGATGTTAAACGGAATAAATTCTTCTTGAAACCTAAAACCTTATTTACTTTTACTAGCAGCTTTTGAAAGTATACTTGCTCCATATTTATCAGTAACTTAATTTAAGCCAAAAGTTTGTGGCAATTGTGATTAAACTGCAACCTACAGTACTGTTGAAAGGACAGGAGTATTTGAGTCTGACATGTTCACTGATGTCTTCACAGCCTGAAGATATTTAATAAGAAAGTCATACAATCCATGAGTAACATCTAGTTTCTCCTCTAACTGCAACATTCTGGATTATATTAAATTAAACTTAAAATTTGTGCTTTATCACATATGACATCCTGACATGATTAATTGTCTTAGGGGATTGTGTATGAACTGGACAAGAACTCAGGAAGATTTAAAGATAACGTTTTAAATGCCACAGTCAGCACTGGCTCTGAATTCTACTCATACTCACCATTTGACCAGGTAATTTCAAAACCTCAGTGGTGCAAAATTTTCTCTGTATTTTGTGCAGATATTTTTGTTGTTTAGGTGAAATTATTGGTGGTAAGAAGACCAGGCAGAAGAGAGAGATTAACTTTAGATGCATTTTGTCTGCATGTAATAATTCTGCTAATAGTCCACTACTTCAAAACATTGAAGACAACCTAGAGCACAAATTTTAGGGAAGGAATAAGTCTTGAAATATATATCCACCACAATTTACTTTTAATTTACTGAATTCGGTGACTTTGTCTGAGACTCAAAGTCACACAAGACAGAGTGCATCTTGTGTCATTCTCATTTTGATAAGAAACTGTCTGACATTTTGAGAAATGACCTACTCTGTAATCACAATCAGAATATATAAAAGCTCTGTGATACAGAATTGTTTCCTTATTCAAACTGGACTGCTGTTCATTAACTATTAACTGAGCTGTGGATTTTGGCTGATAAAGTCAGCTGAGGTGTTTTTCTTGAACTTGGCTTGAGGTACTGTAGAGAACCATATTGGCAGGATATTCAGGTACCCAGAATGTGAATTCTCTTGGGACAATATGAGAAAAATGAACAGGATTATTATCCCTATAGGAACAGGTTTCCAAGGGTGATTCAGACACTACATTTTAGGAGATGGTATTTAATACTGATGTTATCTTACAACATATTACTGTAAAATATAGTTACAGCATAACTTTGCATATCAGTCAATGTAAACAGAGGGCATATTAAGTGAACAAGCAGAAAAGAAAGAAAATTCAGTGTGTTAGCTTTAGCATTATTGAACTATTTTGACTGATGAGGATCTCTTAGAAGTGGTACTAAAACTGCAAATCTGTATCAGCTGATTGAAGGATTAATCTTCCATCAGTATTTTGCTGATTTTACAGGAAATAATGCTGAATAGGTAGTGTAAGCAAGACCATCTATGTCTGAGAAGGACAATTACACAATTTATATGACCTAAATAAAAGAAATGTGACGGCTCCTTGAAGTGGAAAATTGCTTTACAGTCAGCGTGTGAACGTCACTTTTAAATATATGTAGCAGTTCTGGTTTTGGAAGATCTAGTCTAAATTCGTTATCTGCTAAAAAAAGTTTCATAATTATAATACATAATAAAATGAGATTATTTACAAAGACATCAAAGAAAAGGTTGATTTTTATATTATTTCTTTCTTTAAAATGCACTTATATAGCTGTTCTCCCCTTTTCTGACAGAAGACATTCAAGTGGTCTTCTACCTTCCCATAGCCTCTTTAAAGCAGAGGTGCTTGAGGGCATAAGGTAAGGTCTGTGTACCCTATTTAGATAGCTATACAAAGGCGTTACTAGAAAATGAAAATTGTGATAGATTCCTGTAAGAGATTTTGCTTTTAATAACTTCAACTTTTTAATGTAGAAAATTCCTCCTCCTTTCTCCTTCACAAGAGTTGATCAAACTGCTGTACTGCTTGAAAGGGATTGCTCTTCCATTCCTTTCATCTGGCACACAGTTGTAAACCTTGATGTTTGTTTTTATCTGGTTTTGTCAGATTAACAATTGTACCTGATGGTTTGTCAAATTGTTTAATACCTATTATCAGATTTCTTCATTTGGAAAACATCAATATTTAATTGGTACCTATACCATTACTAGATGATTCTTCAAGAGACATCTAAGTAGTTTTCTATCTTCCAAGCTACATAGTAGATCGGTAGAAACCTCTTGTAAATTTTCAGGATTCTAGGTCACCAGTTAGCTAAGAGTTTATCAAAACTCGGCTGAGGTGTTCTATTTCCTTGTTCATCTGAAGAGATAATTGGAAGAACTTTTTTCCATTATATTTTTCTTCTTGATTTTTTTTTTTTTATTCTACAGAATAAAAACATGAATATAATACATTGCCAGTTTTCCATTATGACTAGGAGCTATTATGGGTAGGATTGTTGGTTTTGGATTATCCTGGAAATTAGACATGTAGAATTAGTCATTAACTGGTGAGAGCGATAGTGTATCACTATTTCACGCATATTTCTGCAACACTTTCAACAATATTGTGTGGAAAGTATCAAAAAATACTACTGAATTAAAATAAATCCACATTTTCAGCCAAAAGATATACAGAAAAAAATATAGAATGCTATTCCTAAATGATTTAAAATTCTGAAGAATATGGTTTTATACTGTAAAAAAAAGTATTTCCGTAGATATTAATTTCTTCCATTATAAAGGAAATATTGAGTTTCAAAGGGCTGTTAAGTCCACTGTGGAAGGATGTCCCTAGAACAAATGGGTTTTAATGAGTGAGCCACTCAAAATTATGTTTGACACTGTTTATACAAGAAAGAGCTACCAGCAGAACAAACTATCAGGTAAAATATTGGTCTTTGCATTTGGTATATCCCAATCAAACCCAGATTTTTTTTTCTGGAACATGTCAGATGAGAACAAGTTGTACTTCAGTTAAACATAAATTACTGATTTCAGTAGCTGAGGCAACTGCAACTTGCAACATGCAAGATTCTTGTGTTTCAAGGTTTGTTGTCTCTCATTGCTTTTGTTTGCCTGTGAAGAATGGAAAATTACTTGGTTTGATGTTTCCAGTCTTCATGTTTATCTATCTAATCTCTGTGTTTTCTCCAGTACCAAGTACATTTTAAAAGATGATTTAAACACATTTAGTAACATGTCTTAGGCTTATCTTTTTCAATGCAAGGGTAACTTTGAAGTTCTCCATGCGTTTTACAAGCAGCTCTAGGTAAAGCATAGAACAGACAAGCATTCTGTGACACTCTAGACATGTTGAATATCCTGCAGTTTATATAGAGGACAGGAAAATGGTTTAAAGTGCAATATTAGTGATAGGGCACATATTTTTTCCAGGCCTCCATAGAAACTTCACTGCAGGATTGATTAATATCTCCAATTTTGACACAGCTGTTATCCAATTACTCACTTAAAACCATAATATACCTTTTAAAATAATGCACTGATTGTATTTGACATTCACTGATGTCATAGGTGCTATTAAAACAGCTGTTCTGCTCATGGAAATGACCAAGCATTACCTACAGGTTGTTAAGCATGCCCACTGAACAAGAAAGAAAAGCTTGTGTTGTTTTCAGAGGCTTTGGATCAGCATGGAAATCCACATAGTAACAGGAAAAGAGGTCAAGCTCGACAAGACCTCGCACTTTCACACTAGAGTTTAGAGTACTTACCTGAAAACTTTTAATTATAGCTGCTGGTGTCATATTGCCTGAGGCTTTTAAAACATTGCTTAGTTTGGAAGAAATCTGAAGTTCACACAGCAAAAAGTAAGAGAAAAACAAATGATTCTCCCATCCTTCATTTCTTCAATTCTGCACAAATCATGTAACGAGCAATGCAACATTTGTCCTTGGTGTGAATTTAAGAAAAAAACAAACTGCAGGCCATTAAGAAAACTCATCAGTTAGAGTTTCAGAGAATAGTCCAATGTATTCCTGCAGTTTTACAAAGTAAGGGACTACTTTCTATTTTCACTTATCTGCATAGTCCTTATCATCATCATAATGTCAGTTCATTCAATGAGTTGCAGAGCCAACTGCTATATTGGTAAGGAAGTATTATGTAAAAGGGTCAGGAAAAGGTGTCTCTAACAGGGGGTTGGAACTCTACTATGTCATGAAAGAAAACTCCTACTTGCTGCAGAAAACATCAGCAATAAATAAGATTGGAGGATGTAATCATTTTAGTCCCTTTCTGACGTGCACTGTTGGAGTCTTTTGTTTTATGTTGCCAGTGTTTTGAAATTGTAGCAGATGATTGTCATTACAGTGCATCCTAAACCATGTGTTACTGAATATCTTTAAATTTCTGTTCTAATATATTCCTATCACTGCCATTATGGCTGCAAAAATCTTAGTGTCACTTCAGTTAATTGTAGAAGCTGAATGATGTTGTCTAACTTCCAGTGATTCAGAAGAAAATATGCACTTGCATGCTGCTGTTATTCAAATTGAATTTTCAAGCTGGACAGTAAAAAGCCTTTAGTTCAAAGCATATTTTACACATAAATTTAAACAAGGTGCTGAACTGTGACATCCAGAGCAAAAAATTATATAAGCAGGTTGCTGATCTTTCTGTCTGTAATGCACTGGGCATTCTGAGGCTATAAAGTACTACAGTACTATAACCGACCCTTTTATAGTATCAAAAAAATATTTTTTCTTAGTCTTTGAAGTTACCTCTTGATGCATTGATGAACTCCTGAGGTACTGAATGTTGTGAAGGGAACATGACAAGCAGGTTTTTCTACCTTGCAACATTAGCCACCTGTGTCCATTTTCATCCTATTCTGTGTACCAAAGGAATCAAAAGTGACTTTCTGTTACGTTCGTGATCATTTCTGACTTTATCAAAAGTCAGACTTTATCAAAACTGTGTGGCAAAGTAAAATCCTTCCTTTAGGTTTGGGTCGTCTCTAGGATATTGTTAAAAGATGTGGTAAGCATTAATCTCCTTTTGGTCAGATCCGGACCTTACTAATGTTACTTTTGAATTACTGCTCTCATAAACCAGCATGTCCTGGAGATCTCAATGTTGCATATGAAATCTTGCTTTCCTCACTTTTTTCTCTTGTGGCTGATAGTCTTCTATGTGCAAGGACTTTAAAAATGCCAAAACACACTTGCCACACCGCCTAGCTTTTTTGACAGTGGCCTGCCAGTAGGTGCTACTTTTGGCTAGATCAGAAGACAGAAATAATTATTGTGTGTTCATAAAAGCAGTGGCTGTATATGTACTAAGACACAAATAATTAGAGGATTTGTATTGTTTAAGAGTAAATGTTGATTTTACACAGTTCAAACATTGTTTTTTTATTTCATTCTGCTTAAAAAATAAGGAGTGAATCATCATTTCTGGATAGCACACATTATTTATGACTTGATAGAATAATTTTCAAGGATTAAACATAAACAGTAAAATGAAACTACTGATTCAGAAGTCAGGTATTAATCCATGAAACTCGCTTCCTGATTTTTGATTTGTTTGTTTGTTTGTTTGTTATGTTGGGGTTTTTTGGTAGCATTAGTCCACTTACCCAGTTTTGTTGTGGTTTGACCCCAGCTGGCATCTAAGACTAACACAGCTGCTTGTTCACTCCCTGCAGTGGAATCAGGGAGAGAATTGGAAGAATTAAAGTAAAAAACCTCTTGAGTTGAGATAAAGACAGTTTCATAGGTAAAGAAAAAGTCATGCACTTATGCAAACCAGAGTAAGGAATTCATTCACCACTTCCCATTGGAAGGCAGGTGTTCTCCCATTCTCCAGGAAAGCAGGGCTTCATCACCTGTAATGGTGACCTGAGAATACAAACATGATCACTTTGAACATCCCACCTTTCTACTTCCCCCAGCTCTATACGCTGAGCATGATGCCATATGAGATGAGGATGTTCCATATATATATACATATATATATATATATAAAAATATATATATGTATATATATATATATGTATATTTATATAATATACATATCAAATTGGGGTCAGCTGTCCTGACTGTTTTCCCTCCCAACTCCTCGTGCACCCACAGCCTCCTCTCTGGTGGAGTCAGGTAAAGAGCAGAAATAGCCTTGACTCTATGCAAGTGCTGCTCAGCCATAATGAAAATATCCCTGTGTTATGAACACTGTTTCCAGCACAAATCCAAAACACAGCTCCATACCAGCTACTGTGAAGAAAATTAATTCTACCCCAGCCAAAACCAGCACAAGTTTTTTGAAAAATGTTTTGAGTGTCAGTACATAGGCAACAGTTCTTTGAGGCATAGCACTACTGTGTTCATCTTGTACATGATAGGTGCATTGTTAGTTTTTGGAGGCAGTAGTAAGATCTTCTTACTGACTCTGACACCGTCAGAAGGCTGCCTTCATTCTTTTGAATGGTGTAGGTTATTTTTGAATTGGGTAAACTCAACTGGTGTGCTTTGGTATGCTGAATGTTTTTGTCTTTTACCTCTACAAGATTCTTTACTGCCACAGCTTTGACTCAAAAGACTTTTTCAAACCAAAATTTCCTCNCATGAAACTCGCTTCCTGATTTTTGATTTGTTTGTTTGTTTGTTTGTTATGTTGGGGTTTTTTGGTAGCATTAGTCCACTTACCCAGTTTTGTTGTGGTTTGACCCCAGCTGGCATCTAAGACTAACACAGCTGCTTGTTCACTCCCTGCAGTGGAATCAGGGAGAGAATTGGAAGAATTAAAGTAAAAAACCTCTTGAGTTGAGATAAAGACAGTTTCATAGGTAAAGAAAAAGTCATGCACTTATGCAAACCAGAGTAAGGAATTCATTCACCACTTCCCATTGGAAGGCAGGTGTTCTCCCATTCTCCAGGAAAGCAGGGCTTCATCACCTGTAATGGTGACCTGAGAATACAAACATGATCACTTTGAACATCCCACCTTTCTACTTCCCCCAGCTCTATACGCTGAGCATGATGCCATATGAGATGAGGATGTTCCATATATATATACATATATATATATATATAAAAATATATATATGTATATATATATATATGTATATTTATATAATATACATATCAAATTGGGGTCAGCTGTCCTGACTGTTTTCCCTCCCAACTCCTCGTGCACCCACAGCCTCCTCTCTGGTGGAGTCAGGTAAAGAGCAGAAATAGCCTTGACTCTATGCAAGTGCTGCTCAGCCATAATGAAAATATCCCTGTGTTATGAACACTGTTTCCAGCACAAATCCAAAACACAGCTCCATACCAGCTACTGTGAAGAAAATTAATTCTACCCCAGCCAAAACCAGCACAAGTTTTTTGAAAAATGTTTTGAGTGTCAGTACATAGGCAACAGTTCTTTGAGGCATAGCACTACTGTGTTCATCTTGTACATGATAGGTGCATTGTTAGTTTTTGGAGGCAGTAGTAAGATCTTCTTACTGACTCTGACACCGTCAGAAGGCTGCCTTCATTCTTTTGAATGGTGTAGGTTATTTTTGAATTGGGTAAACTCAACTGGTGTGCTTTGGTATGCTGAATGTTTTTGTCTTTTACCTCTACAAGATTCTTTACTGCCACAGCTTTGACTCAAAAGACTTTTTCAAACCAAAATTTCCTCTTTGTGGGACAGAGAATGATTTTAAGAGGTCATTCTCCTTGAAGCAGTTTGTGACTCTTTTCCATCATCTGTTAGAGATGAGATTTGTGAACCTTCAGGGTGTTCTCACCATCTTGGATATATGTTTGTGGAGAAGATAAAGATTGTAATGACATTTTTTCTCATTATTTAATTATTTATTAGTTTGGGTTGTGGATGGTGATAGTTTCAGGTAATTCATTATAACTGATAGTTACTGCATTTTTAAAAATCTTTGCTGGAGTTATAGAACAATACTAATTTTCCTAAGTAAAATGTGTTTCATTACTGAAAAATCCCCTGACATATTATGGAAGTGCAGGGTGCCCATATCTTGAGACCAAGGTCTCAAGATCAAGGTCTAGAGACCAAGGGTAGATTTTATATCCTAAAACAATTATAATGGAAATTCTCCCATATGAAAACTGTGTGCAGATCTGGTCTGATTCACATTTAAAGTTATGGTATAGACATTGGGAGGTTGTCTGTGTACAATAACAAAATGTCTGCTACTGTTCTCTAGTTTACACCTGGAGCAGTAGCTGCCAGGTTGTTATTACTTCTGCAGTAATTTATACTGTGTCTAAATTGTGCATAAGCTGTGCAGGGTAATGAAGTAATATTCTGGCTTCAGATTCAGCTGGAGTTTTTCACTTTTATTCTTCTGGTACAATCCCAGTAATCATTTTATGGAAAGAAGCTGTTTCAAAAGAATGATGTAAGTTAGCCTTACTTAATTTCTTTCGTTTCTTTTTTTTTTATTTAGAAAACAGAGTCCTGAAGAGTGTCTAAAAGGAAACTTGACTAAGTCACTGTCTTTCTGTCAACCAGGTGTTTAACATCAGAAAGATTGTTCCTTGATGCTGTATTTAATGAAATGTGTTGTCCAAATGCTGTCTTAGCTTAAATGCATCATACTGCCATAATACAACGAAACTTTCTTTGACCAGAGAATCATGGAACGGCCTGGATTGGACAGGATGTTAGAGATCATCTTGTTTCAACCCTCCTGCCATGGACAGGGTCACCCTTCACTAGACCATGTTGCTCAGAGCTCCATCCAATCTGGCCTGGAATGCTTCCAGGGATGGGGCACCTGCTTCTCTGGGCAACCTGTACCAGTGCATCACCACCCCCGCTGTCAAGAATTTTTTCCTAATATCGTATATAAAACTACTCTCCTTCCAAATGAAAGTCTTTTCCATTTCCTCTTGCTCTGTCACTACATGCCCTTGTGAAATGTTCCTCTCCATCTTTCTTGTAGACTTTCTTCAGGTACTCAAAGGGTGCAATTAACTCATTCTGGTCTCTTTTCCAGGCTGAACAGTCCCAGTTCTCCTAGCTTTTTCTCACAGAAGAGGTGGGCCATCCCTCTAATCATCTTGGTGGCCTCCTCTGGACTTGCTCCAACAGTTCGATGTCTTTCCTGAGTTGGGGATCCCAGAGCTGGATGCAGCATTCCAGGTGGAGTTTTTACCAGAGCAGAGCAGGGGGGCAGAATCCCCTCCCTGGCCCTGCTGCCCACGCTGCTTTGGATGCAGCCCAGGATGCATTTGGCTTTCTGGACTGTGAGTGCACGTGGCTGGGACATGCCCAGCCTCTCACCCACCCCAAGTCCTTCTTAGCCAGGCTGCTCTCAATCCCCAGCTTGTGTTCCTGCTGGGGGTTACCCTGACCCAGGTACTGGGCCTTGCACTTGCTCTTGTTAAACTCCATGAGATTTCCATGATCCTACTTCTCAAGCCTGTCTAGGTCCCTTTGGATGGCATCCTGTCCTTCAAGTGTGTAAACTCCACACTCAGCTTGGTGTCATCTGGAAATTTGCTGAGGCTGCACTCATATCTTTTGTCTCTGTCATGATGATGTCCTTTAACCACCCAGTCCTTTATTAATACAGCAGTTTTCCACTAATTTCTGTTTGCCACAGGGCTGGCCTAAATGTACTGCTGCACTTGGCTGTACCAGTCGACTTTTTTTCAGATACTTTATTCTCCCTGCTGTATGTTAATGAGAAAGCTGTACTTACCTTAAAATGAACATATTGTATCCTTTATATTTTCTTCTGTGCTTTTACAGCAATCATAACTGGATAATTGCTGCTCCTTAGATATAGAGTTGCAAGATATGCAATCACATCAAATCTGTGGAGTGATTCTGTAATTATATTTCATTTATTTTCATTGCTGAGACATAGTATGGTTATGCATAATCTTTCTTTCCTTGATTAGCTGTTTGACCAATATTGTTTTATAATCCACAGCTAAAATAAGAAGAAAAGTTTTAAAAGGCAAGGGACAAGATATTTTTCTTTAGTAAATCAGTTTTTGAGTAGCAGAGGAAAATGGGATTACAAGTTGTATTGAGCTTGCAGGGCCAAGCTTTGGTAGTGCAGGGGGATAGAGGGGTGGCTTCTGTGAGAACCTACTGGAAGCTTCCTCCATATCTGGCAGAGCCAATTCCTGGCAGCTCCAAAGATGGATGTGCTGGTCAAGGCTGGGCCAATTAGAAACAGTGGTAAAATCTCTGTGATAACCTATTTAAGAAGAAAATCCCGGTTATTGCACAGATGTAATTGCAGCCAGAGAAGAGTAGGGTGAGAATAAGTGAGAGGAACAGCTCTGCAGACACCAAGGTTAGTGGAGAAGGAGGCAGAGGAGGTGCTTCTGGTTCCAGAGCTTCTGATTCCTCTGCAGCCCGTGGTGAAGACCATGGAAAGTCAGACTGTGCACCTGCACCCCATGGAGATCCACAGGGATGCAGAGATCCACCTGCAGCCCCTGGAAGAGACCCACACCAGAGCAGGTGGATGCCTGAGAGGAGACTTTGACCCTGAGGAAGACCTGAGGTGAGAGGGGCCCATGCTGGAGCAGCCTGTCCTTGAAGGACTGCACTCCATGGAAAAGTGACCCGTGTTGCAGCAGTTGCACTTTACGGAGATGTTCCCTGTTTGCTGTCTGTACAAAACCATATTGTTGATTTACCAAGATTCTCTTGGTAATTTTTTTCTAAGATGATGACACATCTTTTTTGTTTTAGATTTGAGATATGCTGCTGCTGCCTGTTACTTATGGAACGACACATTTATTCTATTCAGCCTTGCTTCCAAGGCATTTTTTTGCTAGATTTATGTCTAAAATAATTAGCTTGAATTCAGACTATTTCTATGAGATCTAAAGTAGTTCTTAGTTTAATATAATGACATTTGAAACAGTGTAGAGATTCCTTTACTAAGTGGCTTACAATATTATTGAATATGCTTATTACATGTAACCAATTCCAAAAACCTCACTATAAGTTTCTGCCAAATCATTAAATGAACCAGGGAATAGACACCTGTTTTAGTGTTCTGTTTATCCTGAAAGGAAAAGAAAAATAAAAGGGTTGAGGCAATAATGGCTATTTTAATTGCCTTTAAATTCTTTCAGATTTGAAACATTATTATAGTTGAATGACAATGTTCGTCTGCATGCCTGCATTGCTCATCCATCCACTCAGTAGCTGAGGCTGTGATTTGTATCCCAGTAAACTTGGTCTCCAATACCTGAAGATGCTGAATTAATGTGTATTTAAAAATCTTGCACAACCCATCTACTTTGAGACCTTATCCAGTTTTTAATATTGAGGAGAAAAGAGGAGATGGGCTCCTGCTGTGGTAACTATCAGCTTTCTTTGTTTTTTGCTCACTGAAGATCATATTTCTTGTATTTCTCTTTTAAGTTTCCTAGTGAATATGGAGTATAAGGATTAATTTAATTTGTCTTCTAAGCCTTGTATAAATTTGTATCATTGGTTGCTTATGGTTCAGCTGCTTTCTTCACTGATCTCTTCCACTTCAAGTATTTAAATAATATTGTATTATATCCATTCGCTCCCAGAACAATACTGTAATCACTGACAGTTTTACGTTCCTAATGATATTTTAGAACATTTCTGCTTGGCTTTATCCTAGTCTCTTTAAAATTATGTGTACTCAATCTGTCATTTACTAACTTTTGTATAACAGAAAAAATGCTGTAATCCAGTAGGACTTCAATGTTTACAACATCTGATTGATCTTAAACACTTTATTGCTTTTTAATAGCTAGATGCATCCTGAAACTGAATATGAATTCTTTGTTAAATCCCCTATTTGCTGCAAAATCCATATAAGAAATTTCATTATCTTTACCAATTCTTATAATTAATGTCAATATCTTCCTGATATTTCCTCTCTGAAATTCTGGTGTTCTCTTTATTTTCATCCCTGAAATTATAGATGTGTTTATTCAGCTATAAAACTTAGTAGTTTTTCTGAGTTCCAGTTGCTGGAAATGAAAGATAGTTAATGGACATATAAAAATACCAAGCACAAGTACTATTACAATAAAGGTTACATTGTGGAACAGTTATCTGCAAGCCAGTGAGGTATTAAAGTCATATTTAATAGTAAGTAATCAGATCACATGGAGAATAGTCAGGGCATCACACACAGCTTCTGAAAGCTGTGCAGTTTTAACCTTGAACTCTAAGACAGAAAAACAAATAGCTGTTCTGCTTGATCTCTTTTGATCAAAAGCAGAAATGCTGAAAGAAAACTTCATTACAATTCCTTCATCATATAGGTGATTAGCAATGATAAATCCTGACATATTTTTCTAATATGGGTAGTGCACTTCTGTGGTGTCCATGGTAATCTCCACACTGCTTCTAAGGATTTTATTCTACCTCCTTCTTAACATAATTTTTATAAACTTCCTTATTTTCCATTATTTACCTCTTTGAAATTTAATGTACTTGGTCTTTCTTTGTTCTCAGAATCTGCTGTATATATGTTTTTGTGATCACTGTTAAAAAACTGGCACTTTTGAAAGAGATTTGAAAGTTCTATGAGATTTTTTAAACTAAATCTCATACATCACATAGATCCAAGTCAAGATTGATTAACTAGCTCTTTCTTGATACAATCCTCAATAATATTTACAAATTTTATTTCAATATGATGGCTTTCTGACATGACATTTGTCCAGATTTTCAGAACAGTGGAAACTATCTGGCAGAAATTATTTACCTCCTTTGGTGCTTCACTGATTTCTCTAAGCATTTTGCATATGCGGTGTATGTGTGTGTGTGTGTCTCATTGATGACATAAACCCCAAATCATAATTTTCAAATTTAGGCTTAGAATTTTATATCATGCAGATTTTGTGTTAATTTACAGGTTTAATTTGATTTGATAATTTATTTCCAATCTTCCTATAGCTGAAATTTCTCTGTCTTTCCTAAATATTTTATCCTCTGCTCTCATACAGTTACATTGATTGTCTGACTTCCATAAGTTTCCAACATGTATGGTATATTAATCTGGTATTTTATTTTGGATCACGCATTCCAATTTCTCCATCTTGTTTCTTAGGCTTCCAGCATTTACAAAGTGGAAGACATGCTATTGATTGGTTACATTTCATGTCACTCTTTTAAAATGTCAGTTTGCTTCCTATTTCTATATTTGATTATTTGATTATTTCAATCCCCTGACCAACCTTTTTTTTGAGAATACAGATTTTTTTTTTTGTCTTCATCTTTACAAATTTTATCTTAAACCCTGTGTATTTGTTCCTGTCAGCTTTCCCTCACTACTCAGTGTAAAGTTCACTGTCAACCCTGTCCATTTTAGTCATGAGCATCTTGGTTCCTCAGAGCTGAATTCAGGTCCTTTCCTTATGGCCAGAGTACCCTCAGTTCCTGAAAAATTGAATAATCCTCCTTTTACAGCAAGTTCTGACACTACATGTACATTGCTGTTCCTGGACATGTGTGGGTACTAACAACACTTCAGAGATGCTAGCAGAGACCCTGGTTGTGTTTCCTAGAACTCGATATTTTATGTCTGAAATTTTTCCTCTTGCCTATTTCATTAATATATGTGGAGAAAACAATTACATTACTCTCCCCAGCATTTCCAAGCTGGTTCCTTCTAATGGCTGTACCTTCCTGTCTGGTACCTTCTAGGGCTCAGAAACCCAGAAGCCTATTTGCCTGAGAAAGGAGGCTTCCACCTCTACAATATATTTTCTGTCTCCAGAAGGGCATTCTCAGTAGGGAATGCTATCCAGCAGCAACACCTGTGTCTTGTGTTAGTCTTCTCTTTGCTAGAGCATTTCTATGAACCTCTTCACTCCTGAAATCCTGTTGCAGTGAAACCACTACTTACCTGATCATTTTATGTAGTCCTGGGTCTCTGCTTATTCACTGAAGTTCTCATTGCTTTGGAGAAGTACAGAACATTTTAGCTCTGGGCAAAGAATTTATATTGACGATTAATTGCAGGCTTTGCACATGATTGTATGATACTATAACTTTTATAAGGGCAGACTTTTGTTATATAAACCACAATTATCTGCCTGCTCCACCTCATTTGCTGAAGCCTTACTCAGCAGGAGATACATGCATATAAGTCTTCCATGAAGAACTGCTGCATAATTGGAGTTGGGGAGAAAAAACAATGCATTTAAATTTATATCAGAAAGAAAAGTAACATAATGGAATGGAATAAGTCACAAGGGACTTTGAGTCCCAACATTTTTTACTTATTTTTCTTTTTGTTTGCAGATAGTTGCTGTCTTTACGTTTTCTTTCTATATATAAGAAGTATTTGAAACTCCCAACTGGAAGAATTATTCTGGAAATCATTGTCAATGGGCAGCCATATGACACTTGCAGTATTTTAAAACTGCTTAGAAAAGCCTTTTTCTTTTGGCTAAAGGCTGATGAGGAAGCATGTCTTGCCTTCCCAGTGCTTCTGTTACAATCAGACTGATAAGATTTGTTTGCAACATAAACTAATTCATTAAACAAACAAAAAACCACTTCCAAGTATCACTTATGCCAGTAAGTTTTATTCCCTTAGATAAAGGGCATAATTTTGAGATCTTTGACATTTAAAAAGACATTAGAAATCCCTAAATCCTGTACAATTTATATCGAGTGATTAACATCTATGCTAATTAAATGGACATAATGATGATGTACTCCTTGGTAAAATAATCATTAAAATAACACAGTTTCTGTTTGTCTGTTTGCCCAGTATTACTCAATTTTAGATAATGTAAATTTTAAAAGGAAATTCTAGTTTACTAAATCACATGGTTATAGAAATTCTCTCTGCAAAAAGACGTGTAGAGGAAAAGCATTCACTGTTATGTGTGTAAATGTTCACACTCACATGAATGTTCCTCAAAGATGAGTCTGTGTAATATAGGCATGACTAAGCTTAAATGCCATTTTCAGTGTTTTTAGCAAACAAAACCATATCTGCCACGTTTGTAACTTCTTAAATTTTTTTAATTTTTTTTTTATCAAGAATAGGTAAGTGAAAGAGGTTAATAAGGACTCTTTTATAAGGCAAATATTACATTTTCATAGTTGAGGAATTTTATGCAAATATTGATGAATGCTCATCCTATATGTAGGATAGAGAGGGATGCTGCCTGATGGCTTCAGTCCTTTCCAGCATCTGGCTGATGGAACTGAGCACCATAACAAACGGGGTTATCCTTCTTGATTAGGAAGTGCAAAGGGAGTGCAGACAGTAACAATGTATCCTCATTCTTTTTCAGTCTGTCTCACTAGAGCTGGAAGGCAGGCGCTTTTCATTTTCTGTACTTTTTTTTTTTACTTCCAGTGTCCTTCCTTGCATCTCTCTTTCAAATTTACTCTGTACTTCATCTGTTGTCTGGTGATGTCCTTTTCAATATCCATTGCAATATAAAACATGGCCAGGGTTACCGATTATCCAAAGCTGAATTCAGAATGACCTTACTGATGGCATTTCAAATTTCAGCAAACTTCAACAACAATTAGCTTTCAACAACTGCTGTTAGAAACCCATCAAGCTGATGTAGAAGACAAACTACATATTGATTTGTGAATCCATTGATAAACCCATTGATTTCACAGCTGAACTGACTTAGATATTTGTACAGGTAAATTTTTGTAACAACAAATTGCTGAAAATTTTTAAATTCAACTCTTCTGCCAGTATTCTCTCTGCTAGGTTTTATGATGGGTTCTGACACAGATGTAAAAGTTACATTTGCAAAAGAACTTGTAGGATATGGTTGATCATCTCTATTTTCTGCTGCTTTTCCTGTCAGCATTGCCATAGGCATACCAGCAGCTAAAGTTTCATGGAACTATTTGCAAGTGAATATGAAAAAATCCTTGATGTGTCTCATGGTCAGCACTTAGCGTTAGCAATACCATTTTTTAGGTTGCTTTATTCACCTGCAAAATCTGAAGGTTATAAAGCAGCATGGAAATATTAAAGCTTTCCAACTGGGATTTTTTTACTTGATTTTTTTAAAAGAAAATATTTTCACAAACCTTACTATTTAATGGACAAATCTACGAAAGAGGCTTCTGACCATGAGCATGTCTAATGAAACACAGCAATCTTGATTATCCTAACAATCATTTGTAACAGCAAAGAGATGGTGAGTCTTCCTATAGGGATAGTAATGAAACTGGCAATTGGGGTGGTGGATGAAGAAAAGAGAATGAATTAGGTTTTGAAACTCCCTGACCCACCCAATTTCCAATTGCTTTTTAGGTGCTGCTTATGGTCTTTTCAAGTGTTCTAAACTAATCAGCTTTTGCAGAAGTTAGATCAGGGCTCATTCCAACTCCAAATGAAATCTCAAAAAAATTTGAAATGATTAACCTGTTAAACCTGGCTGCTGGGTAACGTGCTGTTTCTACATAATTTTGGGTTAGCAGAGCCCTTCATGCAATTCCCTCTACAAGATGCTCTGAAACACAGCAGGGAAAGAAATCAGCTGACGAAACCAGCAGCAATTGATTGAAGATATTTAACCTGTTATGGTAATTTTAAATTTTGTTTGAGAGCAACTGTTTTTTCTGTCTAAACTATAGCTTAAGTTTTAATAGAAGTAACTTGTATTCCAAGGTGATGGAAAAGCCCCAGTGAGCTCTGTTTCTTTTTAAATGAAATTGTCTTTATCTTGTAACTGCAGTCTGGTGGACTGTGAATTTCATTTGACAACAGAGGACAAGAGAGGACTGACTGAGCTTAGTTTTATTCTAAGTTTATTTTTACTTGTTCATTACCAGCACTCAGTGTCTCTCACCAGTTTAGGAGAAAACTTGATATAGTGACTCTTCCTTCAGGAAAGGGTCTTGTATTGGAACACAGTAGTTCACTGATACTTGTTTCTCACAAAACTAGCAAAGTTTTTTCAATGTATTTAATTTTTAAAAAATACAGATTTACAGGGAAAAAATTATCTTTTGCCATCCTGCCTCTAGCAGGACTTCCATCAAAGTAGGAGTTAGTAATGATGTTTATTAGCACCTTCACGAGTGGATATGAACAGAGGTGGAAAAAGATTTTTCCAAGAATTGTTTTAAACTATCATCTTCCTACCAAAGTTTCTAAATGACCCTCTCCCTCTTGTGCTTTTTCAGATCAGTTAAGTTATTTATCTTGTCATTAATTCAGTGGGAATCTGGGTACAGTTAGTGCCTCTTTGGGTGCATTCCCTTCCCTTGTACTTTAGTCCATTGAACTACTGTTTTGGGCGGAGGTTATTTAATAACTGTGGGTTTGACACTGTCCCTATGAATTGCCTAGTCTGCAGGGAAGAGATTATACCAACTCTATTATAATAACTTAAATTTCTTGCTACAGAATTAGAGAGTTGATCTATTTGAAAGAAAACCACAGCTACAAAACCACTACAAGGAAATGAGTAGAATTTTTCCTTGCTGAAAGGAAGCTTCCAATGGCAAAAAACCCCACCCCAAACCCAAACAAAAAAAACCCCAAACAAAAGCTGATGGCATTGCTTGTGGGTTTCTACTCCACTTTAGGCCAGGTGGAAGAGCATGTAGGATAGCAGTAGAGAATGGATGGAGAGCTGACGATGCTTGCTTCCTGGAGCAGATGCTTTGAAGAACCACTTGCGTGGAGAACTCAAATTACACTGGCAGTTGTTGAACCCTCACTGTGTCCCAGCTCTTGAAATTAAAAGGCTGCCTCCCAAAGCCTTCTCTGTACCAAGCATAGCCCTTTTTCCTGCCCCTGCAGCCTTCTTCTGAGTATTACTATTTCAAATGTAATAATTTTCCATGTTATTTATTTGGCGCTTTGGTCACCTGTTGGAAAATGCTCCCTGAAGGTATGTGTAATACTTTCAACACAAGCCAAGGATTTTTATTATTTTGTATTCGTTTAAGCCTTCTGTGAGATGACAAGGGAGGAGTGAGGGGAAACTGTAACTTAACTGATACTTGTTACTTGAAATTAAAATAAATTTAATGAGATTGTCATATGTTTGATTAATGAGATTGTCATATGTTCCCAATTTCTCAGAGGGAAAAAGCAAGAACGTGTCCATGGAAGAGGGCTTGTGGACTCCCCATCCTTGGAGTTGCTCAAGGACAGGCTGGATGGGGCTCTGAATAACCTGATCAAGTGGGTGGCATCCCTGCCCATGGCAGGTGGGGGTGAAAATAGATTATGTTTGAGGTACTTCCAGCCCTAAAAATTCTATGATTCTTTGCTAAACTAGAAAGGTGACATATTTTATTTTTATTTGAAAAAAACCTGAAATTTGCAGGGCTAGGAAATTTAGAATTAGGAAGAAATTATTTACTGGCAAGAATTTCAGACCCTGGCACAGGGTGCCCAGAGAAGTTGTGGAAGCCCCATCCCTGGAAGTGTTCAAGGCCAGGTTGGAGGAGGCTTTGAGTTACCTGGTCAAGTGGAAGGTGTCCCTGCCCGTGGCAGGGGGCTTGGAACTAGATGATCTTCTCCCTTCCTACCCAGGCCAGTCTATGATTCTATGAATATAGGTTTCCTAAGCATTTAAAATCAATAAAATAGTAATTGGTGTGTGTTAGTGGCTGGAAAACAGATGAATAAATGAAAAATAAATAACTCTGAAACAACATCTGCAGATGCTGACTATCAGTCTAAGCTTGTAACAGCTCCTGTTTCCAGTGTGAACTGCTATTTTGCCAAGTAAATGATGAGTAATAAACACTGATAAATAAAATATGAAAATCCTAAAGTATATTTTGTATTTCTCTTGGCTTCATCTGATAATAAATTGATGTTTTTAAAATTCCAGCTTCACTCATTAGTATCAGAATTCCTATTTTCAGCATGAAATTATATTTCATATGTGAATATGATAGCTGCTTTTTTTTCCATGATTGTATACACTGAAAAATAGCTGTTTTGGTTTATGATTAATTATTGGGATATATTAAATCTTACTGTCTGTTTTTAAACTTTCACTGCCTTGTACTAGAAGGACAAAATTCACCAGCAGGTGTCATATAGCTTAAGTAATGATAGTACATCACACAAACAAGTAAGTATGGGCACAAAAGTCTTTTGTACAAGTGAAATGTAAAAGAGGATGCGGCACAGTGAAATATTATCATACAGAAGTGATATGTATCTTGAATAAATGTGGGGTTTTTTTGCAATTGTTAAGTCATACAACCTTTCCATATAACAGCCTGTGACATGATTTTCTTATTGGTGTTTCACTGGTGGTAAACATAATGTAAAATCTGCTATGAGATAAGCAGGATTTGGTTTTGAGCACTGTGGAATGCTATAACACTTGTGGATGCTGCCTTTGACAAAAGACCGGGACCTATGTCTACAGCTGTTAATTCAGAGGTGGTGGTGCTCCACAAGTGCGATCCTAGCAGTATTCATGGGAAGGGTGGGAGTATGAAAAATGATGAAAGAATGAAGATCAAGTTCAGAGTTTTCTTAGTGCATATAGATTAAAGGACCAGAGAGAAATACTGAGCCTACACAGGTAAGATACACTTTGCAAACCTGAGTCATTGTGAATGCAGTCATGCTGTCTTTATTTGTTAATTCTTATTTCTTACATTTGTTTACGAATAGAGAAAATGAAGCATATTAATGGAGATGTAGTTTGGGTTAGCACAAAAACAATCATTGTAATTGTGGGAAAAGTGTAACAATGGAACCAGGCAGTTCAGGAGGTGACACCACTTCCTCACTGGCCATTTTAAAGATAATCATGTTCACTGCAAGTGAAGGAACATGAGGTTGTTGCTTGCTCTGAAACTCCTAAAATTTGGCCAAAACCAAAAAATGTTGTGATTGAGTAGTGCAACTTACTGTACTCTATCTTTCATTGCTCATTACAACTTAGTAGGATGGATCCTTCTTTTCTCATCTGTACCTTTTTTTCCTCTTCAACATGTGCTCCCTGAGGCAAATATGCAAAGGCTGCTTTCCTCTCTGCTCCCTGGCTGTACCCTGTTTGACAAAAGCAGAGGATCCAGTGCTATTAGAAAAACCTAACATTCCATCACACACACAGACTTAATCTTCGGTTTTCTTTTCACCTTTGGGAAACAGGAGGGCAAAAAGCCACTGCAACCCCCTTCTGCATTTCACTTGTAGCAGTAAGAATACTGCCTATAAGTTATTTCAAAAAGAAAAGAAAAAAAACGGGCACATTGCATGACTCAAATGAAAGGGAATAAAACAGAAAAACTGTTTAGCAATTGATTATTTAAAAATTACAGGTAAAATGACTGCAATAAAGGAATGTTCAGATGTTAGGAATTATCAAGCTCAGTATCTAAGCCTGAGCTGTGTGCAATACAAAATTAATCATGCAATGACATATTTTTCTTCCTATGTGCTCGGAATTTTCCAATAAGGAATTTTAGTGATACATTGTTCCCCCTGCATTTACAGCGCTCTATCAAGATTTTAAATAATTACTCTCCTTCCCAAATTCTGGAATTTTAAAAATATTAGAGTATGTATTAAAATGATAATGGGAAGAGTTTTATATGCATGCATTTATTCTATTTTAATAAGAGAATAAATGCAGTGAGCTACGGATAGAAGTAGTGGGAAAAAAGTTGGGAAATTCAGTCAGGCAAACATTTTCCTATATTTGAGTGTTGCAATGTAACACTACAATCTAGATATAGATTAATATAATCTTTATTTCTGCTAATCAAATTTTTCTTCTATTTTAGGAAATAGTTTCTTGATACCAGCCTAAGTGCTATTGTGTGAACTATAGTTTTATTAGTTAGATTTATTCATAATCTTTCAGCCTTAGGATGTAGGCTATACACTGGCTATATAAAACTTTACAACTAGTGAGAAAATAATTCAATATAAAATCCATGAGAAAGAAATTACTTTAGTCAGAACATGTAACTATCCTTCATTCGTGATTTCTATGAGGCTACTGGGCAGAATACTTAACTCAGATCTCCTCAGGTCAATTTCTTTCTTTAATACTAACCTGCAGCTATGAACATGTATTATTAGAGAAATGATGTAATGGAAAATCACCCTGATGTGAAAGCTTATTAGAAATCACAAGTGAATAGGCTCGCTTGGGGCATTTGAATAACAAAGCAATGCATGGCTGAAACCTGGCGACACTTCAGCTCCTTTAAGGCTCATAGATTACGTGGATTTTGGTTCAGTTCATAGTATCTAACTAAGTAGGTTTCACTTTCTATTGCTACTGAGATTTGTCACCAGATAATGGGTTGCAAACATGGTTGAGAATTTATAGAATGTCTTGCCCAGAATAAGATGAACAGTAGAACAAGGAAAATCTTATTAATATGCTGGTAATTTTAGTTGCATGCTAAGCTCAATTTTAAAACTGTATGAACTGATTTGAATAACTAATCAAAGTTAATATGCTATCCTTTAGCATTTGAATGATTTTTGTGAGGATATGTGTTTAAGAAATAAATCTTGAAGTAGTCTAAGTACTGTTTAGAAGTTTAAATGGATTTTGACAAATTCTGTAAAACTTGTCATTTCCTGGATCCAAAATAACATGAAAACATATCACATTTTCAAAGTGTAATTGTACAAACTATCCTGGTATTCTTCATCATTTGAAAAAGAGATCTGCTCTTCTTGAAAGGCACTGGCAAAAAAAAGATCAAATTATTTGCCACAGCAATGTCTGCAAAAAAATCAGCTCAGTCATAGAGAAAAAAGGTTGGTGAGCTACAGATAAAAAACCCAAACCAATTTCCAGTCACATAACAATTCAAAATGTTATATTAATGTGACATTGCTACATGAAAATTTTAACTAAAGACATAAATAAATTGTATCAAATTTGTTGGCCAGTGCTTTTATGATATTCAATAAATGAATTGTTTAATATTATGTATATTCTTGCAAAAAACCTAAATTAAAAACAGTTGGCTGACATTATATCTGCTCATCCAGAGGCTTTGAGACACTTGGAAAATGCAGAGTAAAGTTACATACAGACAATTTTGTAGTAAAATTAAACATAGAATCTGAAAAAGGACTTATTTTATTTGCTCAGGAAATGAGTTTTCTGAGACTTGTTTAAGAAATTTTGCCAAATAGGGTGAAGGCACTCATGATAAAATTATTTAAAACTGCAATTTCAAAGCAAGGCAATGGAAAGCTTTTAATGATTTACAGTGATACTGTTAAAATTATTAACTAAACTAAACCATGCAGTCTTCTAACAGATTTTGCCAAGCTGGGACAAATGAAGTCGACTTTCTTCTTCAGCTTCACCTATGCTCAAGATGCAAGAACAAAGGCACAAACCTTTGCAATGATTCTCTGATACAACTCAAGTCAAACTGGACATTTTTAAGGAAAGCAAAACTGAAATGTTAATCTGCACTGTCATACACCAGTGGGAAAAGGGAGACATGAGAAGGCAATATGGGATATTGTTCAAGGTGCCACAAAGAATCATCTTTCTGTTTCAGTATTTGGCACTCTCTCATATGATGCTCCCCTTGTTTCACAGTAAGTCTCTTACAGGTAGAGGATCTGACACTCAGCTCTTAAAATCAATGGGTGTTTTGACTTCTGCATCAGTGAGAGCTGGGATCAAGTTAAAAATGATTACTGAAGTAAAGCAGTCAGTGGCTGCTCTCAAAAACAAGTCACTTACTGGGGAGAAAAGATGAGTTAATGTGCACAGCAGAATCCAGCTGAAGACAGACCAGCTGGAAAGCAAAAAAATATCATGGGCAGAAATGCAGCATATTGGTATTCTTTTAATATTTTAGGATATGAAATGGTCTTAACATAATTATGGAAACAAAGTCCCTTTATGAGATATGGAAAGTGAGGCTGACAGAAAAGATGACAGATTTTAAAATTCTGATTGCGAGTGAATCAAGGACTGGCAGCTGTGACTATTGCTATGTGAATAGTTCATTTTCAGGCAAATTCTAGGTGATTTCCAGTTTCTTATATCCCACATATCTGACAGTAGTAAAAAAGAAACCCAAACCCCTCTTCTACTTGGTTTATTAAATGATATAGCTACTGAAATTGCTGTAGTTTTTGTGAAATAGCTAAAACTGCTGTTGCCTTTGAAAAACATAACCTTGGACATGGAAAAATTAAAGAGGAGAACAGTTAAATCACTTTCCAGGTCTATATGATTGTTGGAGGGCATAAGCCCCTTCATTACTGAGATGGAAAAGAGAGTCAGAAATGTTATTTTCTGTTTAAATTTTCTATTTCTGGAACAAGCCTCTAAACCAAACCAATTCTGAAAACCAGACAAGAAACAAAAGCCACTTGCTTTAATTTTCTTGAAAATGTTGTAGGTTACAGAGCAGGATAGTTTTGTCTATGTTTTGAGCTGTATTGCATAGACAATTATTTAAGAAAAATACGGTTAAATTAATTTGTCCAAGAGTTACTTTATGTAACCTTTACATTTTTGTGCTTTATGCAATTTAGAGGAATAATTATACACACTAAATATTAGGTAAATTGCTTAGGAATTTTGAAATGCTGAAAATTTGGTTCTGATCTTTGGAAAGTTTATCTTTATTCTATTATTTTTTTATTCCTCTTGCTTTTAACAAAATGATTTAGTAAGGCCCGGTTAGTATAATAAATTTTTCTATTTTCATTATAATATGTTATATTGTTAAAGAACTATTGAAGGGCTTATAAAGCAGGCATTGTAATATTTTGCACTATTCTCTTGATTATCATGTCACTATCACATCAGATTGCATTGTACCAGGTTTATTTTGGAAATGGCTTGTGTGTTCTGTAATTATTATTATTATTATTATTATTATTATTATTATTATTGCACATGTTTCTAGAGCTTTTGTTCAACATGTTAAAACTGAATATATTAATCACTTGACCATTGTGCAGCTAATTTCTGCTCTTGGCTCTATAATCTAAATCCAGAGCAGCTCCATTTGCTACTTTCTGACCAGAAAATAGCCCCGTAATGTTTTTCCTATAATGTTCAGAGTACTGTAAGATTCGTTTGATCTGCCATAATAGCTCTTTTATATTAATATCTTTGTAAGTGTTTCCAGACAAATGATGCCCTCATTTAAATGCGGGAGATCATAGAAAGGGTCTTAATGGTCCTGTGCAGCTTCTAGAACATTAAGAATGTCCTTGAAATACTGTGGAAGCTCATGCAAATCCTGGCTCTGTGCCTCTCCATTTCAATACATGAGATTTGAGAAAGTGGCAATGAAAATGTGTTTGCTTATAAAGTTGGGACATTGTTCCCTCAGAGATAGCCTTAAAGAAAGAAGCAATTGTGTTTGAATGTCAAATGTATATTTACAGGAGTTAATTTGGTTAATTTTTCATTTCATATTTATGTTCAGACCAGAAGCATAATATTGTTTTAAACACTGTCATGTTCAGATACTAATATTCATTTTTATCTGTAAAACAAAATGTGCCTCTGAAAGAGCACAAAATCCTTAATACAGGAATAAAGATCTAGTTCAGCTTTTCCACAAAGCTGAGTTTGTAAGGGGAAGGAGAAGGGTGCCTTTTAATTGTTCTGGTGTTTTTTAAATTTTTCCAGTTCTGAAAATTATTGAAGGTAATTTCAATATCTAATCTAATTTAGGCAAGTCTCAAAGAACAGAAGGCAGGGGTGTGGCACTGGCCATAAAGATAGTATTCTACTAGTTTGAGATTTGGCAGTTTATGTCTGTTAATGTGTTTGTGGCATCTATTTCCTTGTTGCTCTAAGCGGGGAAATCGATGGAAGCTGAAACTCTACCAAATGCATTGAGAGACCATGTAGCCTGTTGCCTGCCATTCTCTTGTGCCAAGAAAGTGCTGCCTTGTTTTCAGTTTATGGGAAATGCAAATGGCAGAGTATGGGAGCATGCTCAATAAGAATCTGAGACGAAGGGAAGGAATGTAAGGAAAAAACTACCTAAAACATGGTAAAATGTCTGTCATGGCGATCACCTCATTGCCATGGATACTTTCACAGTTGGTTCTGCCATCAGGAACGGCTGCTTTGATAATATATGAGCAAGATGACTTCTGGACACCAGACATATGCATTTAGGACAGAAAAAGAAATTACTTTATGAACGCTTTTTTTCTATTATAAACATTTGTTTCAATTCTAGACCAGCAATTTAACAACTCTTGTTGTTATGTTCCTATGTGCTAAGTTTTAAATTAGTCATCAGTTTCAGTCTCTCTTGAAAAATCAGCCTTTCTCCAGTTTTACTGCTTTGCTGTAGCAAATGATTCACAAATGCTTTCTGAAATGTCATTAAAATGTGGGAGGAACTGCAGGGTTACTTTGCACCTCGAGAAAGACAAAGCCAGCTCTAATGCATTAAAGGATACTTCTTTTGCTATCTGCACAGCCTGACACTTCTGAAGTTCACACAGCTATTTTTTCTACAGTGAAGTATGTAAACAGTTGGCTTTAATTCTGCTCAATGCCTGGGCTTCTATTCCATGTGACGTTGTTTCTCCATCAGATTAACTGTGTCCTTTTTAGATTGTATAAATCACAGTTTATCAGAAAGGACAATGGAAAGACATTTTGTACACAGGGAATTCGGTATGCAGAAACAATCTTTTGCAGAATAAAAGCTGCATAATTCAAATTATATGTTTAGTCACAGGATGTTCTTGATTCAGATGAACAAAATGTAACAACTTATGATGCCAAAAAACTGACAGATGCTATAGACTTTATTTGAGCTGCAGAGGGAAAAGGAAAGTGTGTGAAAAGGGGAGGTGGAAAAATAGTTCATACAAACCAACCCTTAGCAGAGGACTATCACAAGGAGTATGTCCCCAAAAGGCTAGCTAAAAAGAAAGTAATGAAAGGTAAGAATAATTTCTTAAAAAGTTATAAATTGGCTTGAACTGCTTCAGTGAGGACAAGTTTGTAACATGTAAGGCTAAGCCTTTTATGTGATACTGGAAGATCTCACACACTCATCTCTGCTCAAAACACAGTCTTCTGTTGCAAACAATTTCTGGGCATTAAAAAAGCCTTCTACACTACTTCTCATAGCTGCAATGTTTTGAATGTAAATTTCATTCTACTCTTAGCAATATTTTCAAATAAACCCTGGGATGTGTATTGACTGCCTTAAGGGAGCAATATTTACAATCTAAAGAAACCAATAAAAACCAAGAGAAAAGTGAAAAGGTAGAAGGCAAATAATTCAGTTCATAGTTTATTTCAGCTAACACCAGGAAGTTTTAGAAAAAATGTAAACAAACATTTGGAATGTGAAAAAGGATCATTACAAAATATTCACAGGCTGGTTTCAATTTTCTTGACTTATATATATTTTTTTTTGATTCCTTCAGATGAAAAGATTCTGGAAGAATAAAATTATTGGTAATGTTTTGTTCAGGAACTTATAATTTAGTCCTGGATGGCTGACTAAGATTTGGGCTGCTGGATTCTTTGGGGCTGGGAATAGAAATAGATATTTCTATCTCTGACAATTGTCTAATCTTTTTTTAAAAATGAAGTTGTTTCCCTGAAGAATTGACAAAAGAAGCCTTTCCCACTGATTTAATTTCCAAATATTCTCTAACCAGTACGTACTCGGTAGGTACTTGGATAATACCCTTTTTTCCTCTTTTTGACTTCCATTTTCTTCTGGAATACATTTATTACTGTGCAGGGTTTTTTGGCTTTCTCTCATCTCCCTCCAGAAGCACCAAGAACATCTCTCTGTCTACCCTTATCCCATCTCAAGTGAATGAGGCTACAGTTTGCAATGCCTGCTTCTATGAAGAGTTGAACTATTATAACTATCCTGAAAAAAGAGTTGCTTTCCACTGAACTGGAGTATCAATCTTAATCTATGTGAAGCCTGGGAATATTATTACTAAAACAAACCCTAGCTTTGGGGACTCCATGTTTGCCACCTTTTTTTAATCCACAGAGCATGAGGCATAGCCAATGATGTGGTTGTTATTTTTGTTAGAAAATGAAAGGGTTTTTTCCCAAGTGTCTTTATTCCATCTATTTGTAAGCTTTCTACAGGAAGCTTCCGATCTGTAAGTCCAATTACTTCTCCTCCAGGGCCATTTACAGTGGTTTAAGGGGCCTCCAGGGCATCATGCACAGAGTGCTGTAAATCAGAAAGTTTGCAATACTTGCCACATATAAGAGATCTCAGAACTTTGTTGAATGTCTGAGATTGGACAGCTCATTTTCATCAGGTTCAGACAGAAGTTATGAATGGAGAAAGAAGTTTGAAGAAATAATTTTGTTGCCTCTGTTAGCAGGGAGCATAGGTTTTCTGCTTATGATGTGGATTTCAGTCTTGGCTGACTATTGGGTTCTTCATTTTTCTCATCACTGGTTATTGGCAAATGTGCCTCTGCATGTCTAAAATTGGTAACACATGTTGTTCCTTATTTAAATGTTACATTTGAAAGTGTTAGGGAGAACCAAATTTCTGAAATAGAGACAAGGCCATGTGGAGTGATGGCAGTATCTATACTGCTCTAAATAGCCCCATGGTGCTGCAAGCAGAGTGCACCTCTCTTACCTGGAATAGCAATAAAAGATAATATTTTCTCAAAGTAGGCCTTGCATTGGGGTCTCATGGACTAGGAGTTTGTGATCACCTTACCATGGCAATTGAGTGAAAGCCAAAATGAGGTAGTTTAAGTAAATTTCATTAATCTATTTTATCTAAGAGAAGATGAAGTGTTTTTCATAAGTTCTCTACTGATTTTTCACTGTAATATTTCAAGTTAATCAGAAGCTAATGGAAAAGAATGTCAACTCCTACAATTTGACTGATAAATAGCATGCTACTTCACTCCTGGAAGTTTGTAAAAGTTTGCCCTCATGCTGAAAATAATTTCTTTAGGTTTATTTTAATTAGGATTTTAGAAACAGTTGGCAGGGGCTATCAAAGTAACATCTTCGCTTGCAACAGTCCCTCTAAATGATGAGTGTTCTGGAGGTCACCTTGTTTAACCTAAGGTTTTATAAGTTATTTTTGACTAAATAAGAAAAGTGATTTCTTTGAGACTGAATCCAAAACCTACTGGGGAAAAACAACTGGCTTTTGATGAATTTTACAGTGTTTTACAGGAATTATATATGGAAAAGGATAGTAGAGAACTCCATGAAATTATTATGACAGCTGAAATCAAAATCTCAATAGCTTTAAAAAATATATTTTTTAAAAATATTTTTTCAGAGCTGAGTGAACATACTGAGTGAGTCATGAAGTTTCATAATTTTCAGAGTGTAACCAGTGAACTATTTTAATTCAGCATATTTGACACCGCCATTCTTGTTTGCAAAGAGAATACCTCTAATTAGAGACAGTCTAATTAAACAGCCTAATTTGCATTAAGGTTTCAGCAAAGATTGAACAGCTTTTATTGTGTCCTTATTTTTGCCAAGCCACAGACAGCTTTTATATTTTACTTTCATGATCCTAAGGTTATAAGCAAAAATACAGAAAGCTATAAGAAAAAGAGAGAGAAAGAAAATCCAGCATTTTCTGCCCTTCTGGAAATCAGGGGTTTGCATTACAGTGCAGCCTGAGACAAGAACTGCAGATTTATGAAGATCAGGTTTTTCCTCTGAACTCAAAGGTGTTTTCTCTGGAGATGGGTTCTGCTTCAGGCTCCTAGGAGACAGCATCTCGCCCACGAGATAACAGATTACCCTCTGAACTTCCCTGAACTTGGGACCAGTCATGCACCTCTGTGTGCCCTGAGAGCCTTGCAAGGCAGAAGAATGGCTGATAAGGAGCTCAGGCCCTCTTTCTGCTTGCCTGTGGGAGATGTTGAAATTGCTCCCTGAGGCAGCAGGAGCCTCTGCCTCGAGGTGCTCAGGCAGCAGCGGGGATATTCGGGACCCCTTCCTGCCTGGGCAGGGTGCCAGGGGCTGGCCGGGCTGCGCTGCCCCCTGCTCTGGTCAGAGTCAGCCCAGGGTACTCTGGCTGGGCCGGCCCCAATGTTTCACTGGGCTGTGGCGGGTAGCAGGCACTCATGTGACAAGGAGCCTTATTTCACTCTGCTCAGGTGTTTCTGAATTAGCCCATACAAAGCCCAAAGCTTTGAAGGCTAAGATGAAGGGTTTTTTCCAATTTTTCATTACTGTCTCTCTCATCAGTACTGAGAAAAAAGAATAAGGTAATGATTTGCTTAAACAAAGCTATTCCTGACAGTAGGGAGTTATTTTATATCCTTATTTGCAAAATGACTAGGAGCATGGTTACTTTTTGCCAAGCAAAAAGTGGCCTGAAGCACGTTCACTGAGTAGCAGATACTGCTAACCAGGTTTGGTTAGCAGTATCTGCTACTCAGTGTTTGAGCTGAATGGTGAGTTTGTGAATGTTCAAACCTTCATCTGCAATTACTTTGGTACAGGAGAAAAGGAAAATATTATGCAGGATACTGATCCTGCTTTACATTTAAACACAGAATAAAGTCCTTTTGTTTAAGCATAAAGTACAAATGTTTACCTTGGAGCTTTGAATAATTTTAATGAAAACACAAAGTCACGCCTTTGAACCCCTACCTCTGAGTCATATAAAATGAAATTTCAAAATTAAAATTTCTGTCAATAGTAGTTTATTTTGCTCTATTGCTAATCGTAACAAACACACTGTAGGTTAGTCCCATTTAGAGTTTTCTGTCTAATCTTATTAAAACTCATTCTGTGATCAGTTTTGGTCATGTTTCAGCACCTAGCTAATTCTGATTAGCATTACAATCTAGTACAATAAAAGCAATTTAATCAGAAATTGCAAATGAGCCTCAACCACATCTAATATAATCAGCTATTTTGCTGACGTTGCTTCAGCAGCAGGATTGTCAAGCACAGAATGAATTAGATATATGTATGAATAGCTTTAGGACATGTTTGATACTGATTTAGAGGAGAATTTGCATAAACAGCAGTTAAAACTTAATTAAAAGTAAAAACCCTGTTGTATGCTTCTAAGGTTGAACAATTTTTGCTAAATTTGATGATGAGGTAGTCTGTCCTCAGCTAATCCTTTCCACTCCCTCAATGTGTCATAAGCACAACCTCCTGCAGTGCTTATGTAGAGAGTTGCTACAGGTTCTAAGCATCACAATAATGTACAGTAAGTCTAGCTACTAATTGTCCATAGTTCAGCACTTCATGAATTTCTATATATATTTTTTTTTTTAATTTTAGGATTGACAAATTTACTTTGGCATGGAGCATCTTGTCCTATTTAAAAACCACTTTACACTGATGACCTATTACAAGAATCATATAATTTATTAAACTCAGGAGCCTGGATGAGGAACAGTAGGCAGAAATTTTAATTTGTTTACCTTAGCAGACTTTAAAACAAAGAAACAGAATGCTAAGCATTGAAGAAACCTAACAAACTGGAATGATTTATTAGTTTGAAAAACATTCAGTAATAAGTCTGGATTACAAATTGTTTTCAAATAACATGAACAATAATTTGGCTTAGAGACTAGTTTATTATAATGATTTTTCTTCCCTTTCTCCTTGTTGAACTAAAGAAAACATATGAATTCCTTTGTATTTAATGATTCAATTATATTTATTGACACTGAGATTAGCTCAGTTGGTTAGAGCTGGGTGTTAATAATGCCAAGGTTGTGGGTTTGACCCCTGTATGGGCCATCCACTTAGGAGTTGGATGCAATGATCCTTTGAACTCAGAATATTCTGTGATTCTGTGATTAATGCATCCATCTGGAGTCTTGAGTTTGTGTTATCAGAGCAAAATACATGAAAGTAAAATGCTGTCTACAGTTAAAATCTTGTGATATATATGGCAAAGTTTTTGAAGTCTTTAGTAAATCCAAGTGCAGGTTAATCTTTAGCTAAGCATATAAGCAACGATCCTTTTCAGAGTGTTCTATTCTCCATGGACTTGGCAGAGAGAAGTAAACAGAATGCCTACTGAACAATAGGCCATATAGATTTATATAAAAAACTAACGAAAGTCAATATAAGTTGGACCAAACTTTCCCATTCAAATGTTCATTTTCTTTCAAATCCCACTGAACTATCATTACCATTCAAAAAATCTCACCAGAAAAAACTTGAAAATAGTGTTTTAATGTTGACATTTTAATGATATGAGGTGCAAATGTTTTAAATTAAAAAGGATATTTTCCTTACAGATAGGAATGTTAATAAATAGACATTTTTACAGAAATCCTAAAAAACAAAAATATTCAGTAATAAGCAGACTTTTCCCAAAGAGAACATGGTTTAATTATTTTTATGACACAATGTATTCTGAATGTATTCTACACATTTAAGCAGAAAAGGTTCCAGCTGTGCAGGTGGATTTCAGAATTTACAAAGAAATGTAATACAGAATAGCACTGAAGAACCACATTTTGATGATATAACCAAATTATTAAGAAACTGGATGATTAAATAGAGTCAAGAAAAAAGTAACTTTCTTCTCCAGATCTACAAGCTTATGGCATCAAGTATTGTCCTCACTAATGGATAAAGAGATAAAAGAAATGGGAATAATGCAGTGATTATTGGAATGGTAGTAAGTTCTTTAGTTTTTCTTTCTGGTTTCTTGTTCTTGATTCAGAAACAGGTCAGAGGATTGGAATTTCTTCTGTCAGTTCTTCTCACTCTGCCTTTTTTTATTTTTGAGAGATAGAAACGCCATGTAATTTGGCACTGAGAAAAATGTCCGTGAAGAAATGGGATAGCTTCATTTTATTAGTGTATTATTTTAAAAGTAACCTGTATCCCTAGTTCACAAGCAACAGTATCTATGTAACATAAATTGTAGTCTTGTAAGTTCTTTTGTCAAGGAGGTTAATATGACTGAGCTTTATTATTCTTCATTCTTTACCTTTACATTTGGTGTCTTAGGCAAAGAATACTAGAAAAACACAGATAGGTAATGGTTTTCCTCTATTATTACACAAATTAAAAAATAACTATTAAAAATATTCCTCTGTTCCATTCACATAAAAAATGAAGGCTCTATAGAAGTGGAGTAGAGGCTCTTTTGACCATTTCCAGTCTATATATGAAGAATTTGAAAATTACATTTACTTGCACTGGGAGTTTTGTTTGACTTGCAAGACTTACTGTGTGATTCTTTTAGCAGATCTTGCCTTTCATCCTTCTGCTCTCGGCAAGTTTGATCATTTATATATGTTGTGTCCGTGTGCTCCAATTAAGTCCAGTATTTTGTAGGGCTTGAATACACACCTGACATAACAGCTTAGCACTCATTATGCTTTTCACTTTAAAGCAGGAAAATAGCCTGAGTTGAACATTCAGTCTTTTTGGATGTTGAAGCCTTTTTTGTTTTGTTTATTTTGTTTTTGTGGTAAGATATCTTTTCCTGGAGTCTAATTATTCAATGCTTATCCCTCACTTTCTATAAGCTCTTTCTCATTGTCATACCACCAGAATTTTAGTATTTGTACCTAGAATTTTCTTGTTGATTACTCTCAGCTTTTTTCATTGTCTTTTTTCTTACAAATCTTTTCGTGAAAAGTCTACATGGACAGGCACTCTATAAATACTTTTTTATTACCAAAGCAGGCTATGGACTTTTCTGATGGCAGTGGAGTGGGAAGGGCAATAGAAAGGTAGGGAATAAATTTGTTGTGCCTCCTGCCACTTTTACAAAAAGAGAATAATTCCTTCTTTTTTATACTGAATGAACAGTAGCTGGTTAGTCTCCTGCTCTCCTTGTGTGCATTTTCAATGAATTTTGACACAACCAAAAGCAATATCAAATGGTATGCCATTAACATAAAATAGTACAAATCATAATGTTGAAATATAGTACAGTGAAGAAAGAAAGTAATTGGGTACTGATTGACTCAGCAATCTAAGCTATTAAAAATTGACTTCCCCCCCCCCATCTTTTAATTTCCTTCTGCTAGATAATGAAACTTTGGACTTTGTTCCTTCTTTGTTACATAAAGTCCAATCTCTTTGTGGTTTAAAACACTTCCTGCTAATAACAGTGAATAGATACTTTTCCTTTTTTTATCTGTATTATTTATAACTGAATGTTTTATCTCAGTCTGAATCTTCCTGTTGGGCCTATTCTAAACCAGAAAAACTGATACTTTGTTAGATAATACACATGACTTGAGAAACTTGCTGAGCAGTTTTGGTCAAGTGTGGCTTGATTATTTTTATTTTAAATCATGTGAAAATTCTGTAGATGTGGTATAATAAGATACTTTTATTAATGGATAATTTATTTGAAAGTCTGAATAAAAAATATTAAAGTGCTGTCATATGCAACAAATATTTTTTCTTATCTACTTTTGACAATAAAGTTAGAAATTATTAAATTTTAAAGTATTTGAGGATAGTGCTATTACTTGTTCATAGCATGAGAAGTATACATAAAAAATCATCTTTTGTTTCTCTCCTAAAGGTTTATGATGTCATAATAAATATATGCACTCATAAATATCAAAAGGGATGCTTGAAGGAGATTAATATACAATCACAAACCCTTCATTCCTAAGGAAAAATACAAATATATATTTTTTTAAATTTACTTTTATTATCCTTATTAATGTGGAAATTTTTAAATAATTTGAATTTGTTAAATAAGATACAGTGAGAAAAAAGCCCTTAAAAAAAAGTGAAATATCTAAACAAGTAAACAATTTATATCACTGTAATTGATTTGTACTGATCATTTATATCCAGAAGAAAGTAGAAAGGATATATAACTTTTGAATGTCTGATTGATTGTTTTGTTGTAAACTGACTGCCCATTTATGAGGAGACTTTAGTGTAAAACTACATCTAAGAACTGTTTATTCAGGGTAATATTTTAAATTGACCTCTTTCCTGGAGAGATTTTTAATTTAAAAAGTCTCCCGATAAAGCTGTATGTGATTAGATAATCTATGCACAGTCTAATTTAATCAATCATCTAAAAATAGTAATTTGATGCTCAAAACAAGGATTTGCTATTAATCTAATCAGTTAGTAGGTAAAGGCACTGGGTTCATGTATTTCCTGGAGAGGTGGTTATTACTGCAGTAGACCGAATGATCTATGGGAAATTGAGCACCTGATGAATGCACCTGTTTTTATAGGTTTGGTTGTGGGTTTTTTCCATTTACAAGAGGATACTGACTGTTACAAATGAGTTTCTTATTTCTTTGTATCTAAACAGATGAAGGTACCAGTGAAGCATACACTTATGTGTCCTGCTTTATGTTCTTAAATAATCTGAGGGAACACCTGTTTTATTACCCAGCTGAACTTAGTTGAAAAAGATATCACTGACTTTTTTTTTTAAATTATTTTTTTAAGTTAATCCCATGTTTAATTGTTTGGTCAAATGCAAGCATAAGGTTAATATTTTTGAAACATGTACAGAAAGCTGATACAGCTTTGCACTGCACCTGGAAATGCCACATGGTACACAGAAGCAAACTGGGTATCCCAAGGATGCTACATGTATGGTGCTTCGTGTTCCCTTATGAAGCCACAACAGCAGTAATCACTTTCCTAAGTATTACATCAGTCTTAGAAGCAACAAAACCACTTTGCTGTTTCCCTGTAATAAGTGTTTTTGTACCATTTTCTATAAACTCCCATCATACATAGTAGTTGAGCAGAAGGACACTGCCTAGTTACTATCACAATGTACATCCAAAGGCTTCCTAGGGCAGATTCAACTCTCACTTGCTTTCAACTTAAAAAAAAAAAAAAGTTAATAAGCTAGTCTCGATCTTATGGTCTCATGCCTCTCTTATATTTCTTTTTATTACTCCAGTAAGGATGCATGGTTTTTTACTCTCCATTTTTTATTATGTCCTTGCTATAGTAGTAGAAATTACTTTATCTAACAATGAGTTAATGCCTTAATTTGAGATATTTTGTCTAAATATATTTGTTTTCTTTGGATACTAGTATTATTCACCATGTGAATGAACCCTCGTGCTTTCATTCATATCACATATTTACCTGAATTTTTAGCTGTTCTTCTAGAACACATAAGTATAACTCTGGCGACTTTGGATGTACAAAGGTCATGCATTTATTAGCAGCACCAAAATATGAACAAGGGGAGTTTGAGGTGTAAAGCTTCATTGTTTTGTGGGAAAAAATAGAAATAGGATTAAACAATGCAAGTTTATGCAGGTAACTGTAGAAGGTTTTACAGAGCAAAACTGTCATGGACCTTGCATAATCATGTTTCTCAAAAATTCTAGAGTATATTAGTAAAAAGGATAGAATTCTTTTGAAACTAGTCTCACTGAGATGGTCCACAATTATGCTCTTTAAGAATGGGAGTTGTCCACCATCCCTCTAGGGCAGATACAGAGGAGATTCCACATCACTGTTCCTTATTTGACTGAGCATACATATATGTACACCTTCAGCAGAACTAAACTCTCAGAACAGTTAGTGAAGGTAACAATATTATTTCAGATGATGGGGACTACAATAATTTCAGTAACCTCCTAATAAAGAGTTCATTAGGAAACAACAAAATTGGTCATCTCTGAATTTACTACCTCATGTGTTATTTTGGCACTGGTAATAAGTAACCATTTATTGTAAGTAATTATGCTTCCAGAAAAATAATTCCTTTGTTTAAAAAAAAGGACACACAACGTAGAGGAATAATAAGTTTATAAACATAGGTGTTAAAAAGTTATTTTTAATAGAATTTTTAAAAAATCCTGATGTTAAATTCTTTATGTACTTTGAATGAAGCTGGCATTAGAAAAATGTAGCTTTTAAATGCAAGCAAATGCCTTACCTTCAAGGAAACCAAAAAATAGTGAGTCAAAATCTTACAGTAAAGAAAAAGTGATGATAGCTGAACAGGCAATTCATGTTTGCAAGGAGTTTTTGCCTTAGACTTGAACTTTCTGAATTATTGAAAATTATTTACTGAATTTCAGTTGAACCTAATCTCTGACTAAAACTATTCGATGTCTCTATTAATGTCATACCTAAAGTACTATTTTGATGATTCTACTGATTTAACTTGAATATGCCTTCAATATAACAGTTATTTTAATACGGGTATGGAATATTTAGAGTCTTGCATGTATTTAAACACCATTTACTTTGCATTATTGCCATTAATTGTGGATAAAATGACCATAATATTTCTGCACTACATCTATTTCTAGTTTGTTACTATGTTTCAGTGCTTCATGTTAGGATGAGGAAATTTAACTCCAAGCTTAGGAAACTATGCTGGAATGTATTATTCTTTTCAAAGAGAGTAAATGCAACTCTTACTTATTTCTTAACTAGTACCATGGTGTCAAAAAATGACTTGTATGCAGAAAAGGACCTGTTGTCAGAGATTCTAGACTTGAAATCTGGAATTTAGGATTAGAGAAAAAACATTTTTGCATCTTATTCTCTCACATAAATTCCTTTATAAACTTAATGCTCAAGCCACATTTTTCTAAATGTGTATTTTTCAAGAGTTACTATAATTTTGCTGACCTTTTCTTTCTTTCATTTCCAAACATTATTTTCTTCCTGTGATGGCTAGCCAGTGCAGCATGTGTAGTTCCTATATAGCCTAATGGAAAATGCACAATAACAACATTATATTTCCTTTTATTGTAGTCTATCCATCTACACACTCACAGTAATGTTTTGTTTGCCTTTTTTACTGCAACTGTTCTTTGTGTTTCTGGTTAAAATGATTTTCCATAATAACCTTCAAATTGTTTTCCTTATCAGTGTGCTAAATTATTGGGCCATTTGCCACATATTGTATAGCTTGTTTTCTTGCTCCAAGCCTAATTATTTTGCATCTTTCTGTACAACAAAATGCCTTTACCATCTGCTATGTTGTTCATGTAAACAATCAAAATCTGAGTTAGTTTGTACCATTCAGCCTTACTTGTTCCATCTTCTAATCCTTTTATCATCTGCAATCTTGAACATAGTGACCTTACTTCTATGTATCTCTTGAACAGATTCAGACACCAGAGAGCAACAAAGCCCTACAGTCAGACTGCCATTTTTATGCTTCATTTGTACAATTAGAAAGGATGTGTCCTTGTTGATTACTTTTTACTTCTATTTTTCTTTTTATTTTTTTACTTATCTTTTCAGAAGTAGGTTACCGTAATGTATTTATACCATAAACCTTAATGTGCACTATTACTCTCTGTGTTCAAATACTAGCAAATATGCTTTGTATATTTGAATGCTTGTTTTACTTTATTTGTCATGATAATAATATCCTAATAGCTGGGCTTATTAGCAGAGCTTTAAACTAGATTTGGTGAGAGGAAAGGGATATTCTCCTGAGTGTCAGAGAGGAACAAGGAAGCAACAGCTAGCTATGATGTCAAACTCCATTAATCTAGTACAAAGAAGTTGTTCCTGTCTATTTGTGCAGTGCCACTGAAAAAGGCAAATCAGTCTTAAACAATAGAATGAAGAAGTCAGGATGATCACACAGAAATAAGACAACAGTGATGAATTTTCATACAAGGGATAAGAGGGATTATACTTTACTGGATGATAAGCCATCTACTTAAAATTATAGATGTGTGACAAGAAAGAGAATCAGGCGTGCACAAAATACAAGAGAATTACCAGTTATAGGAGAAAGATTTGATCTGGATAACAATCCTGACATCTTCTGCCACTGACGAGTGTCGAAGAAATATTGGGTTTTTTTCAGTTCATACAAGGCTTATGGAGAATGAATCTCTTAAGGCAGTGACCATGGGTCCTAAAAGGAGAGCTGCAGAATACTCCTGAAATTAGCAGAGCACATCCTCATTTTAAGCATTTTAACCATGAAGAAGTCTAATTAAGGGAGAATAATCTTTTGCCAAACAGCAAGAATATGCCTGAGAACTGTACAGGTTTGTGGGGTAAGTCCACATCTTACTAGGGAAAAGCCTAGGTATTTAAAAGAAGACTCTCCCCTTTTTTTCTCTTTTTTTTTAATGTATTGTAGTGCTCCACAGAATGAAAGGCCATAGCAAGAAATAAATATCTAAAACAAAGTTGCACGAATTTTAAGAACAAAGACCTAATTTCCTGGGGCAGAAGAGAACAATTTTTCCATTCATTGCCTTTGATTCTGTAGATTACAGAATATTTTGATCTGGGTGCTCCTTTACGTATATGAATCCCTAAAGCTAAATCCTGTTCATTGTTGTGTTGTGTGCTTCCTAAACATTTACTCATAATGATAATGACATAAAATAGGATCATATTTGTTTCAGTTTTAACAAAATGTTATCCAAACTCAATGGCAAAGGTCAAATTATTTGTAGTATTAGTATACTCTCACGGTAACATTACTAATTAATTGCAAGGTTAATTTGCTGGTAGACATATTTAAGTGACATTTACTAGTGATTCTTTGGCAATGTTTTTGACTTATGTGAAGGCATGGTTTCATTCACATTTATCTGTGGGGTCAAATATCACTCAGGGATCTGTTTGTGATCATTGACAGCTCTATATGAGCTACAAGCAACTTTTTCACATTCTCAATAGGCCAATATAAAGTCATTTAAAAAGTAGCGTAACTCTTGCAGAGGAAGTTCCTGGGGGTTTCTTTCTATAGCACTGTATTTTGAAAGGCCTGCTTTTTAATAATACCTGAGGCAGAAACATATTCTTCAGAAAATCATGAAGATTTATTATTCTACTCCTCCTTAAATCCTATGCTTTTCCCTTGATATTTGTGATGATTAACCCTTCTTCATGGCAGGAAATCTTACTTAAATCTTTCTCTTTTTTTTCAACATAGGAAAGGAATTTAATAGAAGGCTAAGTTATATGCGTTAAGAAATGTTCCATTCTTTATCTTTTGGTACCTAGCCAGAATAATAAAAGGTGGTTTCTGAATATATATATGAAGTGGTTGGGATTTTATCAGCTTGCTTCTGATCTACCTCAGAGGACAAACTCCCTCAGACTGCAGAAATAGTGAAAAGATCCCGAAATAATCCTCCAAAATTCTCAACATTTCTCAAAAAACACCTTCAAGTGCTTTCAACATCCCTCTGCCTTCAGGAACACTACAGAGTCAATGTTCAAGGGACTAATAACAATTAAATATTTATGCCAAGCTGATGGAATCAGTTGTCTGTCTGCATTCTGCACTCGAACATTTAGCTCTCAAGTAAGTTTCCTGGATGGGGTCTCTATCACTTTGCATTTAGGTCCCTTTACTTATGCCCCTGTTTTTGGGCTCCTAATGGGAACTGCTCATTAAATGTGTTTAAAATATTCTCCAGGACTACCTTTGCTGGACCAAAATGTTTCTTGAAAATTGATGTACTGAGACTTTTTCAGATAGCACCCCTGCTTTTTAAGGTACCTTGGGATGGGAGGTGCTTTTGATTCAGGCAATTGGAGAAATACATATGGTAGCAAATAGCTGCAATTATTGGGCCTATGTCTTAGCTGAAAAGGGCTGAATTTTTACTTTTAAATTTAAGAATAAAGACCAAAAAAAAATTTAAGTTCTTGGTTACATTTTGGGGCTCAAATGCACTAGTGTGACTCACCAAACACCGTGTTACTGGAGTTATGTGGAAGCCTTCATGTCAACCTTACAAGTAAAGATAAAAATAATGATGCTTCTAAAATTAAAATTCTCTACAGTTTAAAGAAATACAGTTAAATATTAGCCAGTGCTTTAAGGTTTAATTTTTTTTTTTTGCATTGGAAATACTGAAAGCCGTCTAAATCATGTATGGTAATTTGAAAATATGGGAATTGCTACATACAAAACCCAAAATGCCAAGTAAAGTATAACATCGTTCAACGAATGAGGTGACAGCATTGTGAGGAAACAGAAGACAAAATTCATGCACAGAGGTATCTCAGAAAAAGATAGTGAAGCATTTGTCTTTTTAAACCACTCAAGGACAGTAAGAGAGATTGCTTCATAATAGTTCAAAGCATATCCTATAACTATGAAACAGTAAATGGAAAAGCCATTTAATGAAAATTGTTAGGTATCCTGTGTATACTGGTTAGGTTCAGGGCCACTTCTGATTTCCTAGAAGGGAATACTTTTATGAATAGTGAGCTTTCTATAAAAATATTGAGAAAATTTATAAAGGATTAAAAGCATGGCAACCTTTAGTGTCTGTTGGTCCAGAAGAGTGTCCTTAAAAAATTACAGTGTGCAAGTGATATGTGCTGGAACTGCCTTTTTATTCCACAGTAGTATCAAGATAAAACACAACACCAGAGATGAGGGAAAGAGTAAATGCCATATACATAAGGCAGAAAACAACCTGGAGTTTCTGGAATATATGACCTGTCAGTGTCACACAACTTTAGTCTGAAGGTTCAGCTTCAAAAATGACTTGAGGAAGTACAAAATATTTTGTCTTTTCTCTTTCTTTACTGTGTTTGAGTGGGTGAGTGCCTATCATCTTGGATGTTTTTTGCTTGTTTTGTTCCTTCACTTGCAGTTGCTCCTAAAGGACAATCATTAGTTAAAAAAGTGGCTCAGGACTCTCCAATTTTCAGGTCACTTTCTTTACTCCATGGTGCTTATTTGTTCCCTGCTTGCTGTGAATCTCTTCACTAAGTCTGTCAACAGATGTAGGCCTTGGAATCTGGTCAAAAAAATCAATATTCTGTTGTCTCTATAGAGATTTCTCAAAAATTCTTCATCTTTCCTACTACTTTGGGAACTGTTTAAGGCAGACCATTGGCTTCAGCTTCTGAGCCCCTTTTTTGGAGACCTTTTGATCGTAAACTTATACTCAGGGGAGTGACATTTCATCGGCTTTTCTTCCAGGTTTGTGGGAGGGGTCACCAAGGTCCCCAAGGTCCTCTGCTTATTGTAGTGCTTAAGACCATTTGAGATAGTGCAATGTCAGAAAAGGAGAAAGTCTTGAGCAAATTGGCCAAAATATCCCAGAACAGGGAAATAGCTAAGTCAGGCATGGCTAGGGATTTTCAGATGTCAAGACTAGAACTGTGATGTATCCTAAGAACATCCCCAGGAGGAGCACGGCTTGATAATCTTTCTTTTTTTCACTTTTAGTTTGATTAAAAATGGGGTGTTTTTTAATCAATATTATAATATTAGGACTGCTAACAGTTTCCTCTATTTTGAGAAAGCTTACTTAGTATAATAAATATTGCTGTTATTCACTCTTTGAAATGTAGAAGTTCATATTTTTAATTAGGTATTTGAAGAAACCCTCAATTTTTATTGTTTTTAATTTCAATTTATTTCAGTCAGTTCTATTTTTTTCCCTTCTGAATAACTCAGTCAATATATTTTCAGTATTTGACATGAATTTCCCATATATTTATCCTGATAACACAGCAGTCACAAGTTTATGTTTTCATAACACTAACTTATACTTCAAGATTTAAAACTATAGAGTGCCACAATGCAGGGCCACATGAATACATTAGAGTTTCAAGTAAATTTATCTCATTTAAATGCAGAATAGTGAGGGTGACAGTGTTGTGGGTGTTTGCTACAGGCCACCTGATCAGGTGAATGCCTTCTAAAAGCAGCTGGAAGTACCCTCACTGTTACAGGCCCTGGTTCTTGTGGGGGACTTCAACTACCCTGACAATCACTGGAGGAACAACAGAAGGCACAAGCAGTCCAGGAGGTTCCTGGAAAGTTTCGATAACTTTCTGATACAGGTGATGGTGAAACCAAGTGGGAAGGGTGTGCTGCTGGACGCTGTACTCACAGACAAGGAAGGTCTGGTGGGAGATGCAAAATTTAGGGGTAGCCTTGGCTAAAATACCATGAGTTCAGTATTCTAGAAGGAAGAAGCAAGGCAATGAGTAAGATTGCAACCCTAGACTTCAAGAGAGCTAATTTTGGTCTCTTCAGTGAACTTCTTGGAAAAATTCCATGGGAATGTGCCCTAGACGGAAGAGGGATTCAATAGAGCTGGTCAATATTGCAAGATCATTTCCTCCTGGCTGCCTGGAGTGCATCCCTCTGGGCAAGAAAATGCGAAAGGGGACAGGAGACCTACACGGATGGATAAGGAACTCCTGTCAGCAGATATACATGAAGTGGGGACAGCACGTTTAGGATGAATGTAGTGACATCAGAGTATTCAGAAATGCAGCAAGGAAGGCCAAGGCTCATCTGGAATTAAATTTTTGTGCAGATGCTGTGGATAACAATAAGGGCTTTTTCAAATACATCAATAACAAAAGGACTACGAAGGAAAATGTGGGCCCCTACTCAAAGGAACAGTGACTGTTGCAACAGAGGCTGCAGAGAAGGTTGAGATGCTGAATACCTTCTTTGCTTCAGTCTTCACTGCCAAGGCTGGGCCTCAGGAATTAGTGACCCAGGAGACTAGGGAAAAGGCCTGGAGAAAAGGACACTTTCCCTTGATTGAGAAGGATTGGGTTAGAGACCATTTAGCAAACTTGATATCCAGAAGTCCATAGGCCCTGATGGGATGCACTCACAAGTGCTGGGGGAACTGTCAAATATCATTATTAGGCTACTCTCAATCATCTTTGAAAAGTCATGGCAGTCAGAAGAGATGCCTGAGGATTGGAAGAAAGCAAATGTCACACCAGTCTTCAAAAAGGATGACAGAGGACATTACAGGCTCACCTCAGTCCCTGGATAGGTGATGAAGCAGATCATCCTAGGGGCCATCTCTAAACAAACGGAAGACAAGAAGGTGGTCAAAAGTAGTCCAAATGGATTCACCAAAGGGAAACCATGCTTAACCAACCTTACTGCCTTTTTTTGATGGGAGAACTGGCTGAATAGAAGAGGGGAATGCAGTGGATGGTGTCTACCTAGATTTTAGCAAGTCTGTTTGACACTGTTTTCCCAGAGATTGTGGAGTCTCCTTCTCTGGAGATATTTGAAGGCTGTCTGGACATAATTCTGAATAACATACTCTAGGTGACCCTGCTTGAACAGTGAGGCTGGACTAGATGACCTCCAGCGGTTGCTTCCAACCATTCTGTCATTCTTTGTTATAAAAGATCTATTGAGTCAGATGTCACAATGGCATTTTTTTCTCAAAAATGCATAAAGATTTTCAGAAGGAAGACTCTCTCCTTTAGAAATTAATGACAGTAATGGATCTGAGGCTGATGCTCCATAGAGATAAGTCGGAAGTGCCTTAGATATCTCCATGGTCACTCTAAATTTATCACATGTTCTGAGAGAAGGAACTACTGAGTGCTTCCATTATTCATGCTATCCTTGTTCTCTATAGACTCAGAAGGAAAAAGGGACGCCATGTTTTTCTAGTGGACATGTTATATTATTCTGATGAAAATGGTTTGTAAACTTCTTTCTTTTACTCTCACTATATTTGAAAGATTTATGCCAGTGGTCTCCAGTGAAGAACAGAGAAGACACTCCAAAAGGTATACGTGATCAACATGCAAAATTATAATTTTTTAACTACTCTAGCTTTTGATTCAGTGAAATTAAATTCCCACTTATGCTATAAAACCAGTGCTGCATTATATTTTAGATAAGCACAATATATAGAAAAAATCAGACAGATAAACAGCCTTTTCATAGATTCATAAATACCACAGAATCAAGACAACTGAAGTTTAATAAGGGGAAATTTTATAGAAGCTAACCTCCATAAAATGGATATTGCTTCCTTTTCACCTGTCCCACATTCTGTAGATTGTTCTTCATTTGTGGCTCAAAAACTACCAACTGATATCATTTTAATTCAAAGATAACCTCCTGTCTCCTATCAAAAAAAAAAATTCAGCAGTTGTTTTAAAGCACTATGCTTCACATTACAGGTCATGGTAAGGAAGGAATACACATATGCTACTTTCAAATGTGCATGCAAAGAGCGAAAAATAAGAATGATCTCTATGGATTTTTAAAGGAATTTTTACAGTTATACTGACATTTACAAAGAAATATATTCATGGTGATTCTGCTTGGAAAATTTTATTCATTTTTACTTTTCAATTTATTCTAGTCATACTTTGCATTAATAAGCTTTTTTTTTCAGTATGGAGAAGAAAATAAACTGCTTTGCAATTTATTCAAAAGGCAACATTAATATTTGACTGAGTAGAATTCAGATTGGTATGAACACTTTTGTGGTATCAAATGTTCCCTGACAATGGTGTAAAAGTTTAGGAATTTCTGTTCTCTGAGCCAAGAAACAAAATGACAATTTTGCATCTGAAGATAAAAATTGAATTATGTCATATATGCTTAATAATTAATGTGTTCTGTATACTAGCTGCTTAGAATAATTCAAATGGCGTATGAGATCCAAATGTGATTTTTGTTACAACTGAATGAATCACCAATATGTACCTTGTCAGTAATATGCAGAAACCACTGATATTTAGAATTGCTTTTTGCTCAGCCATAGTTTAGGTTTACATAACCCCAGTGGTAAAATAAACATGAAAAAAACATCTGTTCAAATAAATTCAGAATTAGTAAATGACTTACTCTCAAATGACACCAGAAGGGAGGCTCATGGGAAAATATTAACAAACAGTGATGTCGCATCACAGCTTCTATAACTTTGTCTCAGCATGGCAGGCCACAAAGCAAGCCGTCTGCTAGTCTCATTAAATTATTTGGAAATTGCTTTTTCTTATGCACTAGGGTACATTTTTCAGAAAACATTATTTTGTTGTTAAAGTTGAAAACCATTTTTATTGATTCAGTCGGTTTATAATGTGTTGCTTTTAGGGAATGGTGAATTATGAGAAACACTGGAGTTCCTGAATGTTGCTAACCTGAGTCCATCAATGCTTCCACACAAATGATAAGCACTGATGAACACAAATGATGAGCAGCTGTCACTTCAAAAGCTTCCTTTGCAATAAACAAGGAGATGTTGAACAGAGAAATAGAATGTTATAAATTTAAGGCAAAAATCCAGGCTGGAAATTACACTGATGAAAATTCTAAAACCATGTTTCCAGTTTTATTTGAGACTTTGCATTACCGGAAGGCCTTTCCACAATGTGTTATGCTCTCACCATGAATATTTGAATAATTCATTCATTTTTTTAACTTATCTGCTGTTATTCTCGATCTCAGATCTGCAGCTGCAGATCTCTGATGTCTTCTAATGTCCATTGAATTTACACAGACGTCCATAATTCATTTCAGTGGCCTTTTTATCCTGTATCATTTTACTGAGATGATTTAGTCTTTCTGAGAGTGTCTTTCAAACTTTCTTGACATTGGCAAGGCACTTTCTAAAGTCTAATAGATTGCTCTTTACATGGGCAAGGTTATGCACTGACTTGTTTCCATTTGAAAACTAGTAAGAGAGACTTGATAAAGGATATGAGAAAATACATTTTGGAAGAGGGAAAGAAAAGAAGTTAGCATTACGTCTTCATAAACCTTAGATTCCACAAATTTTAATGACATCACCTGCCCCAATAAAGTAATATTTTATGTCTTGTAAAATGATATTATTGGGTTTTTTATAAATTCTCTCTACAAATAAAAATAAATCAAATAAAAGGGTATAAGTATTAAGTAGTCACAGCTACTTTTAAAATATGTAAAACAATACTCCCTCATCACAAATAATTTATATTTTGAAGTCATGTTTTCCTCTAAGAAATATTTGTTCATTTCTGTTTTTTTTCCTTGAACAGAAAAATTTCTATTGCCTTCAATTATTGCCTTTAATCTCTGCACACTGAGTGATGTGAAGCAGGTTCCCATCTCTCCAGCCTGTCGAGGCCCTTCTGAAGGGCTGCACAGCTCTCTGGGGTATTGGCTGCTCCTCCCAGCTTTGTGTCATCAGTGAACTTGCTGAGGAGGCATCTGCCCCTTCATCCAAGTCATTGATAGATAAGCTAAACAATTCTGGATTCAGTCTAAACCCTCAGGGGCACTGCTAGTGAGAGGCCTCCAACCAGACCCTGTGCTGCTGATCACAAACCTCTGAGACTTGCCATTCAATTTGCTGATATTTGTTTATCAGCAAGTTATAGAGCATGTCCACCAGGATTGTTTGTATATGCAAATGCACTACATCAGAGGTCTGCTTGAAATCTTATTGATTCTTCAAGTATGTTTTCTTAGTTTCCAAATGCAGAATTGCGGTAAACCCACAGTTGATCATAATTTTAATTAGCACTTGAATATCAGTTTTGAACAAAAAGAGAGAACTAAAGAAGAAAGTGATTCATGGTCATAGTATTCAGTTCCATTATCTAGTCTAACACACCTCAAATTTCATAATGAGAGTTATTAGCAAGTATGGGTTTTATTCTACTTCAGTTGCTACAAAAGTTACAGATATAAAGAAGTTAATGCTTTCCACCTTTCAGACCTTGTTCTCATTCTACTATTTGATGTGTATTATTATGTTGTCAGCTGCTTACTTAGAATTCAATCTATTCTCTTCCCCAAATGAAGTCAGAGTGAGTGAAAAATGCCTGCAATAAAAGTTGTAGCTGAATACCTGTGCAGGAACAAACTTTTATTTTTGAACTTGATATGTAATTTCTATTGATTAGTGCTTGATTATTATTGTATGGACACAGGAGTTGTTGGGATAATTATTGCATACGGTTTCTGATAGTTTAAAATCAAATGAGCTCATTACCCTCTGGATGTTTTACACCAGGCAAAAAATAGATCTCCTTTTATCTTGGGCAATATAACTCCGTTTTTAATTTATCTTAACTTAGGAGGAAGATGATAAAAATTTCCATGGCATTACTTCAAGTATTTTTATAATTTCTAAGTACCGTTCTTAAAATGACTTATTTTATAGTTACTGCTTTTAAGCGGAGAAGTTTTTTTTAACGTAGGCAAAAAGAGTGGAACAGATTAGCATCAAACCTGGATGAAAAAAATTTGAACCCCTCCCCCTCGCAAATAGTCCAAGGGCTTTTGAGATTTGACATAACAAAGACTTGTTAAAGATACAATGAATATATCTACTTACACTCACTTAATTTATTCCTTGTTGCTGATAGTAAGGTACCGTTTTCCACTATGGAGATCCTCTTACCAATTTTCTGTAGGGAAAAGACAATAGCAAATAAAAGACCTTTAATGCAACTCTGAAATATTATTGGAAATGTACTAAAATATTTTATGTTATTTTGAATTATAGGAGATAAAGACATTTTAAAGGTTAGAACAATGTTTTTATTACAGAACCTTCCTAAGGAGTTCACATAAGACTTCTTGGTATCTGTAACATATGAATAATACAACAGTTTTAATTAGTTATGAAGAAGGAGGTTAGGTCATATTATAATATTAAGGTGGAATAAGCCAATTTAAAGCTGGGTTCACTTTCATATGTTAATAAAACTTTTTTTTAAGGGTGGATGTCAATTTTTTAGCAGAATATTATTATTTTTTGGTCATTATTGGATAGCTTCATGAATATTTATTATCTACTACTTACATTAATATTGTGAAAATTGACATATTCTCACATAATGTGGAACGAGATAACTTCTTTGGATGCTACAGGATATGAAGCCAGGTTTATGTTTTCAAATAGATGACTAGGTGTGGAATAGCACATACAGAAAAAGAATTATTGCATAAAAGCTCTCATTTTACTGAGAGTCAAAAATAAGAGTGGCTGAGTTATACCTGATTTTTAGATAAAGTAGGACATGTAAGCAGTTAAGATTAATCCTTTTGTGAATTAAAAAAAACAGAATTTCAAATCTCATAATGTATACAGAAAAAATATTCACAGTGCTCTGCAGGAGGAAATAGCTGTCTTGAAATTTTGGTTTGTAACAATGGAAATGCCTGAAGAATCATTAATTTGTTTTTTTCTAATATTCAAAAAATAAATTGGTATTAACAGCCAAGAGTAAGACTGCAATTTTATTTGCAAAAGGAAAGGATCATGAGACCCAGTAACTAGTCCTGACTCCTTTGCAGCCATCTTTAGAAATGAGGAGTTAATGCAAGGGTCTACTACCCAAGCAGATCTCATCACCATATATCAGGATTGATTTTGTGTGAAATGAGCATTATAATGGCAGATGGAGATTTTTTTCCTTTCTTAAAACTTTTTGTGCCTCTAAATTTTAGGTATTGATATCTGAAATTCTCCGGTCTGAATTATTTTTCTCTTTATGTCTTTATAAAAGATAATGGTTACTTGGTCATTGGCATTACCTAATATTAAAAAAAAGTCATTAAAGGAATTGTTCTTGTTTGGGTAAATATCACTGGCCAGCTCTGGATGTGAGCATTTACTTGACTTTAACTGTATTACTCAGAACAGGGAAACCTCTGAAATGCTGTCTTCCTGAACTGTATCCTACAGTAAAATAGGATTAGATGTCACTGGGATTGCCTGATGTGAGAAATATATCTGCACATTAGGAAGGGTCTGTGATACTTGTTATAACTATTGACCACTCCAAAAGCTTTTTGATTGACTAAATGAAAGAACTATCAATAACATGATTTGAACCATCTGATGCATTTTCTCTACTAAGTTATGAATGTCTAGATATTAAGTACGCGAATCACTCACCAAACCTTTGAAAAGTATTAAGGTCAATGATGTAGCTGAATATATTTCTGTTTCTTTTTTTTTTTTTTATAAAATGAAATACTTTCAACTGATATAAAGTGATGGCTCTGGAGTATGAAAGCTTTTTGGTATGGGACAAGGGTAAATGAAATGAAAATGGAAATGTAAGCTTTGTTCAGCATGAGCCAAAGGCTTTTAGAGATGATATGAAGGATACATCAAGATCTCAGGGGATTGATGATTCAGTCTTGAGGTCCATTCAGTCTGTAGTCATTTTACTGGGGTTATACTTTTGTAGTTCCAGTCAAATAGGACAAGATAAATCCTAAATAATTATGTTTAATGATTAGATTTACCAGCCTTTCAACTTTTATCTTCTCTGTGGAGTGAAAGTAATTTGCGTTTGGTAACAATTTTTTTCCTTCTCTGACAGTTGATTTTGGCCTTTAATTAAACATTTTTTTCTTTCTTTTATCAACTGCTAAAAACCTCAGATCCTCCTATCTGCACTGTTTCTTCTGTGTACTGCACTTGAATCATGATTGTGCATCTTAACTAAGAAGGAGGACGACAGACTTATTTAAGGTATCAAAAAATATTTTTAATTTAGTTTATATTATTGAGTGTTACCTTCCTTTCCTCTTAAAACAGTTAATTTAGGGAATATGTATTTTAGCTCCAAAGAAATAAAGCATCAGGGCCAAAAGGAAGATGTTTCATTTACTTTGGCATCCTTACTTTCAAAGAGTATTTCATTCATTGTTCCTATAATTTATAATCTGGGTTCTTAAATGTGTGTAGTAAAAGTGCCACAATCATCCTTTGCACCATAGGCTACACCATCCTTCAATTGCTTACACTGCTAATAACTTCTTCCTGATATCTGTCTAAACTTTTCTTAGCCTCAGGACATTGTTCTTCATCTGTCATTTCTTGAGACTGTGACTGAGATTTTTATCATGTAAACTGCCACTGTGAGGGCATTTGTAGATGGTTGGAAGCACATAATATCCCCTTAGTATTCACCATCGTAAATTTCTTACATTCAGCTCGCTCAGTCTCTCACTACAGGATTTATCCTCCAGCAATTGTGTCAGCGTCATTTCCTTTGTAGTTTCTCTATTTTTTTTCTATTTTTCTATTACCTTTTGGGGATGGGAACGTGTAACCAAAGAAATGAGTAACCTGTAGTTTGGCCCAAGAGAAAAATGCTAGCACTACTTTAAGTCAGTAAATATTCATGTATTCCAAGGGACTCTTTCCCTTGTGGTTTTCAATCAGTCTAATAATGTCTAGTTCATGGGACCTTATTTACATAAATTTCTTTCCTTTATTATTTTGTCTTGAAATGTTGTTTCAGTTTTATAAAAGCTACACAGAAATTTGAAAGTACAATTGATGATGTTAAAGTAGCTCTTCATCATAATAAATTGCTCTTCAACCATAATGGTAATTGAAATCTCTTTCTGATTATTCCACTGCTGGGAAGTTGAATTCATCTGATATATTGCATCTTTCATGTTTCATTAATGGTTGTCAAATTGCATCAGAAGAGTGTGTAGGTTCCTGCATTTTATAATAAAAATACAAAACTAAGACAAAGTGTGTTTAGGTTTTATAAAATCCTTCAACTTTAAACAAAATGTAGAGGTTATGTGTTATTGAGGTTTGACAAATTTTATGCTGCTCCTCCAAATAAGATAAGGAGCTGTTGGATTTTTACTTAGTTTTTGAGTTTCTAATGTTACCCGTGTTTTTCCTCTATCTACTTTAGTATCAAACACAATCAACCTTCAAAATGCAACAATTAGCATCCTGACACACGCACATACAGAAGCACAGAAACAAACATACAATAGAGAATGGAAAAGAGGCTAAGTAATATTTATTGCCCAAGTGTAAACATCGAAACATATTTGCAGACTTGTATTGTTTCACAGAGTCAAAAGTAACTTTCCCTGGGTACCCATCAAACATATTCATACAGCAAAAGCCACACAGGGTGAGTACTGGTACTCTTGCTGCTGCTAAATATAGTGCTTCAGCTACTGGGTTACGTGCAAGTTTCCAAAAACGTTACTTTGGGAAAAAAATACAAAATAAACCCGGTATCTTTTGGGCATGATTTAATTTCAGAGGTTAGAAGCTGTTCAGAGACAGTTCTTGGAGAGCTGCTGAGGTAGCTGCAGTGTTAGATGCTCCAACACACCTTGGCTGTGCTCCCCTATAGCAGGGCAGTAGGCATCCAGTGCACAGGGGAAAGGAAACAGGAGCTCATGGAATAGCCACTGTCTCCTGAGGTCAATAGATATTAAGAATGAAACTGTTGCTAAATTAAATAATCTGACCTACATGATGCAGGCTCTCCTGCTTTCTAAATTAAATTCTTGTTTTGAATACAACATTACTGTTGAAACAGAGCAGTCATGTAAACAAAGAATCCATTCTCTGCCACTCTTGTAGAAAAAAATCTTGCATAAACATTATTGTGATCTTGATTTTAAGATTTTAGTGGAAATAGATTTATCTTTGATAAACTGTTCTACTGGTAAATTATGCTCTGTGCTGGTTTTGTCTGGGATGAAGTTATTTTTCCTGACAGTGGCTACTGTGGGGTTAGGTTCTGGGTTTGTGCTGAACACAGGGTTGATAATATAGAGATGTTTTTTGTTATTGCTGAGCAGGGCTTGTACAGAGCCAAGGTCTTTTCTCTTTTCTGTACTGGTGAGGAAGCTGGGGATATGTGGGGGGCTGGGAGGAGACACAGCTGGGACAGGTGAACCAAACTGACTAAAGGAATATTCCAGACCATGTGACATCATGCTCAGTTTATAACGTGGGAGGAAGGAGGAAGTGATGGCTGTTTAGAGTTTGTCTTCCCAAGTAACAGTTACATGTGATGGGCCCCTGCTCTCCTGGAGATGGCTGAACACCGTGGGAAGCAATGAATTCCTTGTGTGTGTGGCTTTTTCTTTCCCTATTTAACTGTCTTTATCTCAATCCATGAGTTGGGTTTTTATAGTTTCTACCATCCCAATTCTGTCCTTGATCCTACTGGTGGGAGAGTGAGTGAATGGCTGTTTGGTGCTTGGTTACTGGCTGGGGTTAAACCAGGACAGGCTCAAACAGTTCTTTTGCCTCATTGTTAATCTGAATGTTAGTTTCTGGTTCCAGATCCTGAATATTTTTGCGGCTTCCTTCCACCTTCCCCTGCTTCCCATCCACTGCTAACTATTGTGCTGAACCAATTGCACTGTTTCTTTATGTTTATGTTATTTTCTTCACCTCTGATCATTTTTACTGCTGGTCTGAAAAAATTTATGTGCTATGTAAGGCACTCTTTGCAGCATAGTTTAGTCCTTAGAGGTGACAAATCCTGGAAGCATCAAGGTCAATACCACTGACCTCACCATGTTCAGTTTAGTTGGATTTGTTTGTTTTTCTGATAGACAGTTAAAGGGTGGAATTTTGAGCATCTTCCAAGGTCACCATTACAGAATTTTCAGCCTGACTTTTCTGAGCATCTCTTTTACTAGAGCGTCACTAGGTTTTCAAGGGGCACCATAAGACTTCTACACAGCCACACTAGTGATATTTAGACAGTCATACTATGAGCAAATGGTTTGGATGTACTTTAGGGTGTATGGTTATTTCACAATAAATTTCTTTTCCTGACTCCTTAGGTCCTTAGAAACACTTAAGTTGCAGACACATTACTATTTTGTATGAACTGTTCTGTAGTAGAGAAAGTTAACTATCCTGATCATAATACTGTCATTATATTAGCATCTGAGTGCCTAAAATAAGTTAGACTGGTATTTGACAATTCCTCTGGGCCTCCACAGAAACACCATGTTCTCCTCTCTCTTGATTGCAGAAAACTCTGAATTAGTTTTCAGTCTGTGTTGTCAAGATAGCTGTCCTTTTAAAAGTTACCATATATTCTCATGGATTTTATATTTTTCGTAACTGCAGAATAAAATTTATGCACAGAAGAAAAGCTAGTGAATACAACATTATGAGTGATAAACTATTTCAATTACTTCCCATTAAAATTCAGGAGGCAATGCAATTAATTTTCTGTGAGTGAGAACTTATACCTACTGACATTAGGCTAGATCTGGATTTGTATTCAGATGCTCCTACCACATTAATGGTGGTGATTTCTCAGTCTGCTAGGAGCTTTAATTTTGTACAGAAATTAGTTTGATGCTCATGGCATTTCCTCCTATATTATTTCACTGTATTTAAGAGCACATAACTGCTATTATCCTAACCTGTTTGCAGCTACAGACAGAATCCTATTTAATGTACAATGAAAGCACTGAAGGTATCAAGAACATCAAAGACTAAAACTTTGATTTTTCCATCTAAAATGAATTTTGTGGTTATTTCTCATTGAGACTTAAAATCAAATAACCCCAGTGTTAAAAACTTGAGTACAGTCCTGCATTGCAGAAAACTAATTAAATCAATTATATGGGTTCTAATGATCAAAGTAACGTAGAGTTTAACATAGGTTAATAATTCTATATATATGTTATTGTAAGACATAGAAATGGCAATACTTTATTGCTGTGTCACTCTCATTATTCTTTTAGGTTTCTTGCATTTTCATATGTCGTTGCCACAGAGAGGCATGGAACACACATCACTTTTACATAAGAATTGTTCCTCTTTCTTTGGGGAAGCATCTATGCATTTAAGCTTAAAAAAAGTAATGATAAAAATATTATTAAAATATTAGAATCCATGTGGCAGAGATTTGATGAATGGAGGCGTTCAAGGGGAAAACAAAAAAGCTTGGGTATTTTAATGGTGGGAATCTGGTGGAATTAAATTCTTATGTCTGTAGATGTCAAAACTCTGTGAAAAGACAAAGTTTTGGTGAGGACGAGCTGAATCATGACTATTCCCATTGTTGCATGATGGAGACAAAGCAGAGAAGGAAGAAAACCAAATTGTCTTTACTGTTAATATTCTAGTTTGCATCCCCTGAGTACTGAAGCCTACGCATGTCAAGCAGCTGCTATCTGTGACTTCCCAGCTGGTTCTTAAGCACACCCTAAATATAACACACAGGCTGTTAAACAATATTCTTTCATTAATCATTCTCCCTGTGTCCAGTTTCTCTCATCATTTTTGTAGTGTAAGTAAAGATAACATATATAGTTTGTGAATATTCCCTAAGATATGTATAAATGTATATATAACTGCATGATCAAAGTATTAGATGGAGGTGTATAAACTTAGGATGCTTTCTTCCTGATCCCACCTAATATCATAGGTAAAACTGAAAATGTTTCACAAGTTTCCAGAAACGGCAACATACAAAATAAGAGTCCAAATAAGTGATTTGAAATACATTTTGAAAAATTTGGAACCAGTTCCTTTTAAAATATGCATGTTATTCCATAATACAGGCTGTTATTCCATAATACGGGTAAGGATCTTGAAAATTATGTCTTCTCTGAGCGGCACCTGAGCAACACAGCAATTACAATAAGTTTTAAATAAATTAACAGTTCACCTCATTTGATATTTTTTTTATGTAGATTCCAATGTTCTGGGCTTTTAAAGACAAATTTATTCTGGGTGAATACAGGAATAGAAAGTTCAGTGAATATGTGTCTTTGTATACATCAGTTTGCCCATTTTATGAATGTAGTACCAATAAATGATACAATTGGTATAGAAGTTGACTACTGGACTGGTTGATAAAAACACTAAAATGTATCATAACCTTATCAAGAACTTTGAATCTAATTTTCTTTTTGAAACTATTGGAAGTATATTTGAGAGATATTTATTATGGTGTATAATGTGTCACTGGAATATCTGAATTGTTTCTTTGGTCACTAAAAAAATCTAAACCAGCTGAAGGACAAAAAGAACTTTTCTCAATGGACCCACCAGTAAAAATGAGGGCAATAGTTGATGTACAAAGACCCAGTTGTAGATATCTTATACCTAAAGGACTATTTGCAAACATATCAGTTCAGAGAAATGTTCTATTTTCAGTTCTACCTGCTGATCAAAGCACTGGCCTCAAACACAGCCCTGGGGCATAGCTTTTATTTAACAGTACCTGAATGATCCTCAGGCAATCTGTGTAACACTTATGGATGTAACAGGTAGAGACCAACAACTGCCATTCATAGCATTTTTCTGACTTGTCTCCTGTCAGCACCTGGAAATATTCAGGCATATCCAAATTAATTGGAGGGTCAAAATATGACCTCCTAGGATCTCTTTCAGTCATTTCACAGGATACAGGTCCAGATCATATAATGTTATAGAGATTATATATGATACAGAGATTATGTATTCTATGACCTGAATGTTAGCCTAGAAAAAAAATAAATCTTTGCAGTTGAAGGTGATCCTTTCTGCTTCCTAGCTGTAAAGCAATGTAAGCATGCAAGGTTACTAATATTTTGACTTCAGAAAAAGGCATTAAATATTAAACCAAACTTGTATTTAAAACATAGGGTACAAGTAGTAATAAGAAGTTTCATTACTCCCCAAAATGAGATCCACAAATAATGCTTGTCTGATGAATAAGGGTAACAGCATGTACTTGTCAATTCACACAATATTGATTCAACAGTCTCAGTATCTTTCCTCCTAATTGCTTTTGGATCATCAGCTTTTTCACATTTACTGTATGAAGTCAGTAGTTCTCACAATTTGCAGCCAACAGAAAGTGAATAGATGTCGAATTGTCCTTCAAACCAAAGTAAAAGCATATTTTACTTGACACGAATACACACAGAGCTCTTAAAAATGTCAGTTTATGGCCTAAAATCTGTTCAAATATTTGCTTCCATCATCTGTTACCTACAAAGCCTGGAAGAAGTATATTCATGGTAAGATTTACTGATTAAAAGTGAGAAAAGTCCAGGAAAGAAGTTTTATGAACTCAGCGAGATTACATTTGAAATGTTAACTGTTATTGTTGTTATAAAAATATGATCTTACAAACAGCTTGTGGAATTGCTGTTATACCAGTGTAAAAGACATCTGAACCAAACTTGCTTTGCACTAGTTGCTAAATCTTCCTTATGGGTCTCATGGGAAGTTACATTTATTGGTTCTGTAAATCTGGATTACTTTGAAATAGCAAATTGTTCTTCAAACCTTTTATAGTTCCTACACCATCCTGAGAACTATTTTCATTTAACAGTTTCATTTCAAGACTCACCTGCCACAGGATATAACATACACTACTGGGTTGTTGCCATCTCAGTAATTCCTTACCTAGTCTGTGGAAAAGGTTCGGATTTCACCAAAACAAAGAAAGTAGTTTAACCTTCATGATTAAAAGACTTGATGCATGTCTTGGGACTTTGACTTGGCCTTCTCTTATGTAAAATAATGCATAACTACCATTTTAAAAAAAGTATGACATCAAGCAAAGATAATAATAATAATAATAATAATTATTATTATTATTATTATTATTTTAAAAGGTATACCTCACATCTTTCATCAACAAAATACACACATCTGATTCAATCCATTCACTTGTAGTTTAAAATTACTGCTTTGTCTTTATGTTTTTAATTGTTTACTGATATTACAGATATAGCTGTGCCTGCATAACCATTTGATGGTGGAATTTGGTCATAGATCCTACGATTACAGATGCTACCCTGCAGACTTGGATGGTATTTTTCTGCCATTTCAACCCTAATTTTTAACTCTTCTTTAGGGAAAAGACAGATCAAGCAAGGGGTTGGATGAAATTAGGCTCCGTCTGGCTTTGAAAATCTGCCATTGTGGAGACCTGTTATGTAAATTTTTATATAGCTAAAAAAACAGTAGGAAACCAAGCAGTAGGAAACCAAGTTTCCTGCTGAAGTTGTAGGATGAAGCAACTTGGATAGTGCTGGAGAAAAATCAGAGGAAAAATGTGTCTCAAGGAGTTTATAGGTGAAAATAATGCTTAAGCTGAATAGGAGAGAAAAAGAAAGGGATGTTTATAGCAAATATTTTATTGAAAATAAACCAGCAAGGACTAATTAGGGAACGGCAATTTTTCTTTAGTGAAACAGAAGATCTGGATTTTGTCTGGAGTGTTACTGAAAATATACAGTCATGGAATTATAGAATTGTAGAATGGTTTGGGTTAGAAGGGACCTTAAATATCACCTAGTTCCAACCCTCCTGCCATGGACTGGGATGCCACTTGCTAGCTCAGTTTATTTAGGATCCCATCCAACCTGGCCTTGAACACACCCAGGGATGGGGCATCCACAACCTCTCTGGACAACCACACTCAGAGTAAAGAATTTCTTTCTAACACTTAATCCAAAATACATCTGTTTATTTGATGTACTTTCCATTATCTGATCTTGCAAAGGAACTCATTTATGTTCTTACCTGTAATATGACTTCAGAAAGTAACTGTAATACCTACAGTAACATGACACATGACTCTCAGTGGACATAATAGTGTTTTTATATATTTTTGTATAAAGCTCTTGCCATTAGGAAACCCAGGATTTTCCTTGGTGCGTACCTGAATATGTAGATGTAGCCCACACAAGTGATTGCGTGGTGTAAAACCAATTTATTTTATACCTTTGTTATATTTTTTTTGCTAGGATGTATAGCGAGCTTTTAAAGGAACATCTTGTAAAAAAATTCTCAGAAAAGATGATTCTTTGGGTCATGTCTTATTATCCACATGGCTGAACTTTACTTTCCCATAAAACTATTTCAGTATGATTTTTTTCTACACAGCAGTAAAAATTATCTGAATGAGAATGAGGATGTTCCACTGCATAACTAGAGTGGTCTGGGATTTTTTTGGACCAAAATTTTGCACTTTTTTTCTTTTGAATAAAAATTCATATTATCATATCTATACATATATATGTATATATCACACTAGTTTCCAGAAAGAAATTTTATTGAGAAAAAAATGCCGTAATTAGCAATCTAAAAATTAATTCTAACATGTCTAAGAACAACCCCAGAAGAAGAATAAAACAGAGAAAAAAAAAAAGAGAGTTGAAGATCTTAAATTCTACCATCCTACTTTCTGTTCTCAAAATTATGTGTACAAGATCCCTATCCCACAGCCAGTGTGTTTCCCTTAAGCAGATGCTCCTACTGCTCTCAGCACTGTCTCTCACAAGGAGTGACCAGGAGTTTCACTGTGTTGCAAAGCAGTCCTAGAGGTTCAGTTCCTGTTTTTTTGACAGATGCTGAAGGGGAAAAACTATTCAAAGGCAGTAAATTTGTTCTTTGTGGAAACCATCCTCTTATCACTGAGAAAGCCTAAAATGTATTGTGTCACCTTTAACCATTTTTCACTGAGGATGGGAGCATTAGGGACACTGCTCTGTTGATGGTGAGAAATGGTTGTCTCCTCAGAGGGAGCCTTTGTGCTTACAATTCAATCAGGTGCAGCCCCTGTGATGACGTTGGAGCCAAACCCAATTGCCTTGGTGCAGGTGACTGAACTGGTCAGGTGTGGAGGACCAGGCATAAGCGTGTTCTGTCTCAGACAGTCTGACTGTTGTGACAGGAAAGTGGAGATTGCAGGAGAGAGTCCCATGGAGCTGGGGCAGAGCTGTTCTGAGCCAACTTCCTTTTACACCTTGACTCTCATGCTCAGTGCTCCTATGACAACTTCCCTGCCACAGGAAAATAGTTTTTGCTCCAGTCAGCCTCAAGTGATTCATATATCAGGACTATCAGAAGCCCTGTTTGTATCAATTGAATGAATACTCACGTCAAAGTATTGGAAATATAATGAATAAAGCAATGTGATAGACTTTCAGGACTTTTAAGTAGTCCAGAAATTTAGTGATGGTTTTTATATGTCACTTTCCCTTCATGCATTTTATCCAGCTTTATAGAAACTGCTAGAAAAAGCATTTGTCTGTAGCAACTTTTGTTTGTCTATATTTTATTATTAAAAAAAAAAGTTTAATTATTTTAAAATTACCCCCTGGGGATAAGTAAATGCTCACTTTAATTAAATTGTTGGCATTTCTTATATTTTACACTGGAGCTGGGAGAGTTTATGAGTGTCTGAGCATCTTCAGTAATAGATTCTGACATTCCTGACTTCTAGCCAAATAGGTTTAGAAAGAAGCCACTGCCATCTCTGTGACAGAGCAGAATGTACACTGCACAAAGTGCATTTGCCAAGGCTTCTTTTTCAATGTGAGACTTCAAATGAGATATGTCTGGAGGGTAGGAACATATGGTTACTCCATGAAGTCGTTTATAGGAGACATTTCCTTTTCCTATCACATCTGTGGCACTATAACACTGCCTATTTTTTTTCTAATTTACTCAGCCAGAAGATTTCACTGCCTGTATAATATGATCCCAACCAAGTATTTCTGATTCCCAAAAGAGCCAGTTCCAACAGCCCAGAGGACAAGCACAGAAAGGGAAGATCTTTTTTCCGCTGTCATAACTCTGTGGTGCTTCTAGCAGAATTTTCCATTAAGGATAGAAATTTTAGTAAAAAAAAATTGCAAGCCAAGAAGAATCCTTTTCAAAATCAAATTTTTTGGGAAGTATGCCCAATCAACACACCATCTTCTTTATTTTTTGTCAGTTTTGACAGGAGGTAAAACAACATATAATGCAACATATAATGCAAACTGAAAAATTAGAGTACAATTTGTTGCATTCTAATTTCAATATATTCCTTTAACTTCACATGTTATTTTACAGTTACCACAGGTTTGTTTGGTTGTTTTTTTTTTTTTTTTTAGTGGGGGTGATCAGTAGAATAAGACCTTTGCTCTTCTAAGCGAATTCTTTTCCTTTTGTTCTGGTGAAGACACTTGAACTTTCTACAAATAAGTGAAACATCTCCCATCAGAACCTTGAATACCAGTGATTTGTTAAAAGAAAAACAATCCTGGTAAAAGCTGAATACAAGTGAAAATATGACCTCTGAGAGACGATACTGACTGTACAGATTCTTTTTTCCAGAAGGGGTTTTAATACTTTAATAAATTTAATACTCAATTAGTATTAAAATCATGGCAAAAACATTAGGTATACAAACCAGTGTTTTCTCAAGTTATGGAAAATTCAGAATAAAACCTAAAGTTCAAACAGCTCCAAAGGAAGAAAAAGTTTCTTCTCATTTCTCATTTTCCTTTCTTTTGTTTTTTTAAATACCAGCACATTTTAGAAATTACTCTAACAATAAGTGGTGCTCATATGTTCATAGCTTATCAGCAAAGATTTTTCAGAGACAGTGTCCTTGTTGTGATAAGATATTGATCTTTAGCCTGTGAGTGTTAAAACAGTTAAATGAATTCTGTGCCAGTAAGTTTATAACCTGGTATCTTATTTCTGATCTGCCTTGTTCTTTTGATTTTATCTACTTTTGATTTTCTAGATTTAAAAATTCTTGTGTTATTTTCCTGTGTTTCTTCTGAGACTCCCTGATAGGAGGCAAAACATGTGACTTCCTCAGTGTGTCACCCACCATAAGAAGATTCTTTCCCATAAATAAACACTGCCAAGTCTCCCTTTGCTGAGCTAGTAAATCTCCACTTAGAGCTACAAAATTTCCTTTGAACAAGAAAAGGAGCTGTAGTAGTTTTCTTTTTTTTTTTTTTTTTCCCAGATAGTTTCTGTAATGCAAACCAAATGGCCTGGGAGGACAGAAAATTGTCCTGTAAATCTAATAAGTACATTTGTAAACAGACTCTGGTAGTGATAGCTTTGAACTGCTGGGTCACAGCTGTGAGCATGCTTGCAATCCCTTTTTGCCATTTGGGAAATTAGGACCTTTATAATAGGGATGAGAGGTATCTATGTCATATCCACACTGGGATGTTTACAGCTGGATCTTTCAGGCCAGCTTTTGGGCTGGAGGAAGGGAAAGATTTTTTGCTGCAGGAAAATATGAGAACTACTGTGAAAATGCAGGATTTTTGTAAGTTTGGCTGTATTTTTCAATAAAAACCAAACTTACAAAAACCTCTACACATTACCTGTTTCCTCAGGAAAGTCAAAACTTGTCTGCCTGATGTAGAAAGTCATCCTACTAGTATTTTAAACAGTGTTTTCATTTTTTTTGTAGTTTGAAATGTATTAAGTGGAATGACACTTAAAGACAAATGCTGTCATTGAAGTAATCAATGCATTAATATTTCCATAATCAAAACATAAATTGATGCATTTTGCAACAAATAGTAGGAATATAGTTGCTTTAAGAGGGCAAAGTGCTAGATCTTGCCTCAAAATGGAAAAAACCCCAACATGGTAAAGAGGTGTTTTAACCTTGGGAGGGACTAATTTTTGTATTTCCAAAAGTTAATGGGAGTCTGTCAAGATTTATGTCATGTGTAATATCACTTATCTTAGAAAGGTCTTGTGTGCAATTGCATTTACATTCAAAATAAATATACAAGTATGAAAAATATATCTGGCACTAACATGTTTGGTTCCTTTCTGTGTTTTTAAGTTTCTTCTCCCCAAAATGTTTTGGGAAAATTTGAATGTTTCTTTTAAATCACCTTTGGTCTGATTTCAGTACATCAGCTGCCTGATACCATGTTTGTTTCTGAACAGACAGACTAAAATTATATAAGTTCCTGGAGTGTAAACTAACCTCATCTATCCTTAAGAAGCATGAAGCTTCATAGCTTAACTTTGGCTTTGGGCAATGTGACTGAAAGCCTGATCCTCTGTGGTGTAAATTAAATTAATTCTCCTTCTCTGCCTTCAGAGACATGCACAAACTTACAGCAGCTGAGCATATGACCTTACACTCAGAGTCAATTTGTCCATAAGAGATACAGACAGTGCTGTGAAATGAAATGCATTTAGATTTTTCAGTTCTGACATTTTTACTCATTCATTTCCTTTTTGCCTCCCGGTGTCTTTGGGAATGAGGCAAGGGGAACAGCATTTAAGCCTGGTTCAGTAAAAATGTACACTACAGTGGTATATTAGAGCCATATATTACAAATCTGTAGCATTTTTGAATGTATTATTCCTGTACTGTGGGGCTGAATTATGCCCACACATCCCTGTAGTTTTATTCTCAATTTGCGTTGCAGATGCAGATCTGTACTTGAAAAGAAAATATGATTTTAGCATATTTAGCCAATATCTCTTAACTTTTTATATATATCAGCAATCACAACTCATCCATGAATTTAGCAAAATTTTCTTTATTTTAATATATGGTATCATCCTGACTCACAATCTGAAGATATGGCTTTTTGTATTTTCTGTGTTTCTTAAATGGATTCAGTACTCATTCAAATGTGCATTTAGCAAAAATTTCTTTCTTTACATTATACTTTCTTTAGAGATGTTGGTAAAGCAACTTTAGACAGGAACAAGATGTCAGTGAACATGACAAGCTACATTATTTTTCACCATCTGTATTCAAAGGACTTCAGAAAATCAGTGTTTGTATCCTCCTCTCTAAGGAGCACTTATTGTCAGTTGAAGTAAATGTGTTTAATCCAGATACTTTCTTTTGAATTTTAGGGAACAGATGCTCTGCCTTTGTATAAGAGCACAGGCCGATGAAAATGTGTGTCTGTTAAGCAGCAGCTTTGGACAAGCTTTTCCGAAGTGCATTGTTAGAGCACTAACTACACATATCTGTCTTCCTCTAAAAGCAGGCAATTTCCAAAAGACTTATTTTGTTTTCTCTTCATGGGACTAGACATATCAGTCTCGACTAGATTTTTATGCAGAATTTTTAATTGACCTATTTTGGTATTAATATTGTTTTATTTATCTAACTTGCTGAAAAGATAAATCAGTTTTCAGTAAAATGTGGTAATAATTATGCTTTTATTCAAAGGATATCTCAGTTACAAGATCAATTTGATTAAACCCAGAGTTCCTCAAATCATACCTTCTTCTTCCCACTGAGTACATCCTAGAAATAATTACAGTATAGCAGTTTCATATACAAGACCCAAATGCCATGGATTTTCTTTAGAGAAAGCAATAAACACAACGGCAGGTTACAGTTTATCATCAGCTAGAGTTAAGCAGACCTCACCCAGCCACTTTGCTGAAACTGATTATGGCTCTGTATAATAATAAGTGATTAGAACAGTTTTGTGCCAGGATCTCTTAAGGGTGTAATTCTTGATGATTCCTTTTTCCAGCCACAGGAAAACAATGTTAGTAAGATGTTAACTGTCAATATTATTGTAGTGCCAGATTTTATATACATGTGAACAAGCTACTGAGAAAATGGGAGTCTTCATTCAGCCTCTGCATAACCCTGCACTACTGAAGCTTCTGTAGGTATGAAATAGCTGCACCATAGTTGCTAGGAGACAGTAAAGCTATTAGTTTTGGCTGCAACATGACCTGTGTCTACCTCTCTTAGAGCATCCTTGTACCATAGGCAAATCCCGTGTGGAAGGTTTAAAAGCAGTAAAAAATTTCCTCAAGCTTCTAGGCCTAAACTAAAAAAGTTCTGAACGGACAATATCAAAAGGTAACTTAGCATAGGGAAACAGACTTAAGAGAAGAAAATTCTTTAACTTCTTTCAAAATTACTTACCCACAATTGTAGAATACTTAATTTGGTATTTTCCAAATACATAACTTTCCAATACGCAAAGCTGTTTTATTAAACACACTGATAAACAGGCAGTGTTCTCATTCTTACTTGTGTGCCCTTAAATCCTTAATCCTGCTTCTTGGAGAGTTTCCTGTTTTTCGAATTGACAAGTTTCTTATTGCAGCTCCATCATCTTTTGTGGAAGAAAATCAGATTTTCCTAGAAAATCCTAGGGATGTATAAAACACATCATACATTTCTAGTGAAATATCAATAACAGTTGTTGCTACTGGTTGCCCATGGTTTTAGTTTCCCTAGGAAAAAAAAATTGTGGTTGAGATTACAGAATGAGACTCATCAGGGTCATAGGTTTTAAGGAAAGGATTATGCTGGACATTTCTTAGAATCTCTTACATGGTGTTGCCCATTGCATTTCTTCAAATTATTGTCAAATATGCCTATAACTTTTGATACATTTGGAACATGACTGTAAACTTATTTTTTATTCTGCCATATTAACTTTTGGAATTTATTCCATGCATCAGTGCCTTTTTTTGGTGTCATCTGTGTAAAATGGAATAATATTTCCTCCTGCACAGAATAGAGATTTATTCATGGCTGAGGATTGTTTAGATGCAATGAAGATTGAAAGCATCTAAGAAGAAAAAAAGTGAGAGATTCCTTACTAAGTGGTAACAGCTATTGGAAGTAAAACAGAAGAACAGAAAAGAAGTTAAAGGCTCTTTCTGGTACTTTGAGGCCACAACAAAAATGGATTATACCACTTCTCCTTGCTCCTTGAATTTTTGGAATATTTTAGGAAATGAAATCTATCAATACAGCATAAATATTTCCTTAAAGCTTAAAAATATAATATAGCGCTTAGGATATAAAAATATTAAAACCTACCTTTGTGCAGAATCAGGCTGAAGGTAGTCTGAGCACCCAAGCAGTGATTTATGATTTAATCAAGACATAGGGCTAAGATTTATGATAGCTCTTTCAGAGACTTGCTTCTTCTGGTGTAAAGTTGGGTGAAAATGTAGTACATGTTGGATGGATTGTTTTTGTGAAGGAGATAGGAAGTGAAATTAGGTTCTTCAAGCAGGGAGAAAATAACACTAATGCCTTATTTCTATGATTCAGCAATAACTGAATAGTGACATCAAATCATGGGTCAATCTGTTTCAAAAATCAGCTGAATTCAGAAATACATCCATGTTTGGCAAACTAAAAGACCAGGCCAGACTTGTAGAAAGGAGTGCAGATATCTGACTTAGGTTTTTCTGGGAATATTGTACTTTGAGAACCTCTGAAAACTGGATCTAATCACAGTGCTCCACACTCTACCATTTGTAAATCTCAAAACACTTGGCCAAAAATTTATTTTGCTTATTTTTCATTGCTATAAATAACATTTTGGATTAGGTCTTCTGATACTGAGTGGATAGGAAAAGAGTCCATCAATCATTCTACTTAAAAAAAAAAAAGATGACGATTCTGCATTTACATAAGAATATTGTCCAGCATAAAATTCCTAGCTGATTTTTGAGTGCATTTTGAAAGGTGATAAAAATAGAACTTCTGATGAACTTATTTCCATTCTGGAAACCAAATTACAAAAGTATTGCAGGCTGTATTTCACAAGTTGCTCAGAAAACTCTTTTGGGTTTGGATTATTTAGCTACTCCACTGAAAGTTCCACAAAATATTTGCAAGGGTGAAATTTTTCAAAGATCTTTGGGTAATTAGGCAAAAAGCCCTCTTCAAATTTCTTTTGAATGGAAGTGGGACTCTAACTCCTCCACATCTCAAATTAGTTTTTTGAAATACAGGAAAATCAGAAATCAGTAAATTAAATCAATCGATCAACAAAATCAGTTAGTTTTTCTTACTGCAATAAGAATAAATATTCTCTACATTACTGTAGCTTTAAAGTCAGAAGACAGAGAAATTACAGTGAGAATAAGACAATTTAATTTGCTTCATGCGCATGAAGTGCCCTCTATGTACTGTGCAAAACTAAAAGATGCAAGATATGTAATCAGCTACGTAATGCAACAGACTGGTTAAATTTAAGTGCAGTTTAACAGTATATTTTAAGCAGATTATGAAGTCCAACATTTAAATAGAAGACATAAATTTAATCTCTAGTTCACAGACATTGTCAGACTTACACAGAAATAAATGGAATATATTTGTTTCAATGCTATTCATATGAGAAAAACTTTTAAAATTGTGGCTGATCCACTTCAGAGATGATAGGAAATTATTAAGACCAAGTTACAAGTAGTCTTTGCTACTGTATTACTGGTAAGCCACTTTCTTAATTTTGTGATTTTTCTGAAGAGGTTTTTTCAAATAAAAGTCATTTTTCCAATACTCTATGTCTCTCTTTAATAACTAAGAACAGTCAATTTATGCAGATTTTTTACCACGCATAATAAATGGAAACACATCTCACTGTGTGCAAAAAATATTGTTCAACTGCTAGGATACAGTCTAAAATATTAAAGTACACTTGGGAAGTATCAAAAGGATTTATGTTAATAAGATATTAATGACTATTTACATATGGTGATCAGATTCTATTTTTCTATATCTGAAAAGCAATATATCTAGGTAGGATTTTTTTTCTATTATTGTAGGACTGTATAATTAAAATTTGCTAGAAGGAATGCATCTTGGACTGGTCTGAATTGCCCCAGGGAAGAAATTCCAAAAGATGCATTTGCTGAATTATGTTTTTTTGTGACAGAAAAATCCCCAAACCAACACTCATGACATGGGAAGACCAATGGTGCAGGCCCATTCCTGCTTTATTCTTTATAGATACTGTATTCTGTTCCTCATACAAAAATCATCCCTGTATTTGCATCTGTCTTCTCACCTTTGTCACCAAGTTGGGGTGAGAAAGGAAAAACGATTTATATAAACAGATATTTTCACTTTCTGGGACTTTTAAGACTTACCCTCACTGAAACTGCTTTGATGGAGTTGCTTTTCAACTTTAGAGACAAAGGCCTTCAGGCTCTCTCATTGGAGAAATAAGGATATTCAATTGTATTACACGTTTGTTATAATGCAATTGTGGGGTTATCTTTGTCTGCAGGAAACTTTTTTTTTTTTAAGCTTCAACATTCTTTTTTGCAGGTCTTTTTCAAATGCTATAAAACAAGGAAGTAAAACAAATAAATGAGCTTTCAATTATGACATTACCACTGGGAAATCCTTTTCGGGTCCTATCATTAAAAATTGTTGCTGTACCTATTTACTGTAGCTACAGTTAGGCCAAACTTGGCTTCATTAATCTGTTTCTTCACTATTAGGATATAAAATATTTTTTTGATTTGGCTGGCTTTTGCATTCCTTTGACCACTTATTTGTGTTTTTGTGGTTAGTAAACAACAAAACACATGTGAAGAATATTCATTTGAATGCAAACCATCTGTTGGTGAGAATCAACCCCCTGTTCCCACAAACACTGTTGTATGTACTACCTTTGACAGGTAGTGTTTATGGTAGTGAAAATAATAATTATAAAGGATACAGAGGTTAAAGGGTTTTGCTTTAAAAATTTGAAGAGCTGTTTTTCAGTGACAAGATGAGAGCCTATTTTGTCAGCCCAGCAGAATAGGATGAAATAAAATCATAAAAGGGAAAAATCTCAGTACATTATAGCTTAAGGAACATAGAAAATACATTAATTTATGATCTCATGTCAAATTGTAAACAATCTTTTCATCTTTTAAATACAGAAAAATGTGAGCAACCCAGTATACCAAATGGGTTGAAACATCAGCAATGTTTCAGCCTGCTTCAGTTTCAGAAATCAATATATGCATTAATTTCCTAGTTTTAAAATGCACTAAGTAATCTGATGAGATGAAGGCGATTCTGAGAAAAAAACATGTAAAAAATGCTTATAGGCCATAGGTTTGTGAGGGAAAAACATCTTTAACAGTACATATGATTTGCTTTGTTACAGCAATTTGTAACTGAATTGGTTGTCATATTCTCCTTCTGCTCTCTACCTTGTTTAAACCATCTGACACCTGCAAATCCATTTTGAAGATATATATATATATCACATCTTATTTTCCTTATTGTCCCTTATTAACCTTTATAAAACATTCATTCACCTTGTTCTAATACATAAATCCTCATCTATATATAATGGACCAGTTTAATATGGTAACTAGTAATAATATTGGGAAGTTTTCCTGGACTTTGGTTGTCATTTGTGGCCAAACAATATTTCATAATAAATGACCCTTTCATAACTGTGTAGCAGAGTTTAAACTGAGCTGCTGTTTCTGGATTCTCAGTCTGGAGTGAGGTACAGCAGAACACTGACAAAAATACCCAAACAGTGTTCTAAATATTATCATCTCATCAAAAAAATGCACACATGGGCAGATGGTGGGTTCAATTTGCTTCATAAGGCTTTATGGAAATTTCTGGAGCAGTTAGAGCTGCAAGTCAAAAAGCAGAATTTATGAGTGTTTATCACTGAAATCTAAGCTGGTTGATATCAGTTGTATTCAAAAACTGTTTTACATACAGCATGTCATCTTCTGCTACTAAGGTAGTGGTAAAGCACCCAGGTCCCTCAAACAATAAAGAAAAGATGCGGCACTCATAAATAAGCATCGGTGAACAAAAGAGCTTCCTGATGTGCTTTTCTGAAGTGTTCTTCCTCCATGAAAGTGCCTCTGTAGTAAATCTAACCCTTTAGGCATTTAATCATTTTGTGTGGATATGTCGTAAATGTCTGTGCCTCACACTGGGAGCCAAGCGATCTTAGAGTAAATATCATGGCAGTAAGATGATGAATCTTTGTGTCTTGATAAAGTGATGACTTGGATTATTTGATTATCACTTAGGAAAAACATCATGCAAAAAGCCAAGGTTATGGGAATATTGACAGAACAAAGAAGAGTAGGTAAAATACATGTCAACTTGTCCTCATCTGAAAATAGAAACTCTAAAGGGTACATTTGAAACAATTATCTAGGCCCTGTAAAAATTTGTATGTAAATACATACATTGTGGAAAATGTAATCACACTTATTAATGATCGTTCATCCTGGAGGATTCCTACATTTCTCTAAAATTGTATTGGAATAAATATTTCAAATAAATATTTGAAATAAATTGGAATAAATAAAGTTTATTCAGTGAAAAACAATCATGCAATCAAATAGAGGTATAAACTCACCAGTTTAAGAGGAGAAAAAAATAAATTTTTGTAGATTGTCAGACTATAACTACAGGAAATAGAGTATCAATAGTTTAAAAAGTGTTTGAATATCAGAATTTTTGAATCTCAGCTAGTTTTATGAACTTCCTATATTAACAAACTATTTAAACAGATCTATAGTTTGAGAGGGAAAAAAAAATATTTTTTTCAAAATTCTAGAACTGTTGCTGAACATTAAATGTTTAGTGCACACCAGGCAGTCATTGCTAGTCAAATATATTCTTGTGTGCATTACTTTCATGGCAGTCATGAAGTTTTCAGGATTGATGTCTTAACTGATGAACAGATTTCCTAAAGAGTAATGTAGTCCCCTACCAGTCACGATGAGCAAATTGCGATCCTTTATTTACTCTGGAAAGGACTGGGTCTGAGTTACAAATGAAGTGCTTTGAGCTGCAGCCCAACTTGCTATTCTCCCTGTGTCACAGGGACATCTTTCAGAATGGTAAAGCAGCTGTACCAAAGATGGTGATTCCCACCCACCCCGGGAAAACTCAGAGAAAAGACCATTGAAGTCACATACCATTGTTGTTCTCTAGTTGGCTGAATAAGCTACTCAGCACTAGGAAGACTGCAAGGCTTTTAAAGATGTAACATCTTGACAATTACACAAGATCTGAAAAATACTTACTACTTCCTGTTTAATATTACACTCCTGTAACAATTGCGATTCAGCACTTGGATGCAATTGTGATTGGTTTTAGAAGTCCTAAAAGGAAATAAGGTAAGACCAGGTACTAGCTAATGTGTACCAATAAGGTAAAAAACTTGTTCTATTAGGAATTCTACAATTAAGTGGTTCTACCAAGTGACAAATTCATGTTACTGATTGGTTTCAAAGTGGGCAGTTGTTGAATCTTAGACACAATTCAAGACAGTCACAGAGATGTCAGGAAAACTCATTTTGTTAAAGTACTAGAGCTAGAAAGTAATATTTCAAAAAGATTACTAAGACATAATGATGGGATGCCAATGAATCAAAAGCTAACATTTCCTTGATGCTGTCCTTATGAATGCCTTTTTATAGCTCAGTATCAGCTGCTTGACTGCTGTGTGATGCAATTTGCTCCTCTGATCAACAGTTAATACAAGGTTGGATGTCACCATCAGACACCGAATGCTTGCAACATGTAGGGTAAAAGTGTTACCTTGCAAAGTTGAAAGCAGCTGTTAGTAAGCTGCCAGAGGCAATTTTATACAACCATTTATCACTTAGCAAGTGGTTGAGAGATAGGCAAATGGCACATTGTAAAGATGCTCTCAGGAGAACTGTGAGAAGCGTCTTCTCAGAAGACAAAGATCACCTTTTGGTGTCAGCAAATATTCTGTGTGGCATCAAAGCTCATCAGCTAAACTGCAACAGTGAACAACATAGGCAGTTTTTGTGAAGGACTGTGATATGCTATCACATCTGTGAAGACTGGACTAACTTCTGGTTCATAGTTACACTCTGATGTGCTGTAGTATTTGGGAAATCTACTGCCTCATTTCAAGAATTTTGGTGATATTACGTATGTGTAAAGCATCATTGTCCTGAATTTACTGAAAACTGAAAAAATTTTCATAAAGCGGACAATTTTCTCGAGAATATTCTTGGAGTGTTTCAGTAGAATTAAGAAAAATTAAATTACTGGATCTTACTCATAGAGGTAAGTGATAGCTTACTATTTAAGAAACTGAGGCACACTTAGGATAAAACTTTTTCACAAGCTTGAAATGTATCATGCATAAGAAAAGTTGCTGCTCCTTTGGTTAAACAAACAAACAAACAAACAAATAAAAAATGCTTTCTGTGGATTTTAATATTCTGTATTTGTGTGCAGAATGTAGGGTCCTTTCCATTTCACTGCACTTCAGTATACAATCAGCAATATTGTTTCTAAATGCAAAGACTGAACTGCAATCACATTAGCAATTAAACTATAATTATCCTGGTATTTGTGCAACACCCTTTGGAATCAAAAATGAAAAGTTATCATTTGACTGGCTACCTAGCTGAAATGATTGTTTAGAAGCTAAACTACTGTTAATTTTCAAAACACTGCATAACTCTAATATATTCAAACCTTTCAAACAAAAGTCATTCTGACAATATTTTATTTCATTCCAGGACCAGTAAGTATGCATGAGCACATCAGAAATAACCCCTCAGTAGAGAAATTTTTCACGTCTCTTTTTTTTCATGATTTTTTGGTGTCAGTTCTTCAAATGATAGAGATAATATTTTACATGTAAAGGAGAAGTGGTGAGAACAGGTTTCTTAGCTTGATAAAGGCACATTTATGCTTATGTCGCCAAGTTTATGCCATATGTGCTAAGAGCTGATCACTGATTTAAGTTATTTTAACTGAACCAAATACAGGACCAGAGAGAGGACAGGGAGTGAATGCTTTGTCACCTAGGGAACCAGGAATCCCCAACTTCCAGTAAGTTATTGCTAAGGTGTATGACTAGAAGATGGAACAAAACTTTATCATCCATTATAAGATATTTGATTTTGGAAGTTCCTCAGACATTTGAATTATGACTTGAATTTGTGTTTAGAGCTAGGTTGGTACTAAATTCCTTGTTGCTGTGAATGCAAAAGGGTCTGGAAGGCAAAGAAGATGAGCAGGATCAAGCAGAATGTGCATTGAAGGCTTTTAGAACTGAAACACTAAGAAAGCACAAAGACCAAGACAATTAATGCTTTGAAAATCTTTTTACATGATATGAAATGCAGATGCTGGATACATAAAATGATGTTACATAAAATGCATAATATATATTATGAAAGGCAGAGATATCATTGTAATCTTACAGGGGTTTTTTTTGTGCGTTGTTTTTTTTTTTTCCTTTGGTAAGAATTGATTAGGAGGACACCTAGAGAATGGTGAAAAGACACTGTGTTGGAAAAGAGAGGGACCAACATCCAGGGGGAAAAGCAAAGGGATGAAGGGGTGACTACATAGCCGTGTGGAGCCAGCATGAAAAGATCTAGAAAGGTACAGGGCATAACTAAAGTACACAGCCCATCAGTAGCTGGAGGAGAAAAGCCAAAGCTGATGACGTTTTCACTCATTAGCAGACTTTGCAGCTGCCATATGCATCTTAATTTCTTCTCCCTAGAGACTTTTCTCTAAATGGTTTACTGGGTGCAAATGAATCACATTCAGCCTAACATCCCCTGAGGGAATCTTTCCAGAGGTTTCTTGTGACCATAAAAATTTAAAGTGAGATATTACCATGATTAACTGTCATTTCATATCTCCTCTCTCATTGTACCTTGTTCTGTTTCTGATGGTGTGTAGAAGATGGGCTACTTACAGTGCATAATATTTGCAAATTTTGCCATTTCATACATTATTAAACAAAAATATTCTGATTATATGAACATGTTTGTTTTGGAACTTATTCACTGAACATTAATATATAAACATATCAAGCTATGAGTTATTCATGAACTATTTGTTTTGATTTTGCTTTGAAGTCCTGTGTCTTTGTAGCACAATTGCAGTGGATAGCAGTGGTATTATTGCTTACTCTTGTGTTCACTGAAGATTAAACAAGATTTCCTGCTAGCCATATGGAGAATTGTGAATTAGGTACACAGCAATTGCAAGGCTATATTTCTCTGACAAGTGAAATAAAAGAACCTATTTAGATATTCTTAACAATGGAAAAGGTTCTCAATAGTGTCAAATTGAATTCATAGTTTTTATTCAAATGAATGCATATAAGCATTTTTTCTCAGTATTTATTCATGCTGAATAGTATTGATAGATATACTTTAAGGAGAAAACAGCATTATAACGTACCCGTGGATATAAGTGCTGCATCTTGAGTAAAAGCAATGACTGTGGTTTCACTGTCCTGCAACTGTTGTCTCTATTGGGAAAACACAGGGATCTATTCTCCTCCTCCCAAAGACGGTCCACCCTGCAATAGAGCATGGCAGTAGAGACTTTGGCTTTTTAGAGAATGAGAGAAGGTAGTAGTAGCCCAGTGAAGATACTGTTTTCTAACCCGTAAGCCGTAAGTAACTGTGTTACTCTAATTCTGAAATTTGGCTGAAGAACAGATCTGCATGTGAGACAAACCATGAGAATTTTGCTATTTTCCATTAATCTGCTTGGCTTTTTTAAATCCAGGCAAGACTTAGATTTCTGTTAAAATAAAAAAGTTGTTATAAACATTTTTGTCTTAAATTAGGGAGTGAATTTAACACCCATGATGTCTACATCAAAATTTCTTGACTGATATATTTTGTACAGAACAAGCTGAACAGAGACTGAACAAAGGTAGTCTTGTAAAGGAAAATAAGGGAACAGGCTTTTTACCCGATTACAACTGGAAGAGAAACATGCCAAAAAATTAAACCAACCAAATAAGGGCATAGATTTGCTTTTCGAAACTTTCTACATTGCTGAAAAATAACATTAAAAAGTGATTCAGCAAAGAAAGACATAACAAATATATTGGCTGAAATTCAGAGACAATTTAGAAATAGGGACAAATATCCCATGGGAAAGATGATAAAGCATTTTAACAAACTATCATGAGAAATTATTAATTGTATATCTTTTCTAAGTTATAACTGGAAATTACCTTTTAGCTACATCCATTGTTGGCTTCAGTACAGATGAATGTATATCTTTGTCTGCATTGCCAGAAGAGGTAGCGTGTGTGATTTTATGGTACATTCTAGCTTCAAATTCAATTCTGCTGCTGTAGGTTTTTCAACAGGATGAACAGAGGGGAAAGAGAACAACTGTGATGTACTTGTGCATCCATGACAGATACAGTAACTTTTATTACTTATTTGGCAGCGAAAAGATGGCTCTAAACCACTTCTCTCTTCTTCCTGACCCAGGAAGTCTCTGTCTCCTGAATCATGGGAGAATTTGTATGTATCTGTGGCTGATTTTATTTACAGAATAGGTAATAGAGAGCAGGCCATACCAGCAAGCCTTTCTATGATGGGCAACCTCTGGATCTCTGAGAATATTTTTAGTGACATTCTGTCTGCATGCTGTATCTTAATCTTTTCTGTTAATGCTGACCTTTCATATGTGAAGTGGTGGCAGGCTTTACATAAATAAAATGTGTGTTATAGCTTTGCCATATTTAGAATATTTGAAAGCTAGCTGCCATATAATTTTATTTTATTTGACTAAACCCATACATTTTCTGCAATGCAATTCCAGTTTGCAGCAAATATAACAAATGACTGGCAGACTTTTGAAAGAGATGAAGATAATATTTTCAACAGCCAGATGAGTGTTAGAAATGTGAGAAATTGTGATTTATTTAAGAAATATGAACCTTCAAAAATCTCTTCATGACATTCTGCTTCCATTTTGGTGTGCTATGAATGTGACAGTAAGTATTAGCACAGGGTAATATAACAGTGCTACTCAAAGAATCAATATATAAAGACTTGGAGAGTTGCTGGAGACAGAATCAAATTGCTACAATAACAACTTTACTATTTAAAATGGATGTTTCAGTTATGCAGATTAGCTAAATATGTTCCAAGCAGCTGGTGAGGTCACTGGTCAATGCTCTGGGTGAAATCCAGCCGTTTGCTAAGCTTCACCACAGACCTTTGCACAATCATTTTTAAGTGGAGGAACAACAGGAATTTTAAACAGAGAAGTTGAGCCAAGTCTCTGCTTCTGTGTGAATTTAATTTAAAATAATTACTGAGTTATATTTTGGCATTACATACTAATACTCCACCAGTTTTATTCTGTGTGTTCTTATGCTTTTGAATTGTTATATTATCAAAATGTGAATTTTATACTTTAATACAACATACTATTGAAAATTGAATAAACACGTAACTTGTTAACAGATTACACATGTAGTTCCTTGCAGTTATATTAAAAAAAGAAAAGAACAGTTTCTCTGTTTATTGAATACTTGTCTCTAGAGAAAATTTGCAAAGTATTAACCATACAATTTTTAATTTCACTAATATACTGCTTTTATTCACAGGTGGACATTATGACTGTATGTTAAGACAGACAAGGTGAAGGGCAGATATTATAAAATCAGTTATTCTTATCAGCTGCTTTTGGATATCTTTGAACATCAGATACCAAATAATAAATGTGCCATTAAAAATTAAATGTAATGATTCTAACTCCAATGAGAATTAGATTCTAATCCTGAAATACGGTTCTTAGGCTCAGTTTTTAAATTTATTTTTGGTTTAGTGGAATGCACATTTAGATTACACTGGATAAGGAACAGAAACAACATGGGGAACAGAGATCAGAATGGAGCAGCCCCGATTATAATTTTTGCTGGTGCCACTTGGAAACTCTGGGGTTTTTTTTCCTGCTAGTCAGTTCAATGTTGAAAATTTATGGAAAGGAAATTTTTGCAATTGAAAAACTTCTAGCCCAAAGAAAATGCAAGACACTGATAATCAAACAGCAGGATTTAAATGAGCTGAACAAAAAACAGTGGGGTGACTACTCCAAGTACAGTAGGGCATATAAGATAAGGAATATCAAAGGAAGAACAAATGACACCTTTGCTTGCAAGCTCTCTGCTCCTAACCTTTACAACTCCCTCTCAAAATAAGGAAAGAAAGAGAGAGCACCAAGATTGATGTTTTCGTGATGTCATATCTTTATAGCAAATCCATACACAACCTGTCTCTAAAACAGCAGGAGTTTATTAACTTCTTTTGAAGCATAATAGGATAACATAAATCACTGACTTAATTCTTTCATAGAATGTCTTTTAAAGTCTACTTTATAACAATATAAATCAGTTTGGGACCATCAATAAGGCAATCAAAGGCATACACTCTGACTACAGTCATGCTTCTGGGATAGTTGAAGGCACTATCTCTTAATATTCAGGCAGAATATCCCCTTGCTTTATTTTATTTTCATGCTTCAGTCTTGAGCTTCAATAGCCAAAGCAACAATGAATTAATAACCTGTTCTGCCATGTACTACTAACATGCAGTCCAAAGAATGGCTTTTGCCAAGGTTTACTTTTCACTTGTAGGTTCTGCAAGGAAATTGTAGACTGTGTTTCCTGACTACCAGGGAAATTAAAATTAATTCAGTAATACAGTAAAAAAACGCTGTTGATATAATGGTAGCCACATCATTATATCTGAGGAAATGACAGTTATTCTTGTAGTAAAAAGAATGATAATAAATAAACTCTATAATGATAATATACCAAGTTACTCTCCCTTACACAGAGCAAAATAGACTGTGGCATATGGTTTCAATACATAATGCATGCCATATTTATCTTGCAATATTAAAAAATGAAAAGCTGTGACTTATTTTGAGACATAGTTATTTGCAGATAAAAACATATGTTAAAATAGTCTGTCATAAGATCAAGGAAGAGAGAAATTAACTTTTAATAGGAAACTCCCTTTTAAGCCCAAGCCCGTATACCATTTTTTGAAGGCTTACTTCAGCTACATCTTGATGGGTTTCAGGTAATTGTCTCATTCTATTGCTACTTATTCTACTGAACAGATATTTAATTTCACTCCATTTTCCTGCTAGTAGCATTTTCCCTGTTGCTTTACAAGTATCTGTAACATGATATGCAGCAGCAACAATGAGAAACTCTCTTCCATGTCCACCTGCTTTCTGTCTACTAAATATACCTCAGGGCATCAACCAGGGCTTATCCTTTAGCATCATTGCCTCTTTTCCATCCTAAAAGATGAAAAGCACAGGAAAATGTTCCTCCTTTCATTAAGATCAGCATTTACTGATTTGTTGCTTCTTGCAGATCTGTAAATGAGCACTTCTTTCTTTTGTTTGTTTTACCAGCAGAAAAGAGAGATGAAAGGATTTGAGTGTCTATGAATCTGTTATCTATTGCACTTTGATTAGCTTGATGCTTCTATATTTTCCTGTATATTACATAGAATAAAAACTTTGTGAGGCTAGATAAGCTTGGATACCTGAAAGGTAGCTGTTAAGTCTGAGATTTCCTTATACGACAAACTTTTTAGCTATTAAGTAATTCAAGTTTTTTGGCCCTGAAGTCTTCCAGTGCAAGGTCTCAATTTTAGAACATGAAAACCAGTGTCTCACTGTCAAAATTTTTCTTGTTTCAATCTTTATTCTCTGGAAGTTTGGGCCAGTTTGTCACATGACTGCAGCAGTATGCCTTTTTGTATTCAGGAAATCAGGCATTGCATCGTAGTCCTGATCCTCACAAACCCTGATACAATATTTCTTCCTGCTTCAGTGAATGCTTCAAAGAGTTTGATGATTTTCATGGACTCTCTGCAGCACTTGCTTCACCTTGTCCAATTATCACTGGTCCGTGGCAGTCTGGAGCCTTTCCTGAAATTCCAGAGATGATATCAGTCCTGGGTCTGGGCTCTGGCTGGTGGGAGAAGCAGATTTTGGAGTGGTCTGAAGTGTCAATAAAAAAGTGAAGAACTCCACCAGAACTGAAGCAAGTTGGTCCTGTTTATGGAATGCCAGTAATTTCCCATGAAAAAAATAAAATAATACATAATAAAATTAATATTTTCTACAATTATTTAGTACTTCAATATTTGGTTCCATTAAATATGTATGAGTAGTTTACTCAGTAGGTCAGTGCCAAAAGATACAGCAATGCCTTAGAGCCTCTTCAATGGTCCTATAATTTTACCCTTACCAAAAATAATGATGTTTTCTACTTGAATATATTAAAAAATTAGTCTTAATTTTCTTTTCTTTTTTTTTGTGTGATGTGAGTGTATCATGTTTTTGGAAGAACCCATAAGAATAGACAAGAACTGAATTTGTAGTTAGGGCTAAATATATACTGAATATGCTGATTTTGAAATCTATACCCTAAAGAGCACCTCTGCATTTATTAAATTGATTGTACTCTCTTCTTCTTAATCAGAATGAAACTTTAGTCTGAAACCAAGCTGATATGCTGAAAGAAAGGGATGATTTTGTTATATGTGTTATCTTTCTGAGGAAACTATATATTTGTTTGCTTTCTGATAAATCAAATTAATTATGAACTAGCTTTTTAAGTAGATAGGAGTTTTTTTCTCTTCATTAATCAAAAGTTTTGGAGAGTTTCCTTTTAATATAGCAGCGATGCATCCTCTGGTTGCCACAGAATTAGATTTTTATGTCTGAAATTATGCAGAAACTGATTTAAGATGTGATGAAGCCTCTTCAAGTTACAGTTGTCTGGTGTACACTGCAGTAAATTTTGACCTTGTCAGGTGAAGACAGATGAATTATGATCCAGCCTATGTGAGAAATGATATGTCTACCATATTAGATTAATTTCCTGTAAACTTCACCATTTTGCATTACCAAACCTTGTAAATGTCATCTTTATCCATCATCATGCAATATTTTGATGCTCTTTATGAAGCAGTTCTCGTTTCATTTTCAGCTTTTCTAAAGAGCTCTATTACACTGTTAAAATATGCTTTTTAAGTTCTGTATTTTTATTAATTTTTGTCTACGTCTGCACAGCAGCCCTTAAAAAGTTAGTGTGGCTTATTTTCGCAGTAAATTATTTGACAGAACTTCTCTTCAAGAAAACCTGGATTATTTTTTTACTTTTTCTCATACTTTCTGTGGAGAATAAAGGAAGATCTATATTACTTTTGTAATACTCATATTCAATATTCTTTCTAACTAGCTGTCTATTGGCCCTTAACTTAACATGTAGCATTACTTTTCAATAAGGAGAATTTAAATCTATAGAGGAAAATAGAGTAACTTATGGAAATCCAAAAATCCAAAGATATAAAGATAAGATAAAGACAGGTCTTTAAGTCTGTACTCAAAGTTCTTCTTCTTCTGCAAAAACTGTGTAGAAAGTACTGATGAACAAGGCTTACTCACCTGATAAATTACATTGGCTTAGCCAATCAAAATCACAAGAGAAATATCCCATTTCCCAGGGCTTATATGAAGTGGAAATTCTTGTCCATCTGCTTAAATCCTTCAGCTATTAGCACTCTTAAGAAATTACATTCTTAATGAGAATGCAATGTTGCAGTTCAAGCTAATTTATATTACTAATTTATCTTATTATGCTGAATTCAGAAGGTGGATTTTATCCCCTTTGTTCTTATACCACTATTAAATGATTTCTATTTATCTGTCATGGAATATCCTTATAATATCTCCTTCCAGTTAATCATCTAAATGGGGTAGTTAAGTGTTTCTTAAGTTCAATTTACCTCTTAAGCGGCTCAATATCAAAGGTGAGAAGGTAAAGGTGAGAATGCCTTTAAGTGAGATTGCTCTAAGCCTTATCCTGTTGATTGTACTCTTCCTGAAATACACTGTACACAGACAGTTCATTTTCTGCTTCAATTTTTCAACAAAAATGTCATTTGGAGTATATTGATCAAACTGTTTAACCTTGAAAGTAAAAAACTTAATTCAATTGAAACATTTCTGTCACACTTGAAAAAAAACTCTTCTTTTTAGCTTCTTGTAAAGCATTTAAATTCAATTTTAATTAAAATATAAATATGGCATTTCATATAGGAGACATATTTCTACATTGATTTTTTTCAATTAATGATTTTAACTTTTGTGTTTTAAAATATTTTTGTGCCTTCCCAGGTCTTATGAATATGCGTCACATTTATCTCTTATTTATTCTGCTAGCAGTGGCAAACACCTCTCTAATCATTTGATCTTCAGTATGTCACTATTTGGTTTCTTTAATGCACTCAAACTTTTTTGCATTGCAGTTCCAATCTGTTCTGTCATCTCTTTTTTTCAGTTTCTTACAGATTATTTGACACCACTGTTTTGACTACAATGTATATGATGTCTTTGTTCTCAACATTTTTGTTGCTGAAATTATACATTTGAGGTAAAATTGCTGTGAAACGTAAAAAAAAAATAAACTGGAAAAAGGCTGAGAAGGAAAATGATAGGTTTGATAAAGATTACTTTACTTTAAAATGTCATTTCCCTCCCTCATTCTGTGCCTTCTATGCCCTTTTTTATTGTGATTATTTTTCTTCACTTCTAAATGGTTAGTTATTATTTTCTGTATGGATTTTCCAGAAGAGGGAGCCATGTGCATGTACACTTAAAATGTATACTGCAAAATCATAGTCATTAAAGAATAAACAATGTTTTAATGAGATTTAGAATACAGTTCTTCTCCAAACTCATGGTTGCTAGGTGACCTGTGGCCAACATACTGTAACGTAGCAGGAAGCACAGGGACAGTGCTCAAACAACCTTGTCAGGACACTGTAAACCTCTGATGTTCATGAAAGTCCTAGAAATCATAAGGATGCTGTTACATTGGGGAATTTAGAATAAATAAGCAGTTCATGTAATAACATTTCCATATCTCAGATGTTGAGCTAACTTCATTATTTATTAGTGTGGTCAAGGATGTGCTTTAAACCACAAACTTTTTTTTAACATTAATAAGGGTGATAAGAAATGCGTTTGAAATTATGAACTTTTAGCTACAGTCCATAGGCAGGGTGGTCATATTGTAAGAAAATTGCATGATATTTACTACATTTTAGAGATCAACAGTATATTCAGGAAAATGTTAATTTTTAAAGACTTTATGACATATTTCACTTCTGAGATCAGCACTAAGTTAAGAGGAAAGGAAGGTTATTATGGAGGGCTCAGCTAGAGGCTGAGTACTACAGAGGTACTTCCTATTTAACCCTCTTGAATGCAGAAACCTGGAGTTCTGTGTTTGTGAAAACAGTCTTTTGATAACATTGAAGACCACGGCAGAGCTGTCCCAGTTCATCCATGCATCCTCATGGTTTCCTTTCCTCTGTGAACCCAAAAAAACCCCATCAAGCAGGCAGATTCCCTGAAAGCTAAGGACAAGGCACAGTACTGTACCAGTGGTTTGATGGTCCATGATAGGTGTAGAAAACTAGAGTTAAATTTTGTGGGTGCCTATATATATAAATAGAAGTGTGGTTATATAGCTCGACCAATCAATTCCTGCTCAGATATGCATTCACGTTTAGGTTTACATCTGCACCAGTCTTGAAAAAACTCTTTGAAAAGTTTTTCAATATATTTCAAAGACTACAATACTCTGATTTAAAATCACTGCTTTGACTGGGATATGCTGGCTAGCAACAGGAAATGGGACATGTGTGCAGACTCCTTGCTTGCTGAAGCGTGCGTAGCTATGGCCACTCTGGGCTGAAACCCATGGCTGCTTCTGTAGTGATATGCCAACATACTGGGGAAGGAGATTCAGCTGACTGAACAAATCCTTTACATACAGATCCTATCGCATCAGAGAAGCTTTCCCTTTGAAAAAGCCCCTTTTGGAGCCAGACAGTGAAGTTGACCCATGTGGTTAAAGACAATGGGATGGCAGTATATCTGTCATCTCTAAGACTTATTGAGCAAGGGTGGTTTCTTTAAATTTCCATCTCCAGTGACAACCATGATTCCAAACAATGCTAATGCATATCAAGATAAAAAGGTAAGCATGCCTCAAGTTCCCCTGATTTTCAGATTCAGAAGGGCAGCCTAACCCCTTCTGTCGGAAATGTTTTCTGAAACAGAATGCTACTAAATGTCCTATTTTATTCTGTGGCCCGCTCATAACTAAAAGCCCAGATAAGAGCACAGAACAAATGCTTCAAAGAATACTTCTGATTTTGTATTAATTTATGCATAGTGTGGAAATAATTGTTCATCTGGAGTTGAGTGAAGTATGAAGTCTGGTAACATTCAAAATGACAACAGATTTGAAGGTCTATCAAGTCTCCACATATTTTAAGATGACTTCTGAATGGCTAGCTATATTCTCTACTTAGCAGTAAATATATATATTACATATATAATTCTATTATTTTGACTTACGAAGTTGCAACGGGGAAATCCATTTCCAGCTTCTTCTTATGTTCAATCCTTTAAAAAAATCTATATAACAGTCTCTATCTGAAATGATTAAAAAACCAATAACACACTTCTTTTTTGAGAATTGTGTTTTGATAACCTTTCTACAAGTACTGTTCTAGACATCCTTCAGCACTTGCCTGGCTGCATTATCTGTAATTGTCTTTTAATAGACTGAGACTAAATTATTAGAAAAGAATTGCATCACCAGGGAGTAAGGGTTGTCAGATACCAGTGAGATGTAATACATCAAATGCTGTTGTGTACAGCCTTATCTAATATGCTGTTTGTTGTTTGGTTTTTTTTTCAAATAGAGCTTTTGACCCTTGTAACCTATTCTAGTTCAGAACAGGTAAAATAATGAATGCAAACCTGCATGCAGCTCCATAGAATTAATGAATCAATGAGAACAACAACATATTGGATAAAAAGTTCATGACCAGAAAAGCAGATACTATAAAGTTTCTTTCTAGCAGGGCTTATGCTTTTTTTTCTCTGCAACTAAAGACAGAGTTCTGTAGAAAAGTTTAGAGAGGTTTTCTTTGCCACCACAAGTTATTTACTGTGTTCCTCCAAAGTACTCTGCTACTTCATTGAGAAAGGGTTTGAACCACAGTTAAACAAGACCTGGACAAGTCCTTGAATGCCTGGGTTTTAATTCTGGCTAAGCAATTTACTTTGTAATTTAGATGAAATATTTAACAGCTTTATATATTGAGTGTCTTATCACCTACATAAAGATATTAGCAGTTAACAGCAACACATAGGTTGACAACCTTTAACTAGACAGGGTATTTGGGTAGTGTTTTGGTATCCACCAGCATGTCTTGGTTTATGTAACTTTTTAAAATTATTTTAATGATGAGTTTTAATAATTGCCTCAACAAATTATCAAAAGTAAGAACTGGTTGAAAATGCACCCTGAATTTACTGTCAGGACAAGATAACTCCTCATTACTGTGCTTTGGAGACAGAAGTGATGTCATAGGCCAGATGAGTTTATGGGCAATAGAAAAAGAGCCTTCCTCCATTAGTTAGTGCTGGCTAAGTCAATGGTCACCTACACGTGAAGGATTTTGGCAGAAACCTGAGCATGAGGGAGAGGAAGCCCAGCCTTCACAGGTGAGATATGCTTTACATGCAGAGCTACTGTGCTGAACTGCAGAGAGTGGGTGGCAGTCCAGAATGCTTGCTCACACTGTGACCAGGTGTCTACCTTTTCTTTGTGGGCAGAGGTGCTCAGAGTAAGAAGTTATATGTGGTGGAGGAGCAAAGGTGTATAAGATCAAAGCAATTTCTTCTTCAGTGAAAAAAGGAGAGAATATTTGCTCCACAGTGTAGGGAATGTGCTAGAAGTGGGACAGATATGCTACCTAGTCAGTAGCATGATCATTTAATTTGCTGGCACAAGAAGCTAAGCTTTCTTCTTGCTACTCTCTGGCGTGCTTGCCTGCTTCAGGACAAATAGGAAATTTGTTTTGGCACTACTTTTTATGGGTGCAGTGGAGGGAAAAGCCTCTGTATGACATCACCAGTCCCCAGTGCACCTATGCACAGGATAGAGTTTAGTTACATGAGTTTATTTCAGGTCTTCAGCTAATTTTTTTTTAAATTTATTGTATGCTCACCCCTCTGTGCTTTACTGATTATACCGTCCATAAATATTTGTCCTTAATACTTAGACTGTTCTCGATTTTTGGGAAAGAAATAACATGAAAAACATTTCTTGAATGGCCAATCTGTCTGTGATAAACACAGTCAAAAATACTGTTGTTGGTTCTCTGTGATTTTGTCTGAGGAGGGAGTCTCAGTTTTGGAAACTAAGGTCTCAGAAGCCTAACGTACAAATCTGGTTGAGAATATATATACATATTCTGATTTTTCAGAGAAAAAAATTTGATTCAATATGCTCGCTGTTTTTGTCAAGCACTGTAAATTAATTCAATCCTATTTTGCTGTTTTGGGGGCTAAGCTCTTTGTAACATCAAGTTAGTTATTTAGAGAACTGAAAGAGAATAGACATTTTGAGGTTCTTGACTGTTTTCTTTTGTTTTAAAATGAACTATTAGCCAAATCCAGAATCAAATAACAGTTTTAGGCCCATTATTATGTAAAATTACTATTTATTCCCAAGTGCAGGGCAAGTAATGTGGATTCTGACACTAAGTCAGTAGTTCTAGGACCTGTCTCTTAGACTCTTTGAGAAACGAAAGCCAGTAGTTGTGCTTCTCTGAAGATTTTGGAAAAGCATAATTAATTAAAAGTACCTTTTTATTAATATATTTTATATATCGTTGGGATAATTGTTCTTGAAAGGCATTAATGGTAATCTGGGACCTGCTGAAATCAGTGGGAGTTCTGTGTTAATCTTAGGGCCAAGATTTCATGAAATCTTGGAAATTTCCCAGGTGTTGCTTTTCAAGTACTTTAAAGAGAAAGAAAACAAAACTGAAAACTGAATGCCATAATTGCATACTGTAACATTAGGCCTGGTGAAAGCCACCTTGCAAAGTTGATATAACAAAATGCAATTGTTATTGTTGATTTTGAAAGATGTTAAAAGACTTGTACAGCTCTCGTATTTTTCTGATTTCATAGCTTATGACACTGGAAAATCATGACGCAAAATATATTTTAAAGAATTCTGTTATTTGCTTCAATAAGTTGCAAATGTCTCACAGGAGGAGGGAAAGGTTATTTTTGTATCAGAAGAAAGAAATAGTTATCAGTTATCCCTACTATCTACATTTTAGCTGTACAAAAGAACTTATTTTGGAAACTGAAAAAACCCAGTTCAGAACTCACAAACAAGTGTTGAATAACCTTCAGAAATCTATAGTTTGCCTTTTTGCTAGATAATAGCTTCAAGAAAAATGGGAGAGATTTATAATACAAGTTTGATTTATGTTTCCATTTATTTTACCAATGGAAAGGTGAGACTAAAGCTTAAAACAGAATAAATTTTACAGAATTAAGTCTGAGGTTAGTTCTGAAGCCAGCTCCAATGAAAATTCTCTCCTCTAGATGCGACTCACTGATCTGGTTGCTGAAACTTTTGTGAATATTCCACTTCCAGCCCCAGTTAAAAACTTTACCCTGAAAGAACTTTTTCTAAAGAAAACCCCGTTGGATTCATGCATTTGGAATAGCTTTGGTATTAATAGACACTTTATTATCCAAAGACATAAGTAAATTGGATGTTTTATCAAGTTAAAAGATGTCCTGTGTAACATATGCATGGTGAGCTGCATTGAAATATGTTACTTTTAATTGCTATTTTATTGTTTCCTTGAAATCTTCACGACTATAGCTGTGAGGTGTGAACTGACATAATTACACTTTGAGAGGAAACATGCACCTGAAGCTTGTGAAGTAAAAGACATAATCAATACCTAGGTAGAATAATTGCTCATCAAACTTGCAACAGCAAACTGCAGATTGAAATGTTTGTTTCTAGAAGAGCACCAAAATAGGTCTGAGGTTTCTAGACATGAGGAATGTATGGGAAGTATTCTTTTCCTGGGTATTTGTTACATATACTAATCACTTTCACAAGGTGCATGCACTATTTCTAATCTGAATATGATTAGGTGAATTTTGCAAACAGTATTCTCCTTACAAAAAGTCCCTAAAGATGAAGTTATATATGTGTGATTATTTCTTTAAAAGAACCAGAAAACTGAGTTTAGACTAGGTATAAGAAAAATGATTAAAATGAAGATTGAATGCATGGAAAGAAATTAAGTACCATGATAAGGTCATTGGATTAATTTCTGTGTACACTTGTGAAGATTAAAAACTGTGTCTATATGTGTAATTTTATTACTTTCTTTTTTATAAGACTGTATGTAGGAGTTAGCACAGAGAATATTTTAAGAAAGCGAGAATAATGTCATGTTCAACTCTCAAAGAGAGGTAATTTGGATTCTGTGAGACTATGGAAAAGAAAGGTAATATAGGTGAAGAAGACAAGGGTAGAAATGTAAGGAAGTCTGAAATTATTCTAGAGCCTAGATATCAGGCAATTCTATCAACTTTATAAGGCTGTAACCAGCAGGAGAATTAAAGTAGAGGATGTTTTGACTAAACCAGCAAGATTAAAAACATTTTTTGAGTGATCTTAATGAGAACAAGATGCATGTCACTGAAATGACGTGATATCATGAGTAGCTATTTGTCAAGGTATGGGTGTTTACTGCACTGTAATCTAGGAGAAGGACAGTGAAAAGTCAAAAATCAGATTGTTGTAACAGCTTGTTTACTGGATGAATCTATAACTCTTTGGTTACAGGGCCAAATGATGACCGAATAGAACTAGATTGACAAAGGAGTTAAGTTAAAAATCAGGAAAAGTTTAAATGATGGGACTCAAATTACATTGAGGTAGAAGTTTACTTTTTAGAGAGCCCCTGCAGAAAGACCTCAACAAATTAGAGGTCTGGACAATCACCAATCATAAGATGTTTAACAGGGTCAGGTGCCACATCCTGCACCTGGGACAGGCCAACCCTGGTTGTGTGTATGGATCAGGGAATGAGATGCTGGAGAGCAGAGCTGTGGAAAGGGAGCTGGGGGTCCTGGTTGATAGCAAGTTGAACATGAGTCAGCAGAGCCCTGGCAGCCAGGAGGGCCAGTGTGTCCTGGGGGGCATCAGGCACAGCATCACCAGCCAGGCAAGGTAGGGGACAGTCCTGCTCTGCTCTGCTCTGGGGTGGCCTCACCTTGAGTGCTGGGGGCAGTTTTGGGTGCCACAATATAAAAAAGATATGAAACTGTTAGGGAGGTTTAAGTTGGATATCAAGAAAAGATTTTTCACCCAGAGTGCCATTGAGCACTGGAACAGGATCCCCAGGGGAGTGGTCACACCACCAAGCCTGGCAGAGCTCAAGAATCATTGGGACAATGCTGTCAGGCACATGGTGCGATTCTTGGGGTGTCCTGTGCAGGGCCAGGAGCTGGACTCGCTGATCCTGATGGGTTCCTTCCATCTCCACATTTTCTGTGAGTCTATGATATTCTATGATTATGATGCAAAGCTATTGACAGTGCACAGAAATCTCTTTTAACACAGATTCCTTAATCCAATAATTTTCAAACTATTTGTGACAACGCCTTAATTAGAATCCACTAACATTTTATATGATCCAGTGCTTTGCATACAGGTTGTAGGATTTTAGAACAACAGCTGGAGATTGTTGATACTTAAAAAAAAATTCACAGAAGGATGCCATGAACAGACTTAACTGATTAGTTAAAAATGCCATAAGAAAGATTTTAAGAGAGATGGAAAATGATCCCAGAATCTGAGAAGAGCTATAAACCTTTTCCTCCTCCTGGAGTCCTGAATATTTGACAAGATATTCAATGCCTGTTGTTATTTTCCTTCAGAATTCATTGTCAATACAGAAATAATTAAAAAATTATTTTTAAAAAAGGGGCTAGATTCTAAATAAAATTTTAAACTTTTTGAATTGCTTTTAGTCTTCCTGGCAGTAAATAAAAAATGTGATACAGATGCAGATACACAGTGAAATTTTGTTTAGTTGCCTTTGGCGTCACGGCAGACAGTGGTCATCGTCCCTTCAGCTGAGCTGCCAGAACACTGTGTGAAAAAAAAATCAGACCTCTTGGAGTGCTGGTATATCTATATTTTTAGGTTTAACACTGCTGGATGTTTGACAAGATTTGGGATGTGGTACATAGTGTATTTTGAGCAAAATTTGGGCAAGGTACAGAGATTACTGCATATTTTACAGCTTTCTATTTTTCCAAGAGTTGCATTTATTTTAGTTATTATAATGCAGAAACTCACTTTAGAAAAATGACGGTTGGAGATCAGTTTATATAACAAAATCTACATGAGTCATAAGGGCAACCAGAGACTTCATCTCTAAAGAACAGTGATCTGAAAGAATGTGTTATAATCCTATATATAAATCTTATATTGGCAACTGTCTGAGTAGTGAGATTCTACATACCTGTGAATAACTAAGATTTATTATTGCATTTTTTTTTCCAGAATTTTGATGCACTGTCTATAATCATAACTCTCTGAGATTTTCTTTCTGTGGAATCTCTTCTTTCTGCTAATATGCTCTAACTAGATTCAGGCATTTAATGAGAACTTTTCCTTGAAATCAGGTCACTGATAGTAACTACACAACACTATTACTTTTCCATCACTGCTTTGATCACATTATTGCATTCTGTCTTTCTCCCTCTCATCATGTTAAGGTTTGCCACATTTGCCACGGAAGAGAAAAACTGAAGACTGTTGTACTGTTTATAAACACAGTCCAATATTTTGAATCATGATGCATTTGTTTAGACAGATAAATAGATTATTTAAATTTAAAATGATGCATCAAAGATTAGAAATACTGGTTAAATTAACAATTTTTTTTTGAAAGATATTATCTTTAGAAGAGAATTCAAAGACCAAAACTCCCCCTAAGCAGTTAAGGATGGCACTACCATATTGAGGGTGAAGGGCTGTTTGCAGTACACAGCACAGGACTACTTCAATAAAAGAATTTATCCCGAAGCGTGCAGCTTTGGGTGAGCTAAACTGTTGCTGCCGTTTCTGACCCAGCTTTTCCCTTTGAGTGCTCTCTGTACAAGGGCAAGCTGTCGTTGCATTGAGAGCAGAGTAACAGGATCTTAGTACAGAAAGCAATGAAAAGCTGGTGAAAAATATTTTTTCTAAATGATTAATGATTACAAATTTTTGTTTGAGCTGAGATTTCAAAGTTCAGAGAGCTAAGCAGGGCCCTGTAAAAGGAGGTAAAATTACATCTGCATAAAGTAAAAAAAAAAAAAAGTTTGATGATTATTGTGCAACATTTATACCTGGAGAGATTACATAGCAAAGTCAAAAGACTTAAGACATGTGATGCTACCTATTATTTATCGACTGTCTGCATTACATGCAGAGGAAGGTACAACCTATGGTCCAAGGAGCTTTGCTGTCATGTTCATGATTAACGATTGTGGAATTCATGTGGAATTGAGCAACTCTCGGTTTCAAAGAGCTGTATCAATAAAACAGATACTTAGTGAGAAAAACAACCCAACAAAAATAAAAACATTGACAATAAGGCTTGGTAGGTTCTACAGCTTAGTTGAGTTTTTTTAATCCATGTCATTCTTAAGAGGAGTTTTCTTGGGACTGGGTGAAGTATTGTTGGGTTGTCAATAGGGTATTGTGGGTCATACATTTGCATTTATTTTTCAGTTGATGCTGCACCTGTTGTGTGTGCTTCCTTGATGATCAGGGTGCCAAGAGGAAGGTAGTCCTGAGGAATGCCTTTTTAGAGATCTTCTTTTGGCAGAAAATCCTTCACCCGTGTGCAGAATCATAATCCTTTCTCAAACTCAGATTCAAGCTAAGCCTCCTCCTCCATTCCTATGATCAGACAAGGTAATTGTGCAGATAGCTGCAACTGCGCTTATAGGTTTAAATTAAACACTACATGAATGTGAATTTTAATGGTTTCTTTCTGTCTTCTTGGCACAGACCAGACATTTATCAGTGAATATAGTAAATACAGTTTAAAAAGTTGCAGAGAAAAAACATACAGATGTGCTATAATGACGGAAGGGCTCAGTAGTGACACAGAAGCTCCTGTTCCTAGATCACAGAAAAGATCTACTGTACAGTCTCCATCACTTTTATTAAGCCCATTAACAATCCCAACAACAACTATTAATAGTGGTGGGTATCCTTGCATGAATTATTACTGTAGCATTTCTCATGGTTATTTCTCTAACATATGGGTAAAAATAGCTATTTTTGAACTAGTCTGTTAAAATTAATCAGAAAAAAATGAGAACATACAAAGACCTTGAATAAAATTCCAGTATTAGGGACAAGCATTTGCTATTGATTTTTCTGGAACAGGTATTTCACAATGAATGAGTTATCCCAGGTATTAAGCTCCCATATCCTACTAATGAAAGAGAATATGACTGAACAAGATTCCTGTCTATTTTGGCAGGAATGTTTTGACTTTCAAACCATTCTCAAGGGGCATCTCATGGTTTTTGTTTGGCTAAAGGCAGACAATTTTCATTGTGGTGATATCAGTGAAAGATTACTTATGCAAAGTTTCTTATTTCAGTACAGAAACTTAGTGTTATGACTTAATTGCACTTGCATATTTAATACCAAGTGGATACAAATAAATGTAATTTAATTCAGAACTGTAGCTAAGGAAGCATCATAGAAATTTTATTCAGACTGATCAAAATTTAAATGAAGAAAGATATCAAGGCTCTCCATTCATGGAGCACTGCTCTGAAGGCAGCTCAAAGCTTGTTGTGCTGAAAGGCTGAAAAAGTGATGAATTTAATGACATCAACATTTCATTAAAAGAGAACAACATTAAAAATACCTGTCAACCTTGCTTTTCTCTTAAACCATTTGACAGATATTGATGCAGTTTAGTGGACAATCTTTAACCATCAAGGAAAGTGGTTGCCATCCCTTTTCCTTTCAAGTTCTTGTGTTCACAGTAGCACAGTAGGTGCTGTTGGGTATGGTGCATATTTGCCCTTTACTAAGGGTTGGCTTGGACAGCCCGGCGTCTAGTCCAGATGGGATTGTTTGCCTTGGATGCTTTGGAGAGAAAAGAACAAGGCCAGAGGGTATGGAATCTAAAAGCTGGAATAGGAAACAAATTAGTTTGGTTGCTAGAAGGGGCCGATCACTTCCTGAGTAGAACTGATGAGCTGCCAAGTACTGTCATAATGAAACATGCCAATGCCTCCTGGGGGACTGTGCTGCAGACTTCCCTCTCAATGTGCCTTCGAAGGAATTTTGAACAGACTGATGCCAGACAAATTGTTATTGCTCTGCTGTTCCCCTTTCATTGTAAATGCTGGAGTTATTTATTTGAAAGGCTTAGGACTTTGACGTCTTTCTAATGTAAAATGTGGTGGCTTATTCTGTTTGAATCAAATTTTATGTATGCCTTGAATTGGCAAGAATGTGAGGCTTTAATTTTGTGCCTATCAATTAGTCAGACATTAAAAGGAGTTTAAGTAGAAAAGGCTGGATAGATACCGCAAACACTGGAAAGATTTTTTAGTTGCTTAAATAAAAATATTTTCTATTTAAAGACGCCTAATTAATAAATTTGCATCAGAATGTCACTTTAGCTGAGATATTTTGGTTTGTTAACATCTTTTTTGATTCATCTGTAAAGAAAAAAATATAGTTTCAGATTGTGGTAGTGCCAATAAAACTTAGCTGTCAGATTGTTATAGGTATACTACAGGTGAAAAGTGCTACGTATTCTGAAGTTATTTTTCTGGTTATTTTCACCTCCACTTTTAAAAATTCATGTAGATATGATCATTTATCCTCTGGTAGTAGTTCATATCTAGACTTTTTCTTAGCCCCCAGATTTTTTTGTCAGTTTGCAGTAAATTGTTTTTCAGTTCAAAATTTTGAAAGTTTAAGGTAGTCATCTTGACCATGAGTCCATAGCAATGATGATTTAGGCAGAAGATTAGCTTTAATTTGTTTTTACTGTTATTTAGAATAGTATTTTAGATAATAGTAATCTGAAGTAATATAATCAGTTGTAAAACAGTTTGTAAAAAGCGGAAAATAATAATTTAATTGTATTTTGTATTTGTCAAAGACTAGAGGATTAGAGAAACTGTTAATTTTGGATTGTAAAACATGCAAAGTAAAGGAGATACTGAAGAAGCTTTATGTAAAATGAAATAAATCCCTGATGTTTGATTTGTCTCTTTCTTGTAGCCTGAACAAAAGCTTTGTGTAGTCAATAGAGAGAGAGCATCTTCAGAGAATCTGTGATTTAAATACAGCTAGAGATGTTTTAAAAACATTCTTCAGTTGCAAATTCATTACTGATTCTACTATTACTAATCCATTACTAATTCTACTAATCCTACAATAGTGAATCTATCATCCTATTATAAGCACAAACGGTTTAGTGTCTTTGCTATTAAAGTCTAACCTTATGTCTGGATGATCTCATTAAAAAAAGACATTTTACAGATGAAGCTGAATATTCTGTATTTCATTACCAATTTTTTTTTTGTTTGTTTGTAAAATGCTATACTTCTCAACACAGAATTAATTACAGGAAAAGCAGAATTTCTGTTCTACTATCTGTCCAAGAAAAGCATTTTATTAATTCTCTAAGTCTAACCTTACTTATCTGAGGTTTAGTTTATTCTCTTTTTTCTTTTCTGTCTTGTTTACAAAACCCAAAGCGATTCTATAAGTTACTGTAAACGATATCACAAACACTTCGAATTTTCATTAAAAATTCTTTCTTTTGTGTCAGTTTTTAGAAGGTTTTATTTAGTTTCAGAAAAATCCTACCCATCTATGTTTCTTCTGCCTCCTCTGACATCATTAAGGCTTTGGTATAACTCTGTTTTCATCCCAATTTGAGTGCATTGCTACAGTTTCCTGTCAAAAGGAAAATCTGCACAGTTTGCCAGCACTGAAGACTCCTGAGACTTCGACTGCCTGAGCAAATCTATCTAGTGCCTCTTAGGTGCTGCGGGGTCTACTGCTGGGTCTCCAGATAGATATCACTGCTGAGTCTCCGGATAGATATCCAGGAGGGAGTGAGTTTCCCACAGGTTCTGTACTGTATCTGCCAACCTCATGCTGATGTTTCAGCAGGTCCCATATGGCACTTGGTGCTTATAGGTGAGCAACTGAAGTCAGCTTTTGTTTTGATTTATGTGCCAGGAAGCTGAAGTCTGCAATCCATGATGATAATTATATTGTGAGTTTGAGTAAAAGGCTTCTGTGTCTCCTCAGTGATGACTTCAGACACTTCCTTTCTTTATTTTCTGTTGTCTATCACCATAACCATAATTTCTTACACTAACTGTAAAAAGTAATTTCTTTCACTTACACAGACAGAAAATGTTATCCAAGAGGAATCAGCATCCAGGTGTGATGAAACAAAGCACTATAGTTGCATGATTAGAGTAGAGATTAATTAAATTGGAACTTTGTTGATGCAATCTATCAAATATAGTTTTTATTTTCTTCCCTTTTCTTTCCTAGCACACTGACTTTAATTTAATTTTGTTTTTCCTTAGATGATATTGAATTTTAGTAGACTGGTTTAACCCCAGCCAGCAACCAAGCCACACACAGCCACTCACTCTCTCCCCAACCAGTTGGATCAGGGAGAGAACCAGAAAGGTGAAAGGTAGAAAACTCACGGGTTGAGATAAAGACAGTTTAATAGGGAAATCAAAAGCCACACACACAAGCAAAAGAAACAAGAAATTAATTCACTGCTTCCCATGGGCAGGCAGGTGTTCAGCCAAGAGAGCACCATCATGTGCAATGGTGACTTGGGAAGACAAATGCCCCTACCTTCCTCATTTCCCCCCATTTATATACTGACATGATGCCATATGGTCTGGAATATGCCTTTGGTCAGTTGGAGTCACCTGTCCTGGCAGTGTGTCCTCCCAGCCTCCCATGCACCCCCAACTTCCTCACCAGTGTGGCAGTACCAAAAGCAGAAGAGGTCTTGGCTCTGTATAAGCCCTGTTCAGCAATAACAAAAAACCTGCTATATTATTAATACCTCGTTCAACACAAAACCAGCCACTGTGAAAAAAATTAACTCTATCCCAGCCCAAACCAGCTTGTTGGTAAACGGATTTTCATTTCTCTAAATTTAAGGAATACGGAGGAATTTGCATGTCATTTTCAAATGATATCTGGAAGACTGATACACTTCTATCTTCAAGAAAAAATGGAGTTTAAAAAAGTTAGCTGAATTCTGGGAGGAGAGTAAGCTATTGAAATTTTGGGAAGAACAATTTCTTCTCTTCTGAGAAGAAATAAAATTTCTGCTGTGGGAAAGCAGGAGGAGATAAACGTTCTCAAAAATATAATGTAAAGGAGCAGGACATATGAAGGAAAATATATTCTGCAAAAGACTGAATGGAATCAGGAAACAGGTTTTTTCTATTTTCTTCTTCATCTTTACGGTAAGTGAAAGTGGAATAAATAAGCTACAATGTACTATGATTTGGAGACTATGCCTAAATAAGACCAAAGACTTTGTGGGGAGGGGGAAATGTATATTATATAACTTCTTATCTGAGCCATTTTTTACCTTAGTGCCATGGTCTAGTTGACAAGGTGGTGTTAGGTCATAGGTTGGACTTGATCTCAAAGGCCTTTTCCAACCTAGCTGATTTTGTGATTCTGTGATTCTATGATTCTGTGATTCTGTGATTATTTTTCTGTTCTATCTGCTACCTCCTACCTCCTACCTCCTCTCTTCTGAATGAATATCTCCCAGCTATTTACATGGTTTTGAGAGTTTCCTTATGCACTTGATGATGATCAAAGGATGGATTTTTTCATGGTACTTAGGCTCATGAAGATGCAGATAAGCACCAGTGAGAATTAGATACTTAGGTACCTTTGAAAATTTCATTTGATGACTGTTAAGAGCTGGAAGTTCCCTTAAAAATCTAGTCATGTATACTTAATGCCTATCCATATTACTGAAAGGGACTGTGAATCGGGATTTATGTAATGATTTTTTTTCAGCTCATTTTGAGCTCTTTGAGAATAGATCAAAATTCACTTTGATTGACTTTCCAAATGGATATTGAATCATTCTTTCATTATCCTCTTATTTTCAGCGGAATAGCTGGTTAACAGGGAAGGTATTCCATTCTTTTATTATCCTGTACAGAAGAGGAAGAGAAGTACAGTGCTAAGAAAAATGGCATGAAGAGGTAATAAAATTGTAACAAGGAGGTTTCTAATCCTGCTATTAATCCTCTATTGTAGGCAGACAGCTAAAAACGGGCTAGGGGGTCATTATACTATGGGAGGTATACTATGCAAACATACACAACAAGAGAATTGCAATGTAACCAAAAACCAGAGTATTCTTTTCTTCTGTTTATTTCTGTTTCCCGATGCCCTAAGAGGCAGTGCCTAAGGAAGAAGGCTGAGCTGTGCATGAGTCTTTTCCATGTACCACAACTTTAGTCAGTGACAGAGCACACAGAGCTATGTTTGTACTAATGGTCCGTAGCAATTGAAATGTTTGGATCCTGTGGCAAAGACCTGTGTTATCCATCATCTTGGTTACAGCTGTTCATACTGTGACCATTTCCATGTGCTCTGTAACTATCCCAGTCTCCAAATGGATGCATGATACCCAAACAGCAGAATGACAGCTGCCAGGCTATGTGTTGTTGAGCTTTAGAGTATTACGAAGAATTTTAGGCTCTTCATAAATGGAGTTTTTCCCTAACAGCTTGGTTCTCTAGGAATCATGTTTTTTCCTCAAAGCTACATGTTTGGACATCATGTCCTCCTCAGACCCAGCTGCCCCAGGGCTCTGTGGGATTTCTGAAACAAGTTTAATTTTAAAGTGCCTTCTAGGGGTGGGTTAGATTTTGATTTAGTTTTTAATGGCTTCTGTCATAGCAAGCATTAGAAAACTGGAAAATCAGATTAAGGCTAGTCTTCCATTCCCTTTCCTAAAATGCACAAACCTTGTACCTACATCTGAGGCTGTGATATCTACGCATTTTTGGACTGCATAAATTAAAAAGCCTTTCATTTTATCTTAGCAGCAACTGCAGAAAACAGAGACAAAATATCTCCACACTAAAAAAAATTATTTGTTTTAGATTTTAGAATATTTTCTGTTTTGCTCCAGTGGGTTCTACTGGAAGTTTGTCAGTCTTTTTCTTTTCAATTTTCTTGTATTATTATTTTTAACTCTTGTATCATTATTTTTAACTCTTGTATCAGTGTTAAGCACTTTGTCAGTGTAATGTATTTAAAAGCTTCTATATTCTTTGTGTTTTCTGCTAAAAGTTAACAATAGGTGCATAATTTAATGAACCAAAAAAAGGCTGTGCTTCACCTTTCTTAAAAACCGGATTTTGTTTTCCCTTGTGTGGAATATTCAGGAATTTACAAGAATGCCTAGATCCCTAGAAACAGTAGAAAAAAGGAACCACCCTGTCATCAATTCACTCACTTTTCACGAAATTTTTAATTTCAACCCATTTAAAATATTTTCTGATTTTTTGCTCTCCATTTGACACGAGTCACATCTGTGACCGCCCCATCTCTGCTGTGTCGTGCAGCATTCCCAAACCTTTCATTTCGATTTCTGTAACTCTTATTGTAGAGCTTGCAGAATGTACCATAAAATAGAGACATAAAAAATACTCAAACTAGATATGTTAATAATTGATTTTACTTCAGATCAAGCAGAAGACAGTGTCAATTACATGGAACTACCACTGCTGGTACTAGTTAATGACGAGGAAGAACAAAGTGTTAATATGAGGCAAAACAAAAACTGTGTTAGGAAATATGTATATATTTACTCCTTGCTGATTTTCAGGCCATAGGTAGCACATATTTTAATTCAATTACAACTACCTCGTTCAATCCTTTGCATTACTTGGGTGTCATAAAATGACACGTGTATCAATAATTTACACCATATAAAAATTGCAAAATAACCAGCAGAAGTGAGACAGAAAGAGTAAAAAAGACTAAAATAATGAACAATAATTTTCCGCTCTGATCCTCTTTGATCTTTGAAAATCTTTTGTGAATACTAATTTTTTTTTTCCCTGGGGACACTATATGCAAAAGCCATTGTATTCAAAACACTTCTTAGTATTCCAGTTTCATTTTATTGCTTGTGTAACATTAGGGTTCTTTTGGTTGTGTAGCATTAGGGTTCATTTATCTCAAAGGTGACTTCTTCTTTGGGCAATGAAGTTTTTAGCATTAAACGTATAAAATATCTGAATTTGTACTTTTACTAAAGCAAAGTCACTTATGAACTTGCACATATGCTTTAATTTATTCATTTTAATGTCCCCTGTTTTCAGTAAATATAAGAAGGTTTAAGAAGGCTATGAAGCATAATAACTATTTACATGATGTCACTTTTTGCTTCTACAAAATCTCTGAGACCTTTTGGCAATAATTCACACTGTAATACCACAGGAGTGCAACATTTCCTCTCACTGTTTTTTCTCACTGAAAGTAACACATACTTTCTCATGTTTTGTTTTTTTCTGAACTCTTTAATGAAATAATTATTTTTATATGTATGTTAAATAAGAGAGCTTTCTTGCATCACTTTTAACTCATGCTTGAAAATAGCATCCCAGCATTATCATCCAGACTACAGCAATGCAATTTTCAAATCATTATAAAAGGTTAAAAGCCAAAAGAAGGATTTCAGCTGCAAGTAAGTTGTATATAGTATCTTTTGATGATTAATCAAGGAAACATTGCATTTCAGAAGGACCTAGTAGGGCATGTAGTGAGAGTACAGGGGGGAGTGCCTTTAATCTGAAGGAGGGTAGATATAGATCAGCTATCATGAAGAAATTCTTTAGGAGGGTGTTATGAATGGATGATGTGGGTTTAAAGAAGCCTTTTTCCCAGGCCTCTGGCAGCAGGCAGTAGCTGTATTGAGGTGGCCAGCACCCCAAGGCCCACTCTCATTTGTAAGCTCTTTAATAATGGCTGATTCAGTCTATCATAGAATGAATTATTTATTAATAGGCACAAAACTAACAGACATAAGACTTAAAACAGACTATTACTTCATAGGGATAAGACAAAAGGGAATACTAGTATTATACACGTGGGGTTAAAGGTACCATTAAATTTACAGCTAGCCAAGAAATAGTATAACTTAGGACCCAATGTTTCTTATCACCAATTTGTTGAAGGGGCACACATCGAAATCCTTTCCCTCAATTTCTGGAAAAGTAACCACAAAGTTGTGTCCAAGCTTCAGGGAGAAATATTCTCACACGTTTCCAAGGAGTGTGCAAGAGACTTCTGCCTATGGGATAATTTGTGTGGACTTTTATAGACATAAGAACCACATCTTTTGGTCACCAGTGTTTATTTTCTTTTATCTCTTTCCACATCTGCTCTCATACCAAGATATGTACCTGGGGCTGGGGCTCAGATTCTCAGGTGCCTGGAGGTGAGCCCTTGCTGGGCTCTCTGATCCTTTGCTGGGCTATTAATCTGGCCTGAGTTATCTCTTCCAAATGCCCCAGCCATGAGAGAGAGAGGAGGGCATCTTGTCACAGAAGGGTGAGACAGAGTGGAACAGAGTGCCCAGAGACTCCAATTCCTGAGTTCAAGGCCAGGCTGGATGGGATTTAATGCAAGTTGGTCTAGAGGAACTTGTCCCTGTCCATGGCAGGGAGGCTTGGAACCAGATGGTTTGTAAGGTTCCTTCCAGGCCAACCATTCTATGATTCTATGATTTTTCACAAATCTGTGAAGCTGGAAAACTGGGATAACTGGGAAACATATTTTGTCAATAAACAGGAAGACACACCTTCAAGTTGAGCAACTAGAGAATTAATTTACACATTGTGACTTTGTTTTTTCTTGTTTGTATTTGGTTGGCTAAGATTTCTTTTTAGCATTCAAGTGCGTTCACCTAGGAATACCCTATAGAAAGAATCTTGTTAAAAAGAAAAACAAGAAAAAACCCAGGAGACATCTGGGAATGATGGTGAGAAATTAAGCTGCCTTTTCTATTTGTTTTTTAGTTATTTGCCTTTTATCTGCTCTGACCATTATCTTCTATTTGTATTATGAAAATTCATTTATCACAGTTATATTTCACTGTAGCCGTGGTGGTTTAACCCTGGCTGGATGCCAAGTGCTTACCATAGTTGCTCTGTCACTTACCTCCTCAGCTGGACAAGGAGAGAAAATAGAATGAAGGGCTTGCGAATTGAGATAAGGATCTCTCACCAGTTACTGTCATGGGCAAAACAGAATTGACTTGGGGAAATTAACTGAATTTATTACCAATCAAATCAGAGTAGGGTAATTAGAAATAAATTACAATAATGTTCAAACATCATCTTGGATTTCCGCTTTACATCTTCTAGATGACATGAAGAATTTTCAAAGCTTTGGCTTTAAAGTGTTACAAGATAAGACATTAGAGTGACTATGTCTTAGGAATAGAGTGTGTGGGAGAGTGGAGTGTTGGCATGAAAGTTTATGTGTCCTTATACAAGTTTTTTCAAAAAGATAATTGCTTTTATCCTTGTGTAACAGCAAGGAGTTTCCAGTGTACCATTTTTAACTGTGTGAGCTCGGTCTCTATTAAGGATGTTCTACTGCATCAGATTGATTGATTTAATGAACCAAAAAATATGGAGATATATGTGATTTTCAAGTAGCAAGATACTATATGATGTAATGCTCTAGAAAATATGATTGAACTGTTTGCTCTGTCTGGAGTGTATTTTTGCAACATCACCTCTAATATAACTGTATGTAGCTGATTTGAATACGCACGTTCTGCCAGTTGGCAAATGTTTCTTGTGCATATTATTTGCCTTTTTTTTCCATGTTAGCTTCCTCCTTGTTTGCCCTTCCATCTGTGACCCAGGAAGATGAGCATATAGGTATACCATAATGGAAATATTGCTCTGGAGGTTGCTAACAGGCTCAAATCATGACATGGGTGAAATCTGAACCTAATTTTTCATAAAATGTTATGGGCTATATTCATAAAAATGCAAATGTTTGTGCCTTTGATAGCTATAACTTACTACAAAATGAAGAAAAATTCACCCATCCACTTTAATTTTTACAAACCCATTATTTGCCTCTGGTAATGGCTCATTCTGATTTCATTCTACGCTATAAGAGGGAGTGGACAGAAATATATTTCTCACACCATACATGGGACCACAAGGATTGAAGTGTTCTATTTCTCTCCAATGTTAAGTTCTATTGCTGTGTTAAAACCATGCAGCCATGAAAAGCATTGAATTTGTGTAACTGTACAATTACAAACCCTGACTGAATAGCAGCTATTTTCAAAACCAGAAAAGGACTGGGAAATGGAGAGACAGAGGGAATTGAGATAATAAAGTATGGATTCACTTCGTTGTCACCTGTATTATGTAGGAGTTTGGGACTTGCTAGTGAAACACAAGATGAAAGGACATAATTTCTTAGTTCACAGATTAGTTTTGTTTTGTTCTGAATTGCTTTAATTTCTTTTTTATTCAGAAGAAAACATCGTGCCCTGTGACTGTTTTAACTTATCTATATTTTCTGCAAACACTACATTAGTATGCAAGAAATCATGCAAATTTCCCTGCTTTGCAGTCCTAGGATGAAGTCCTTCATTTTTATTCTCCCTGCTGGTAATGCTACACTCTCATTTATTTATTTGCTGCTATATACTTTTGCAAAATGGTCCCTATGGTAAGACTTTTTTTTTATCCCACTATATACTTTATATTTCCAATTAATCTTTGTAACACTTGCATTTACTTACAGTTTCTTCTTATGTCATAGTGCCAATCTGAGTACTGGATTCAATCCTACATCCTCACAACTTTTCCAGTGAATTTCCATGGGAAAATTTGTAATTTTCGAAAATGAAAAAAAAAAAAAGATGCAAAGCTGTCAACAAAAAAAGGGTCCCTCCTTTCTGGGATGCTGCCAGTCTCCTAAACTTGAAAGGCCCCATCCAGGTCCTAGGTCAGGTGTCTACCCTCTTTTATTTTCCTATGTTTCTGCTGCAGTGACCTGGCACCACCATGTCCTTCTCTGCAGCTGTTCCCTCTTAGATGTGGAAGTGGGGGGCTGGTTGCAGGCTTTTGATGTCCCTGCAAGCTGTTACAACAATTCACTCTTCAGGAGCTGGTGCTGAGTATCAGCATGCCATTCTTAGCAGCACTGCTGATCATTTTCCATGAAATAATAGCTACTTTTTCCAAATATAACTCTTGAATATAACTGGAAAGTGATTTACAGTGTTTATAAAGGAGGTGTTTTAAATGACAGAACCGTCATTTATGTAAAACCAGATCTTCTAACTATGTTGTCTTTCCAGCTACTCCAGTTAGTGAGATGTGTATTCTGAGGATTAGTGTATGCTTAATATTGTATACAATAAGTCTCAAGTACCATTCTATTGATATTTAATTAGGGAGGCTTTGAGACACTCTTATATACTCCAAATATTTCCTTGAGTGCATTAAATAATGAGATTGACCTCTACTGACTGTGGCTCCACACTATGGAAATTAAACCCATAGTCTTAATTTAACTTTTGGAATTTTAAGTCTCTAACTAGCCTTAAGATGCAGTTGTCCAACTTTTTTTCTTTATTCTTCTCTATTTAATCTGAAGAATTCTCTTATTTGTTTCAGTGTTCACGGTAACCTGCTAAATTTTCTATTCTTACATATATTTTTGTTTCTTGATTGATCTCAGTTTTCATTCATTTGTTTATTTGTGGTAACCTTTATACAGGTATTTTTATGCACTTCTTTGTAACACAGGATCTTCCTCTTCTCTTAAAGTCAATATTTGTGAAAATTCCTAAATTCCTTAATGAATACCTTCAAAATATTCATATTCATAGATTTTTGATTATCATTGAAACTCTTTTGTAAATTAATAAAATATCCCATCTTCTTCCTTTTTTGAACATATGGAACATGAGTTGATATTTTTTCTTAGGACTCAGACTTCAAACACTATGATCAAAACATAGATTTTGTTCATTTGCTCATTTTCAAGTGGGAAATTCCCTGGGCCTTTCCCTTCCAGCAAAGAATAGCATACCAGCATTACAGGCTGTTATTATTTTTTTTTTTAATTTCTTTTTTTTAGCCTGGGTTTGAAGACTTTTCTCTGTAGTGAACATATTTTTTTTGAACTGCTGTGCCGCTCTTTCCAATTTTTTTATATATTCACTTCAAAGCTTTGCTGATAAGAGTGTGAAATTCATCTATCTTCTAGCAAAATCCAGGCTTTCAATTTTGACAGTTTATTCAGTGTGTTCATTATTTTCTATATGAAATAATTCACTTCCTACTACCCTTATGTAGAGTATTTACTTTCCTTTTTTTCAGATTATTAAGTCATTTCTTAGTCCACTCTTATATTCTGTATTAAAATATGCCTCCAAACTCTCAGAATTGTTTTCTGTCATGCGTATGCAGTTTATGTGCAATATCCAGGGTTTCTAGTTGTAGTGGTTTTGATTCAAAATACCCATTACTTACTTATTTTCCTTCTGTGAGATAAGAACTAGGAGAAAGCAAGGCAGGCACAAAACTTAAACGTTTAAAGCATAAAGAAGTTTATTAACAGAACTAAAGGGCAGAAAAAAAAGTTAGACTAAACCTTCAGAACACTTCTCCTCTCCCCACCTTCTTTCCTCCTCCCACCGACAACGTAAAAAAACAACCCTCAAGGTTTTTTCTCAGTCAGTTTAACCATCTCTGTAATAACCTTTCTCAGTCCACTTAGGGAGAGGAGTCTCTCTTGCTCATGCTATGGAGACATCTCCACACGAAAACAGTTAAACAGTTCTCTTGTGGCTCAGTGTCACAGCAAGGCAGCCGCCTGGGATGGTTTCTCCTTGCCTGTGAAAGTCCCTTCCCTCGACTTGCAGTTTTCCCCACAACTGCCTTTGAGGGTTTCATCTTTAGCTAATGGGGTACCATTTTAAGGATGAGCTGTTCAGAAACAAAAGTTCTCTTTACCCATCTGTGGGTGCATCTCTAGGAACAGAGGTCTTCCTCTTTGGCAGCAAGAGGGTCCTCATCTCCTTCAAAACAAAAGTTCTTTTCACCTGTCTGTAGGTGCATCTTTATCTCTAGGNCGCTTATCTCTCCTTGCCGGGCTGCTGCTGCCCACAGTGGGTGAAGGGGGGCATGGCCTGCCCGGAGCAGCTGAGGGGGCCTGGCCGGCCCGAAGCATGTCTGGGGCCAGAGCAGGGCTGGGGGGGCCGGGCCGAGCAGGGCCTGGCCCCGCTGGGCCCTGCCCCGGGCCCCCCCAGTTACCTGTCCCAAAGTCGGAAGCAAGAGAGAGCTTCCCAGGCTCTGTCGTTCTTAAATGTGCATCACAGAGGCGTACCAAGCTTCTTAAGTGGCTTAAAGAAGTTGTCAATATTCAAACTAGCCAGTTGATTGGTTAGGTCAGGTCTAGAGGAAGCTGTAACCACCTCTTTGCAAAAAAATCACTTCCGAGGCTGATGGAGCCTTCCTTAAAAAACTCAAACTATGCTAACCCATGACACTAGTGGAATACATAATTTTCCAGCATATGTACAGATAGGATATGTGAAGGATCTTACGTAAATTCAGATGTATTTCACAGAATTAGAGAATCACAGAATGGGTGAGGTTCGAAGGGACCACAGTGGTCATCTGGTCTGAACCCCCTGCTCAAGCAGGTTCATCTTAGAGCACAGGGCACAGGATGGTGTCCAGACAGTTCCTGAATATCTCCAGTGAGGGAGACTCCACAGCCTCTCTGGGCAATCTGTTCCAGTGCTCAGTCACCCACACAGTAAAGAAGTTCTTCTTCATGTTCAGGTGGTACTTCCTGTGCGTCAATTTCTGCCCATTGCCTCTTGCCACCACTGAGAAGATCCTCACTCCATTCTCTTGATGAGGTCTCCTCCTACTCGTCTCCAGGTTGAACAGACCCAGCTCCATCAGCCTTTCCTCATAAGTGAAAAACTTAAGTCCCTTTATCATCTTTGTTGCCCTCCAATGGACCCATTTCAGGAGCCCCATGTCTCTCTTGTCCTGAGGAGCCCAGAACTGGACACAGCACTCCTGGCGTGGCCTCACCAGGGCTGCGTAGAGGGACAGGATCACCTCCCTTGACCTGCTGGCCATGCTCTTCCTAATGCAGCCTAGAACACCATTGGCCTTCTTGGCCACCAGGACACACTCCTGGCTCATGGACACCTTGTCGTCCACCAGGACTACCAGGTCCTTCTCCACAGCAGATCAATCCCCAGCCTGTTCTGCTGCAGGGTGCTATTCTTCCCCAGGTGCAGGATCCTGCACTTGTCTTTGTTGAATTTCAGACAGTTCCCAGCTCTCCAAGGTCTTTCATAATCATGGCTAGAAAACTTATTTTCAGCACCTATAATAAGCCATGCTCCTTGAAATTAGATTTTAGAAAACACTTCAGAGAGTGAAAATGCTGGGTCTTTGCCCTTAGTCAGTTATCGTTTTGTTCAATTCCACTCTCTAAACTGCAGTGAGTTGCAAGTAAACTTCAGAAAAAGCTTTCCATGATGTCTCCTAAATTTTCACCTTTCTGGTTAACATTATAGAAACACAAGAAAATCTTTATGTTAACTTTTGGTTAGATGTGCAGGAATGAATTAGCCTGTTTTGGGTCTGGTTTACTTGTTGTCTTTATTTGTGGTTTTGCTGGGTTGGTTTGTTTGTTTTTTAAGGAATTTGTTTTCTTTGAATACAGATATGTAGGAAATGAGGATAGGTCAGCTAGGGAGTCCATGAAACTATACCAGCATTTTCATTAAAAGGTGTCAAATAGCTAAGACAATAACACGAAATTTTGTTTAGTGAGAACTAATTTTTTATATAAGAGTGACATCAGGCTGTGACCAATCCCATGGAAATTGATTTTGTGGTATAATGAAACTGAATATTAGACACAATCTCAAGCTTAATATTGTAAAACTGTTATATCATAGAAATGTATATGTTTGTAATTCTCCCTTGCCTTATCACGACATTTAGTTCTTAGATGTTTATTCTTCAGGGATTTGTTCTAAGATGAGAGTTAAAGACCAGTTCTCATTAAACTGCCACGAGATTATGGTACTTACTTTCTGAAAATCTTATGGTTAACAAGGCTAACACTTGGACTAAAAATCAAAAATATCTATTCCTTTTCTTTTTCATTACTTCGTTCTCTTTTCTTTTTTCTTGGTGGGGTGCATTTTGGATGATGTATTTACCCTACTGAGAGCTGCAGGATTCTGTAAAATCTGTAACGAAACCCATGTCTTCATCATTATCTCACTTTTAAGTATTCTTATAATCACAAATGTAGCAGGGTTTCTGTTGCTGCAAAGATGAATAAATTAATCTCAAGTGGTCCATTATCAAAGGTGAAAAAATGCTCATTTTTTTACAAATGTAAAATAATAATCCATACTCTGATTACCAGAAAACATTGATTAATTGCTAGTAAATGAACATGACTTGAAAAATTATGACTATTCAAGGTGTAATTATTTTTTAGGTATGTTTAAGGAAAGGAATCACCATCATGTCGATGTGCATATCTCCTCCACAGAACTCATAATACCAAACCAAATTAAAATTAAATAAATCGGATAGTCATTTCAAGTTTAATACTATTTTTCAAATTCCTCTAATACTCAGCAGTTTCATGCGCCCAGGGGAACATAACTGCTGTATTTACAGAGACAGCTGCTTTAGTATCTTGAGATAATTCATTGGAAGGCTTTCACTACAGGACCGGGAGTTTGAATTACAGTTGTAGTTGGTACCATGGAGTTAATAGATGTGACGTGATGATTTTGGTCAATAGTGCTCTGCTCCTATTGCTTTGTAAACCAGAGATTGCATTTCTTTGGGTAGCAGGGAGTGAGATGGACTTTGAGTCCCAGACTGCATAAGCCTGTGTATGAGGAGTCTGCATGTATGGAGACAACACTTCTTTCCCATCAGCAAAACTCTGAACATGTTCCAGAAATGATTCACGCTTCTGTTTACCATCATTCTTGCCCCTGCTTTACATACAGCAATCTCTGCTGAGAAATGGTGTCTGACAAAGCTGAGGGAAATGACTTACTAAAGAATTTCTTCCCCTGATCTTCTGGCATTTTAAACCATAGCAGCTGATGCAAATATAGCTTGTGTTACGTACTGATAGAAATGTGTAAAATCTGTCTGCCTGAAAGATATTCTTTTTTTTCATTTATAACCTCCTACTGTTGTAATTATAAAAAATATTGGTTAGAATACTATTCAGTCCATTGTAAAAACATATTCTTTGTATTGTTTGGTAAAAATATATGCTTTAGGGCACATTTATGCACTGATGGCTGGCAATTAAGAATCTGTAAGAAATATTTATTAATCATATATTTCTTCTATTTCTTCAGCTCTTTTATTTCAATTTTCAACATCCACTTTTATCTTTATGAAAATACTTAGGCAGAAAATGGAGAGACTAGTTCCTTTCTTGTCCAGTACTGTACATCCATCAGTGTTCTGGCAGTAAGGGATGACACAGACTGTAAGGTGTAGGATAGACAGCTTTTCTTAGAAGAGTGACCAATACACAGCATAATTGGAAAAATTCTTTTTGCTGCATTCTCTCTCATCTTGATTTTTATCAGAGTATGAGTTTCCTTAGATGTTAAAAACCTTCAAGTCTCTCACCCTCTTCCTCCCTCCCAACTAGGGTCTGTACCATGTGTGCCACCAGGTCACATCATCTGAATATCATGGTGGAAAGGAGGATATGCTCTGCTAGGTGGCCCACTATCTTGAAATATAAAGTGCCTCCGAGACAACCTACTACTCTGACAAAGGAGAAGAATTAGTACTGAACTAGAAAATAAAACAGGTGTGAGTGCAAAAAATTCTTTTTTTAACCTAAATTCCAGCAGTGGTGGTTTTCCTTTTATGACTAGGAAACAGATGCATTAATTGTAGTAAGTGATAACTCTACCTCTAAGAGAGTTGTAGCAAAACATAAGATATTTTTGTATTATGTATACCTGCATAAGGGTCCAGTTAAATAAAAAAAGATAATTATTAATTTTGGGGGTTTATGTCAGCAGCATTCATATAGCTTCTGTAAACATTTTTCACTTAGACACTTGCTTTTCACTTATAAAGAAATATCAGTTACTTAATCCATGGATTTATTGATTACTCTTGGAGATGCACACGGAATTACCTTTATGTAAATAATGATTATTTTATGGTTTATTGTGTTTGTAATTTCAAAATAAATAATGCAATTGCATTTTGTTCTCTGACAGGAATAATTAACTACCTCTGCACAGTGTTTCCATAGCACATATCTGACAGTGATTTAGATTGTTTGACTACTCATGCTAAAACTGACAAGAGGGAGGGAGAAGACATCTGTCATCTAATTTATTTTCCACTGCAATATGAATATAAAGTAAATGTTGGTTATGCATTAACGTTAGTGAGATAGAACATTTCTTTGCATATTTTTTTCTGCTTCTAAACTGCCACGTTTATAGCCTTATGTTTAGGAAATAAATAAATGCCTTCTATGCCTTCTGTTGCCTGTAGTATGAATTTCAGAGCTCTGTTAGAGGGAAAGAGCTAATAGAACCATGTTCAATGAATCTACCCTCTGATGGACAGATTTGTCTTACTTGTAGTGAGTGTAGAATGAAAAAGACTTTTTTTATTCACTTCTCATAGGGAAGTAGCTAATATGTCGTCCTGTCTTCCAGTCTGTAAATATTAATCTCAGCATTTCTGTCTGACAGGTGCCTACCTCCTCAGGCATTGACTGGTTAAGTACTGGTCTTTGAAAAATGAGTTACTGTTTCCATATGAATTATTTCCCTCAATAAAATTAACACACTGTATGAATAAAATTCCTCTTACCTTTATGTTCTGTGAAGTTTCACAATACTTCAAGACAATCCTTCAGACTGATTTTAATGTGTTCCTCTCAATTTCTGTTCAGGTCTGCTATCTGTTTTTGTCCTTGCCTTCATGAAAGAGAATGAACACATGGAAAGTCTTCACTCCTTTCCCTTTGAGCCTTGAAAGTTACCTGCCTTTAGTTGCTCTGTAACAAAATAAGCAGCAAACTTTTAATGCCACAAGGATGATGGGAACATTCAGTGGTATTTACAAGACCTTTTGTTTCTTTTTATCTTAGTACATTTCTAATTATGGTTTTTATTAATATTCCAGAAGAGCTGAAGGATTCCAATTAAGAATGGGCCTCTTCTGTATTAATGTTCTATTGAAAAAGGATGGTGCCATGCCCTGAGGAATTTGCAGTTTGATTTAACTCACAAAAGTGAATTAATTTAATAATTTGAAAGAATAGCTGTCATAAAGGAAGTCTATTATATCAACCTGTATGATTTTACCTGTGGTGCTTTATGCTTTACTTTGATATCAAGCTTTTAAAATCAGATGGCCAAGCTGTGTGCCTCACTTTGGTCATTTTTTACCCACCCTCACCTCCCCCCTCTGGAACATTTAGTTTTTCAAGTTAGAGACAAAAGCTTGAAAAAATGAACTTTTGTGGCTGCAGTGAAGAATGGAAAGAACATTTTGAAAACTATTTCAGGAGATTAGGGCCTTTTAATTTTTGAATATTTATGGCTTTCAGTAAAGTGAAAAATTCATAGCTCAAGCTAGTTAAGCAGAGTTATACAATACCGAGTAGCATAAATACAGGGGTTTTGCATTTTTATTTCCAGGACAGTTTAAAAAGTGAGTCAGTTTAAATACTTAGAAGACTGGCATGTGCACCAAGAAAGTATCCAGACTGTCATTACTTTTAAACATTATTCATGTGCCATCACTAGGTTGTACTCTGTCAAAAAGGTTTCACTGAAGTCCTAGCTCCTGCTTGTAGTGCCACAACTGCAGTATGGATGTGGAAAACCTCATGAGCAACAGAAAACATACGTAGGAACAGATACAGTATACAGAAATCTTAATTTTGTGGCAAAATAATTTGATAATTTCCCTAAAATAACTGGAGTCTTGTGTCAGTTTTTCTCCTGATGCCCTGGAATACGCAGTGAGCAGTGGAGCCAGACCCACATCTCAAAACATATCCAGCTGCCAAAACATCTTGTCAAAACATCTGATGGTGAACTGTTTTGAATCTAAATATTCATAATTAATAGAGTACTAAGGAGAGAAACATAATATAAAATTCAAAGTCACTGATATATTTTCTTTTTTTGTTGCCTTTTTTCCAGATAGATGATGAATGGTACTATGACCCTAATAGAAACTATGCTATTTTCATTTAGCACACTGATTTTTTCAGAATCCGTACTAAAAAATTTATACCACAATATTTTGATAATAGGACAGATGTTTTTTCCTAATTTAATTGAATGGCTGGTTGAATGAAGCCAAATAATTTATTTGAATATTTTTATTGTTTGCATATTTATTCACAAAAATCTGTTTATGGCTAAAAACAACATCGCTTACAAAATCACACCTTATATTCTTCTTCTTCTTCTTCTTCTTCTTCTTCTTCTTCTTCTTCTTCTTCTTCTTCTTCTTCTTACTAGTAGTAGTAGTAGTAGTAGCAGTAGTAGTAGTAGTACCAAAACCTCAGTTATAGACTAGAACCCTGTGGGTTTAATTTTTCTGTGAATTAAAAAGGAAGTATATAACCAAGACAATACAAGTATAAAGATGGTCAGGAAAACACAAAGATTCAATTAACAACTGTAAATCAGCTTAAAGTGCAGTGCTCAATGGACATTTTTGCCTTTCCATGCCCTTTATTATGTAACAACATTTAAATAAACCTCATTAACATTTTTACAGCAAAAGTGACCCTTCGTCCATAATAAGAAAAGGTCAATGAGACTTTCTGATAATGATAAATATTTCCCTTATCTGAATATTATGATGAATATTGAACTGCCAAGAAGCTATGGTAAGCCATGGAGATATCTTCTACCAAGAAAATGCCCCTAGACCAAATGTCAGAGTAGATATTTTTCTGTAAATCTCAGCCTCTCTGTTTAAAGAGTTTGACCCTTCCACTAATGCAGAATAGACCACATGTGACTTTTTGTTTTTTTGACCAATAATGTGGGCTACTATAATTTATAGATGGGTAATCAGGAGAGATAAAACAGCATAATATTTTAGAAAGTGCAAAAGCCAATTTTCTGCATATATCATACACATTAATTTATGTTTTGGGCTACTCAGAAACCTGGCTCTGTCTTTTTTGCTAAGCAACCAGATTCCAGTTCCCACCTATATGTCTTAAATGGGCTTAAATGAAGACTTTCTGGTGGAATACAACCGTAGAATTGCTGTACAGTCAACATAATTATTCAGTTATCCTTATAATATTATTTGCCCTCTTCTTTTTTTCTCTTTGAGAGAGAGAAAAAAGTGGGGTAACAGTGAAAATGAAGAAGAAACAGATCAAGAAATATTTACTAGAAAAAGAAGTGCAAAATTGCAAAGTGGACTACAGAATTATTTTCCTCAGTGCAGCTCCTAAATTATTCATTTTAAACTTTTTCTTTTTTTGTCTTAGCCCTTTAGAACTATTAATATAACCTGTTACTCTGTGTTGAGAAAATTCACAAAATTTTACTGCATGGTTTGTTTTTATATTTAGGGATAATTAATGTTTATTTTCATTGAAAGTTGATGGTTTTTTCTTTTATCACTAATTTTTGTCCTTTAGAACAAACTCCAGTTCTATACCTCTCCTTCCTCCTTTCTTCATCTCAGGTTTATATCTCCTAATTTATGGATCAAGTGTTGTTTGCCAGCCTATCACTGTAAATCTTTCATGAGCTGGTCTGGATTTATGCTGAGGAAAAGGAGAGAAAATTGGCTTCATGCCTCTTATGTGGTGTAATCTCTTTTCACTCTAAAATACAGCATCTCCAAACATGGAGTAGATACAAAACCTCCTAGAGGTAATACAATAGCTCTTGTCCATAGCAATTGTTTTCAGCCAGAATCTCTTGCTGAATTCTTTCTTCCTTGATCAGTGCCTTTTGCCAGATCCACCTCTACTATTTCTGTTTCAAGTCTTCCCAGAAGGATTTATGTTCTTAATTCTTTTGTTGCATGTCTTTTTTGCTCTTGTCCATAGAGTGCTTGTTTTCTGTCAGCTCACTGAATCAAAAAGTGGGAAAATTAATCAGGTACTCTGAGAGTCAAATGCTCTTTTCTCCTAATCCTGAAGGTGAGACACTAAGTAAACACCAAATGTGAAAAGATAGTAAGTAATTTTGAGTACAATTAATATGTTAATTGAATTTATTTCATTATTTCAAAATTCCTGAACCTACCATTCCCACAGCACTGCTAAAAATGAATCTGTATTACAGTCAGCCTGCTTCTTTAACTAATAGAAAAATGTTATACACGATATAGGACTCACAGAAAGTTTTATATCCAGTGAGATCAGCACAGAAAGGAACTGTTTCCTGCCCTCTAATAAATCTTGCAAGTCTCCATTAGTTATGTGCAAACGTATTCACTCTGAACAGAATGTGTTACTTTGTACTCGAGGCCGTATTTCACAAAGACTAAGTTGTGCCATGCTGGGTGTCTCGCCAGGCCTTCCTGGGGTAATGAATCAGAGCGCTGCCCTGTGACTCCCACGCCCCAGAACCGGGTGAGAGAGCGGCAGTGCTCGAGTGCCAGAGCTGCCACTGCCCCAAAAGTCCTGCTGTGCTTTCTGCAGCCTTGCAAATGCCCCTAGTAGTAATTTTCTTCTCGTACCCCATTCTCACAAAGTATGAAGAAATGAGAGAAGTGCTGTTTAGTGCAAACCTCTCCTGCTGACTAATCTAAAAATTGCATATTAGCCTATTACTTCCACTGTCATTTGACACTGAAAGGAGCTGCCAGTGAATGTTTACCTCAAAGGAGTCAGCAGGTCTTTCAAAAAGATGTTTATTCCCAAACACTTAAATTTTATATTTTTCAATATTATTTGGAGACTATTTTTTATTACTATTAATCACATTTTGTATTGAATTTCTATAGATAAATGGATTATTTTTTTAATGTACTTCAATTCTGCTAGGGTAGGGCTTGTTTTGTTGAGGGGTTTTTTTTTGCAAACAGATCAGGCACACTCAGCAATCACTGAAATGCTTTACCTGTAATCAGAAATTCCCCGCTAAGTCACTTGTCACAGTGGAGATGATAGAATCTCAGTTAAAACCGTTCATATTTGATCTATCTTGTAACTAGTTATACGATCTAATTACAATTTTAGGATTAAATTTTGAAATTGAGTATTTTAATGCAGTTAAGTTGCTCCAGGATCTAGGAAAGTAAACCCATGTGACATTTTATTTTAGGACCATTGTACAGCTTTTCATTTGAACATTGACAAAATGTAGCATGTGTTTAGATAGAGTAGTGCATCTAGAAGTAACATCCAATTTCTATTAAACACTAGATGCCAGAATTCTTCACATCCTGTAAAGACCATGAGTAAGGCTTGTCCGGTATACAGTAAAAATGACCAAAGACTGTTCGATTATTGAACTTTTATTAAATAGCTTAATATAATTAGTTATCTATTTGTAAAAGGAAACATTTTACATTTTAAATATTTCCTAAAAATGTAAAATACGCTGCTTTTATCATCAAACATTTTGCATTCTGGTCTATATGGAAAAGAAGTTTCAGGATGTCTAATAAATCTCCTTCTTTTTTTTAACTACACTTCACATTTTTGAGAGAACATAGTATTTTGCCTGTATCAAAATATTTAATATGTAATTCTGCTTTCATATCAACAGATGTATGACTTGATCTCTGATTTAAACTGCTCTGAAAACAGGTGGTGAGGTGAAGGAGAGAAGTTCAAACATTGCCGTGGGACTGAGAATATTGTGGGTCTCAGTTTTGGTGCAAGACCTTTGGCTAGCTGGGTAATTTTTTAGTGTAAGAGTTTTCTATTTGGAAAAAAAGTAAAGTAGTATTACCAACCCATTAAATGGTTTTTCATTAAAAAAGCACTTGCAAAAGTGAAAATGATTCAGGAATTAAAAATAACCAAGGTGTCTTCTTAAGAGAAGGGACTTTATGGCAGTAAGGAACTTTCTTGTGCAGTGTCTCATTGAAAAATTGGAGAACTGTGTGAAAAACAGATTTTGATTTAACACAAGAAGCAAGCATTTACTCTGTAATTCTTTGTCGAAGCTGGTATCACTGTAGATGCTGATCTGTCAATTACTAAGACTTTGTCAAAATTCTATCTCCAGGCAAACAGGAGAGAAAACTGTACTAATGTAGTGATTTTTAAAATTTTCTTGCTTATGTTTAAAAGGGAAAAATACTTGTACATTTATAATAGTATTGGAGAAGGCTTAGTTACTAGCAGAAAAATTACCGGAGGGAAGAGGAGTAGGAGCAGGCAGTTAATAACTTATGTGTCTCTCTGACATTATTGGAAGACAAGTTACAGGAAATTACTGTAGTTGTGTAGAGATGAATACTCTGCATACAACAAAATGTTACACAGAAGCCTGGAAGGAACAAAATTTCAAAGATGTCTAGTGAATTTTTAGGCCATCTAGAAAGTACGAAGTATTTTCTTTTTGAAAATATAACTAATTTATTATGTTTCAGGTTGTCACAAGACTTTGACATAGCTTGTTTTGGTGTATCAGCAACAACATGGCTGTTCATCCACGTGCTTCTCTGTGTTACGTTTCTGCCACTCTGAAGTGGCTTCTCTCTCTGACATGGCAAACCAGGAGACCTAAGCTACTCAGGTTCTTCATCATTAATTAATCCTAGATTGCATAAGTATTTTTGAAGGTGTTAAGAAGATCTTAACATGCATGTTCTTTCTTGTTTGGGAATTCAAAAGATGGCAAATTGTAGGAAGGAGCTCATACACAATCACATGTCTGGGTAAAAAATCTGACTCTGTCAAGTTAGATTGTTTTTTTTTGTCTGGGAAAACATTGCTTCCACTATAAAATTTATTTCCAATAAACAGGATAATTTACTAATTTCGCAAAACTAGAGGATAAAGCCAGGAGCCTGAAAAGTCCTGTTTAGCAGTTTTCAGCACTTTATCCTGAATTAATTTCTGCTTTAGAAAATACGTATTTCTTGTTTTGCGTTGACTGTGTTTGTCTTTGACGGTGAAATTCATCTGCACTACCTGACCCCACATGACCATCTGTCTGTTTTGGCTGGGCAGTGATGCCTGTAGGCACAGATCTGACCTCAGCCACTGACACGTTATGACCAAGGTCATCAAACCAGCTGGAAGCCTTGCAGGAGTCAAGCTGGCTGGTGGAAAAGTTTTGAGAGGTCCTTTACCAGGAGCCCTTCTGTCAGACCACAGGGGCAGCAGGACTGCACCACCAGCAAATTTGGGAAATCCTTTGAGTGATGAAAAAGAAAATCTAGGCTTGAGGTTTTTTTGTTTTGTTTTTGTTTTTCACAGTAAACAGTTTTTGACTATTCATTAAGTTACATCTTAAAGCTATTTTTCACAGTCAAATTATCCAGAACCTGGTATCTATACAAATAACCCCTTTTAGTCATTAAAATGCACACAGCTAGTATGGATTAAATTTCCAAAGAAGTTCTTAAATTTGTGCAATCTCTATTAAGTCTTTAAATTACTTATAGTTGCTATAAAAGAACTTTTAAACATAAAGATATGCTTATATGGATATAGAAAAATAATGCTGAACTAAAACCCAAGTCAAAAGGTAACTGTTTTTTTGTTCTAGTTGTTGTAAACCTAATGCTTGTACTAATATTATAAATAATCATGCTGCTTTATGTCACATATTCCTTAAAAGGTTTTTTCCTACCAAGTGCAGCTTATAAATAAGGAATAAATTGAGGCAATTATTTTAGCCTATATATTTGTTAATGTGGTTTTAGAGCAAACTTTCTCTGGACAATTACAATACCTCTGAATTTGTATATGATTTTAAATAATTTCTTTATCCTGAATCCTTAGTATCCCTGGAATGATAATATATTCCCAGTCCTCTGGACCAGGACCATTTAATTAAGAAATTGCTCTAATGATCTCCTTGCTGACTACTTCTAAATTTTTTAATTAAGGATTCTGGTTGTAGCCCTTTAAAAAGATCATCTTTCCAAATCTGGCCCAAGTTACTCTGTGTACTAGCAGGATTTTTAGGCTTAACTATATACTGAATGTTTCATTCTTGACCAGCCTGAGTCCTAAGTGATTTCCTGATGTCTTTTCAGCAGAAGTGGCTTTGATTTAGCATGTTTATTATTTTGGGTCTCATGAGCAATTTTTCCCCAAAGGAGCAAATTAATTCCTCAGTAGAATAGAAGTTTTCTATGCTTTGGTAGTCCAATGAGAGAGAAAGAACAGTGCTCAAACAATGTCCAAATGGGAAAGAGGTTAAATATAAGGGGAAGAAATTTCTAATGGAAACAGTGAAGCATACAATCTTCAGAATATTCCTAGCTGAAGAAAATTGAAAATCCATCTTTTCTAGTGAGATTAGTTACTGCTGATCTTCCTATGAGAACTGGTGCTATTTTTTAATTGTTTAAATCCTTGATGAATTAATTATTTTGGCTGTTTATAGGAAGTCTTTTCCTTATTCATTTAGCTCTTTAGTATGTCCATATCAATTGTAATAAGTAGTCATTTATATTCTGGACATCTCTAGTAATGACTCAGGCAAAATGCTCTTTATTTACAGAACCAGAAGAAACAGTAGAATTTCCCTTCATCTCTGCTTGTTTCCAGTTTAAAAAAGAGTCACTCAGGAAGAACTGTGGATATTTCTGACTACCTTCATTGCCTCTTTGCTTGTTTTTGCTGCCATTGTTGCAGCCATTAGGCAAGTAAACAAAACTTGCTGTAAATTTTTTTAAAAATAAGGCTTCTGTGGTGGCTAATCTTAAACAGCAGTCTAACCACAGCGTGTGTATACCACAGACTGTTTTCACAGAACTGAAGAATAGTTAAAAGATGAGGGAAGTCTCCAGGACGATGCACTTTAGAATGATGCTGGAGCTCCCTGGCACTGTACTCTCTGAGCCCCAGCTGTGGATAACAATCGGCCTCCCTGTGCCCCTGCTCCCAGGGAGCTCTGCACACCCCTGTCCTCTTCTCTTCAGAGCACTGTAGCAATGCTCTCCTGCTGCATGAGCTGACACCCAATGGGATGCTGACAGCACAAAGGTGCTGAGGGCACTGGAGAGCTCTGTGCCTCAATGAACCCCTCCTATCATGCTTCTTCTCAACTTCAAGAACTGTTGCTAAGAGAAAGAAAAGCACCTTTTTCCCACGAGAGGTTAAACAAAGGTTTTTCAATGAGTCAAAGAAATTCAGTGTCTGGTTTGAATAGAACTTTGTAAAGGGTCAATAGTTGAAACTGTGGATATGAGGGATGATATTTAGGGATAAAAGGGACTTTTTTTGACTTCTATGGCATTGATACTGGACACATACTTTCATTTGAATCAATTAAAAAATTATATGAGAGTGTAGATTTTAATATAATTTTTAGTTCAAAGAAGCATTCATATTTATTTCGTTATAGAAGAAAGCTTGCTGCATAATTGTTCTTTTAAGAAACTGAACTTTTGTTATGATTATGCCTAACATTATTCCTTTTTGCCTCTTTAAGCGGGTGGAAGTGGCTGATAAAACCAAAATTCTCAAATGTATTATGTATTGATCTTTTTTTTCCTAACATCATGTGACCTGAGACAAAAGCAAAGGTGATTTTTAGTCTTCTCCTTCTGGAGAGAATTCAGAGTAGTGTGAATGCAGGATTCATAGGAATGACTTCCATACACAGGGGGCCGACATGTCATAGAGTGTGCAAAGAATGACGAATGAAGAAGTGAAGAATGCAGAAGTCCAATCAGAATTCCTGAATGTACTAAAGCCACATCACCACAGACAGAAAAATATCCTGGACTCCAGGAAAACATTATCTCACCATTCTTTGTGGAATAAAATCCCCAGAGAAAACTACTCCACCAATCTCCCTCACAGTGTAGAATATTTAGCTCTACGTTTTTGAACCAAGTCTAATAGCAATGGTGCTATTTTATGCTTCATAAAGCACACTGCACTCTGGTAACCTCCTGCCTATACTGCACTTAATTTTATAAAATATTTCCTTCTCTTTATCTCTGGTCCATCTTCTTCTCCCAGGATCTCTGGAAGGACTGCAAAAGTATCTGATTAATTTCAACCCATTTATTCCCCAGTCCTTTCATCTGTAGCTTTCCAAGTAAAGCAGGAACAGTCGATTAAGTGTTTAGGAAAATTCATGAACCTCTTTCAAATCCTGTGGGGCAAAAGGGAAAGAATGAAGAGGATTAGAAATCCATGGAGGAAGCTAAGAGAGATGAAGCCTTTATTTTGCCAAGGATACATTTCTGGATGAAAAAATATTGTTCTTGAATATTGTACGTCTTCTAAGGTGTTTTCTCTTCAGTCAGCAGATTCATCAAGTTATTGCCCCATGTGTTTCATACCACCTTTCAGCCACAACTGCCACCTCTCCAAAGCTTTCAGGAAATGAAACAGGATGAGGGTCTGGCTGCTCTCTGCCTAGGGCTGTTAGGCATCTGCAGCATCCATGTCTAGAGGCAATATTTCCTCGCAGCTGGAAGAGAACAACTAGAAGAAACAATCTAATTCTGCTGGACAACAGTAGACTCATTGGTCCTAATTCCCTTATAGTGTGAGAACTCGCAGTACAGTACAATAGATCTGGGATAAAGCTTTATTGCAAGCTGGCAAATAGTTATTTTGCATTCAGGGGATTATTGAGAAGTTCCTTAGTAGTGTGTAGGAGTAGGATAACAAGGGGACAGTTAACATATTCCATCTAAGATGGACTCACAAGCATTTTTTTTCAGCTAAGATATTGTTTTCTAGTTCACGTGTGCTGTGCACATTCTTCAGGCAGGATTAGTTCTTGGTTCCTCAGTGAACCTACACCAGCAAAAGTTCTGCTAAGCTGTTTTTCCACACTTAGAAAGACTTCAAGCCCCTGAGAATTATGAGCTTCTCATTTCTGTGTTGCTTATGAAAGCAAAATATTGCCTTCAGTAAAATAAAATCTTTTAAAAGAAACACAAGGAAATACTCCATGCAGTAGCAAATAAGAGGAAACAAGGTACTTTTAATGTTGACATTGATTGATCAGAAAATATTTCATTTCATATGAAGAGAAACATATGCCTATTAAGTCTGAAAAGCTTCTGAAGTGTCTATTTTTGTTCCTGTTCATATTAGGACCCATCTCACCAGCAATACAAAACACACTGTGTCTGCCTGGCATGTAGAATAAGCATCTGTCAGAATATCTGCATCTAAAATTAAATCCTGAATACACCTGTAAAGTAGCTAAAGAAACAGAAGATTGAAATCTGGCTGTTTCTGTCCTGAGAATTATTTGTGGAATTTGGTTGCCCACATTCCACAGGGAATTTAACCTCTCCCCATTATGCATCACAGAGAGCACTTAAGCTGCATTACCATTAATTTAATCAGCCAGATGTTTACCACTGGGAAAAGAAGGGTGGGAGGGGAAGGACACCCAAGAGGTGAACAGTAGTGATCCTTTGGTTGTCTTCTCCACAGAAAACATCATCACAACAGGCATTAATTGACCCCCTCCGAGCTAGGGTCTACAGGAGACTGAATTCACTCCGAGCCTAAGGAGGTCTAATAGAAGTATTACCTCTCTCCACAGACCTTTCCTTCTGAACTGAAACAGGCTTTCTCTGATGGGGCTCTCTCTGTGGTCCCTCTCCAGTAGCCTTGATTTATAGGGAGGTTTAATGTGACTAAGAATGCAATAGAGGATGAAATGCTAAACTTCCATTCCAGTGTTTTCACCCCAAAATCTTTCAGGGCATTCAGTTCAGGTACCAACATTTCATCCGGATTTTATTCCTTCAGAATGTGTTTCAACTGGAAGAAAAAGAAGCCAGTAACAAAAAGAGGTACATAAGAACATTGTGTTTTATGTACCTAGACACAAATTATATACGTAGATATATATTTTCACTAAAATTTATTTATGTTTTAGTATCTTTGATGCTACACAAGTTTTTCTTCTGAATTGTGTACTGGATTTATACCTTATTGTTCCTTATTTTATCTAAAAAGCAAATTTTCATAGGTGAGGATGTAACATCTGTGATTTTTTGCTGAGATCTTTTCACTGATTTTTACACTCTAAAATGTAGAAATGTGATTCTACAAATCATCTGAATTAGTGATGGAACTATATGCCACACATTTTCCTCCAATTACATTTGTAGTAAGCTGTGACATTTTTGTTTGACTAAAATGTATGTTAAAGAAAGGAAATCAGTTTTGAAATGAAGTTGTCAAGAAATGGAGAACTATACCTCAATAATTTATTTTGAGAGTTGACCCACTAGCCACTCTCATAATGATAGATGTGTGTCTTTATTTTTAATATAAATCTGTATGGATTTAGTAACCAGACTTTTAAAGCAGTTTTTTTTTTTTTTTCTATTAAAGTAATATTTGGTATTGTATTTTCTTGGATGTATTCCAATACTTTGATTAAATAATATCTCAGGCCTCTCTTTTGATGAAGGAAATGGGTTTGCCTCCTTAGTTATCTCTTCTTGCATTTGTACCTCAGTTAAGATTTGGGGTTGTTCTGCTCTCTTTGATCTGTCCATCTCCCTTTTACATTACAGGCATCTGAATGAGCTGCAGTACTCTAATTTTATTTTCACTGGAGATCATTGAGATTCATAATGCCCAATTTTTTCAAAATTGTTTACTGTTCAAGTTAGCTTTTCTGGGTGTGTTTGGTTGTCAGTCCTTATGGAAATACCATCACTTTCATATAAATTACTTGCTTTAGGCATAAAAATTTGAAAATACCCGTATTTCCTCCAAGAAACTTATACCAAAAAAGAACTTGATGTAGTGAGAATTTAGTATGCCCAGGGGCATCTATTGACTTTAATGAGGCTTTATGAAACTCAAATACCTTCCCATGTGGGAATATATGAATCAAATTTGAAAATATTTAGGGTCCGTAATGAGAAAAAATAAGGGTAAGGAAAGAGAAATATACTGAAAAAAATCTTCCTCAGGTGGGACTATGATTCTTCTAGATTCAAGATTACATTGCATTTTATTTTTAATTTTAATTTTATTTACTTTTATTTTTTATGATTTTATTTTACTTGTGTCTGAATAGTAGACAGAAGACTGATAAACTGTAGTAAGAAACAGTATAGTGGAATTGGGGAACAAATCCTATCCCAAAATTCTAAGCGGATACTTGATACTTGTACCATGGATTTAATTTTTTTAGAAGCAAATATGTCAGCTACAGACAAGGATTTAAAAATATCACTGCATTTGCATTTGGAACTTGTTCACTGAAATGTTTTTTTTTTGAAAGTGGAAATCAATTTGAAGAGTACTTCTTCTGTTACTTTCATTTTGAACCGCTTTGGGAAAAGACTTTACAAAAGACAATCATAGATCCTGTGGGAAATTAAATCAATTTGTTAATAATTTCAGAACATTTATAAAATCTAAATATGAAAATTGAACAAAAGGTTTCTGATACTGATTTTATGCTGAAGTTTCAGCAATCCATGGCCAAAGGCAATCGAGAGATGGGGAGCAATATGATGCTATTTTGTCTGTCTTTCATTATGATTCTAAAGTCAGCAATGCCATATGTACAAGAGAGCATGAATCAGCAAGGCAGGAAGTTACATTTGCTCCACCACAAGCTTTCAGTAGTTGCTAAGATTTATTAATTGCAAAAGAAGCAAGAAGACCTATGGCTTCTACAGAAACTTCTAAAAGCCCAAAGGAACAGCTTTTTGGAACAATTCATGTATGTGAACTAAGTAAATCCAAAAGGGACTACTTTTCATCTGTTCTGCACTGGTTATTTTGTTCCCTCTTTATTAATGTTTCTGAGGCAGGCTTCTCAAATTTGAAGAAAATTAAAAGAAGAAAAGTGCCTAAAAATGTCCCTGAAAACCAAATAACTCTATATTTCTGTGTCAAATCTTAACTGGTGTAAAGAGTTACTTGACTTAAAATTAATTACGAAAGCTTAAAATGAGCTAAAGGTTTTGTAAAACTTTGATAGGTGGGAAAAATTTTGCTTTTTGAATGACTGCTTCAATATGGAAATGTTCTCTTCTTGCTTCTGCTACTCACAACTGTTAGTCCAAAAAATAAGAATCCACTCACAGAGCCTATCTAATGAGTAAGGTCTATTAGAGTCGCCAGGCTCTGACAATAAAGGATGATGTATCTTATGATACTATTATGGTTTTTGACATGACATCACGAAAGTGTGAGATCATTTATACAACGCATCAGAAGCTGTTGTGACCACAGAAGAATATCAAGTTATGATAGAGGGGGAATTAACATAGGAAATTATGCTTTTCAATATCAGTTGCAATTTCACATTAAGAGTCTGAAACCTCTTTGTTTAATTTCACAATAACACATTATTCTGCAATATGGTGCAACATATTGCAGCAGCATCGCTTTCACTTCTTTTGGTTTATATAAACAAGCAAAACTATTTTAAATCCTCAGGTCAACAGGCCTTAAGAATAGCAGCTTGTACTGAAGCTTCAGTCTTTTCTGTTTAAAACTATATGTTAATAAAGAGTGGAAATTTGTCACCAAAAGTGTCAGTATCTGTACCACTTCTGCAAACATTTACTCATGAGTTTATTTTTAGGTATGCATGTATTTGCTGAAGGTCAAGTGCTCAAGATCTTGGGCACATAAGAAATGTTGTTCCAGAACAGAATAATGGTTCAGTGATTTCCATATCCTGTTCTAGTGATGACCAGTGATGGATGTTTCACATCTACTTAATGGTGCAGTAATATATCATGCAGATATGATTGTCCTTATCCTACACAACCCTGGCTGAAGAGCACTGAATCGCCAGAATTGCTAATGCTAAAGCTGTTACTTTAAGGCATTACTGCTTAATGGTAGATTTTTTTTGTGAATCATTCTGCCTCTAATGTGTTAGTCCAGTTTTAGAAAACTGCTGTTTTCATTGCAGTTTCACCAAAGAGTGGGATGCATGTGAAGCTAAATTCACTTTGGGAACAGTGATGATTCTGGTCATTCATGATTTCCAGTGTCATTTCCAATCACAGATTTACAGTGGTGTCAGTGGAAATGTATGCTCGTACTTCTAAAACCAGGAATAAAAGTACAAAACTGGCTAGATGTTTTTCCATTCAATCGTGTATATAGTGATTTATGTATATTACAAATCAGTTCTAAACACAAAGTCCACTGCAGATACATGATGTAGTACTCCTACTGTGTTAGAGTTTAGTGTTGATAATGTAGCAAATGTGGAAACCTGAAAAGGACAAGCAGCAGGAACTAGATAAGAACTTAACTAGACCTTGAGAAAAAAAGGTGAATATTTTTCAGCTATTTGGTTACGTTCCTAATAAAAAATGAAAGAAGGTAAATATTTTCTACATTTAGTAGAAATCCAATTTCATTTTCTAGTTATTGAAAACATGAATAATCCAGTTTGCTGTTTAGCAATGTTCCTAGAGGATGCTGTGCTGTCTCAATAGCTGTACTTTGCACCTAGAGATAGAGCAGGGACAGAATCTCAGGTACTTTAGAACTTTTTAATGACAGGCTAGGCATAGGATGCTGAGGTTCAGATTCACTAAAACAAAGTCAAAGGGAAAAGAAGTGGAAGGGTTGGTCCACTTTTCTAGGTGTATTTGGGTTTTTTCTGGCAAGTATTCATCTGGCCAGCTGCCGGAAACTTGTAAAGGTGAAGACATCAAGGCAATTTATTCAATGCTTTGCTATCTCTTTTTTTTTTTTTTTTTTTAATGCAGTGTGCCCTGAAATCTAACTTTGATCTTGCTGCATTATTCTTCTTTTTTTTTATCTTGGAAAGCAGAAAATGCTACTTTATCCTCTCTTTAATTTCTACTTCATGCTTTGAGACCATTTATGTTAGATAATAAGAAGACATCCTTTACTATGAGAGTGGTCAGACTGGAACAGGCTGCTCAGAGAGGCAGCCCCATTTGAGGGAAGTGTTGAAGTCCAGGTTGGATGGGATTTTGGTTTAGTGGAAGGTGTCCCTGCCCATGGCAGGAGGGTTGGATCTTTATAGTCACTTCCAACACAAAACTTTTTATGATTCCATAAAAATGAGATTTTTTTATTCTATCACTTTTGTGTAATTGTTTCTCTGTGTTGAAAGTTTTGGTTATCAACCTGACAGATTAATACTCTTCTAAGCAATACAAATGAAAAAAGAAAATAAGTTTATACTTCAATTACATAAATGAAAATATTATCATGTCTGTCTTTATACAGGGTCTGTTGAATTCTCCTTAAGTCCTAAGTGGAGAGAGAAGAGGCAAATGTGTAGGAGACCAACAGATAACAACAGTTCAAGGACTCAGAGGAAGGTTGTTTTTCAGGTAATGAAATGTACATTTATTTGGTTGTTTGAGTCAACTTTAGAATGTTTTGCAAGGTCAGGAAAAATTTCCTCGATGAAGTAAACACTCTGCCGTGTAAAATTGATTTTCTTTGGTATCAGGATTTGATCTAGATCTTTCTCAGAACAGTCTGTCTGGCTGTATTGAAACAAATTATACAACTCGTTTTCTGTTAGTGACTTCTGGTTTCTAGAGAGTATCCAACACTCTGCTGCATTCAAAAATTCCCCAAGCAAACAAGCAAATAAGGAACAGTCTAAATCTAATGTTTCGTATGTATATTAATTTTACAGATCTGTGAAATTAATTTCAAAGTGAGATTTCATTAGGGTTTATTTCTCTTTCTCTTGCACGTTGGAATACATCTGCTTCAATTCAATACATGCTCCTATATATTTTTCTCAGTGTTTTAGAAAAATATGAAATACAGCTGAAATAAAAAAAAAGGTTTGGGCATTTTTTATAAAAAAATAGTAACTAAATTCTTGTCATATTTTAACTCAAAGATTGAGAACTCAAAATAATAGTTTGCACAGCCATGATACACTATTAAATGATTGTGGTTCAGATTGATTGATTTACATGTGAATCTCCCAGGAAAGTTGATGGGAAATCACCCACAGATCAAGGAAAGTCTGTGAGTCTAAATACAATTACATTTTATACCGTATGAAAACTCGAGTACTGCAAAAATTTGTACTTTTAGTTATTCCACTGGTTAGCTTAACATAGGTGCTGGTGGATCCCTCCCTAATGGTGAAAAGAAGTTCCATCATCTGTTTATGAGAAATGGAAAAAGAGGTAATATATTTTGGAAAATGGAACAGAATCAGGGTTGCATTCATTAGCAATGTAAACCAGCTGCAATCAGTCTATAATTAATTAGGATGTCCTACACTCAAATAGTTTCTTAGAAAAGTATTGGCCTAGGTCAGTATTAACTTAAAGTGCATTAACTTCATATACTGATTTTAAAGGAACTATGGTGGTGTAGAGCAGGCAGGAAATTGGTTTGCTGCTGTGACATTGGGAGTCACAGCCTAGAGCCAAATCAGCATTTAATCAGCTAAACTGTAACTCCAGCGCAGCTTAGGCAGCTCAGCTCTTTCAGACTGATCCACAAAGCCTCTGTCTGGCTGCTTAGATGTGCCAATAGAGTTACTTTCAGTCAGCAACATTAGTTAGCTCCCTAAAATCTATATGTATGTAAACAGCATTTTTAAAGCCAGGCATAGCATTTACTTATTAATCTTGCACCTAAAGCCATGAAATCAATTTGCAAATGAGACTAGACACATTTTCATTTGAAGAGGAATTTGATTCTTTTTGTGGATCAACAATATTTTTCATGGAGTACAAAATTATGAAAGCTAAAAATTTGCTTCCATAAAGGTGCTTCATAATGCAGTCTTCGAATGAAACAGATGTCCATTTACACCAACAGGAAATTTGGCTCATATTGAAACTGCCAGTGACCCATTTTTTTTTGGTTCAAATAAGCTTCATTTACACCTTAAGGGTTTGCTGGATGTCATTGATCTCCATGAAATCCCAGCCAACAGATATTAAAAGAAGTTCAAGAAATAATGCCCAAAGCAAGTAATTAAAAGAAACACACAATGCTCAAACAATGTACTTGTCCTTCATTTTTCTAAGGAAGGACAAGTTGTTAACAGTGAGAGAATTCCTTGATAAAGTCAATCCAAAATAATAACTTGAGAATCTCACCTCTACCACATCCACAATTTATACAACCATGTTGCTGAGTAGAAAAGGGAATGTTTTCCCTTGCCTTAGCCAGTTATAAGATTATGCAAACAGATATACCAAGAAAGAGCAATTTTTAATCCCCTGGCTTTGCATCATTATGGAACTCTAAACTGATATGAAAATCAGGTTAATTGCCTTCTGTCCTGGACAGCCTGTCACAAGTCTCCTTCTGACATGCATGTAGGTATTGTAAGAAGGTTGTGTCTACAAACTACAGTAGCTGCCACTGTAGGGTGTATTGGCAGCCTGTCATTTTCTGGTGTAAGTTGAGAGTTAGAGGACTTCTGTGGATGCCAAGCTCTCCTTTTATCCTGTATGCAGGTTTGGCCTGCATAAAAGTGGGTGCTTATCCACTTTTTATTTCATGGTAGCAGAGATGGCAAGTTTATGCTATCCCTGTTTTGTCCTCTGTAGGGTACTTTTGATTTTCTTTACCTTTCACCTCTCTGTAAAGTGCTGTTGTGACAGCAGACTTGCAGTGTTTTGACATTGTTCCTACCAATTCTTCAGGTGTTTTCCCTAAAGATTTACAGTCTCATTTCCCCCCTTTCTATGTTTAGCCCTGCTTATCAGTTCTCTAAATTAAAACTGTCTGTATTTTTTATTTTTCTTCTATTGCCTATATTCACTTGATCTGCAATTTCATGGTTTTTAACTCCTCCTCTTTGATTAACTCCTTCAGAGGTATAATGTATACCCCCTTTTCAATTTAATTTTTGCCTCCTTATGGTGTTTTTGTATGTAGATTATAATTCCACCAAGTCAGACGTGCATTGAGGGAAGCAGGATTAAGGGAGTCCATACAATACAACACCATTAAAATACAGTACAATTCAGGCAACTCAGAGTACAAGGAAATCCATGCTACAGCACAATATTTACATTGCTGAGACTGTCAGCAATGTAAATATTGGAACTCAACATCAGATAAAAAGATCGTAAAATATTCAATTTTCATTCATATCCGCACTAATGGAATGGAAAGAGAGTCTTTCAAAGAACTGAGAAATCATACTCTAAAAAACAAGTAATTTTGAAGCAAATGTACATACATGGGATAAAGAAAATGGAGAGATATTTTTGCTGCTAATGCTGAATGAAAGAACAAATTCAACAGGACTGCCAATACAGCCTGTTAGGTGTGTTCTCTATAATAAAATTGCAGGGATATATTTCACATTCTATTTCATGGCTTCAAATTACTTAATTTTACCATTAGGTCTATAACCTTGTACTAAGAGTAACTGATGATTCATAAAAATCTCATAAAAGAAATAATCCTAGAAACTTCTCATATGAGATGGTTTTCAAAGCTTTCCTCCAGCTATTAATTGCTGTGTAGTTCAACAATATATGTGATTTGTCACCACATTTAATTATATTAATTATATATAATTATTTTGATGAAAGACTTGCCTTTTTCATTACCCAGCAAAGAAATAACTCAATCTAATAATAACAATTGTAAGGTGAAAGGCAATGACATCAAAGAAAAATAGGAAAAAGACCAGGAAATTTAGGAAGAAAGTGATAAGGAAGAAGGGAGGGGAAAAGAAAGAAAAAATACAAGGATAAATAATTAGATCTCGTTTTTCTTTACTTTTATAGTTGTCTTCCTTGTTTAATCATATTTTATTTGTAGATAACAACAATTCATTGAATCACAGAATCATTTAGGTTGGAAAATACCTTTAAGATCATAGAGTCTGACTGTAAACATACCATTGACAAATCCATCCCTAAAACATGTCCCTTAAGTGCCAGTTTTTGGCATATCACATATCATTGCTTGAAGACATAATGCTTCCTATGGACAACATTGATAATGCCTCTTCATAGATGAACTCCAGGCTGAGTCAACTGGGAAGACTATTGATGTTCAACTTCTCTGGATTTAAGGTATCCAGTTAGCATCAAAGTGAGGCAAATAGACAAATAATGTTGTTATGGCACATATTAAAAATTTTTTTATTCTCAGACATTTTTACTGCGGTTCCAGAGGAAATATGTCACTACAGATTTGTAAGCACTAGAGAGACAGATTTTTTCAGAGAACCATTTGAATGCACTTTTAGCACCAATAATTACCAAGAAGTACCTCACTACTTGACAGAGTGTGTATAATGTAAATGGCTTATATGTTTGTGACTCAGGAAGATGAGTCATGTGGTAAGATAGTTACTGCTTTCCAGTAATGATGCAAGACCAAATTGTTCTGACAGGTACATTTTGGGTGTTCAGGCTATCAGGTACACAGCTGAATGTAATTCCTCCTTTCCCTGCAGCTCTTTGGTTTTCCGTTAGACCACTATCAAAATTAGATGTTGGGTTTTTTTTTAAGATGGAAGTATGTATGTAAAGATTTTCTTCATTTTTATTTGTACCTTTGTAATTTTTAACAAAATGATGCAGTTTAATGATAAAACTGTTGGTAAAAACTTTCTAACAGCAATTTTTTCATTTACAGTAACGTAGAGTATGTTTGAAACACATTGTTATGGTGCAGATGAGATACATGACAAATTAGTATAATGAGTTGGAAATGTGGTCTCCTGAGGAGGACGAGGTACTTTTACATTTGAAATTCAGGAAAAAGATAAAGATTATATTCTTGTAATGTGGTTAACTACACTGCGGTCTCCAAGACCTACCTCTTCATGAAGCAGAGAGTTTAGACAATGTGGTCATGTATAAGGAATGAACCTGTTTCTTTGAAACTTGGCAGTCTGTTCTCTCAGTCCTGTTGATCTAGGCCTAGGATAGTATGAAACCTTATTTTTCATAGTCTCTTTCCTCCCTTTTTGGATTTGACAAAGGGAGCCTGAAAATCTGCCATGGCACTCAGGGATAAGCTGAAACCTTGCAAGAAATAGCAATAGATATAGCTGCCTGTTGTACAGGCCTACTACATGCCTAAACATTTGGCAGAGAGAGAAGTAAGCTCCTAACAAAAGCTCTTCACATTGTTCTTCAGAAGTGACTGCTTCTCATGATGGCTTTTACATGGAGCCAGGTTTTGGCAGTCATGCAGTAAGTAACACGCATCTTTCATTGCTGCCTGAAGTCTGGGCTATAGACATTTTGAAAAAGATCAGAAGGGAAAAGATAATGCAAGGAGATGACCTGTAGTTCTGTGTCAACAGCTTGTTTTGCTGCTATACAACCTTGCCACAGTGGATGAATGAAAATTTTGTAATCACATTTAACAGCAGTATTTGCTGGTAACCAATGGGAAGTGTTGAGAAGTGTAAGGAAGTGCATTTGACACGACATTGTTGTGAGGTGTCTTGTGATTGTTGTGGGAACTTGGAGCATTTTCTGGTAATGGGGAGGTAACAGCTACTAAACCCATGCAGCCTGGGTGACTGGATCCCCCGAACTCCTGGGATGTTCAACCTGCCTCAGCTGAGAACACCCAGAGAGAAGTAATCCTTGATGCTTAAAAGCCACATTGTCACAGGAGGTTTCCCTAAGATGGTGTGATGCTGAAATTAGACTCACAGAAGAAATCATCCTTAGTATCATGGCTGCAGTGAAAGTTTTCATGGGGAACTGACATGACTTACCTGTTTTCCTTGACACTACTGGCATTCCACTGCTGCTATGTACCATGGTTTATTTAATTTTTTATTGTTTTCTCAGTACTCACAGAGCTAAGATCAAAACCAGAACATCAGAGGCATTCAGCAGTTTGCAGATAAGAATAGAAACAATATTTGAAATTTCAAATGTTTTTTTCCTGGCTCTTACCTGCATTTTAAGTTAGCAGAGGTTCTTCTGTAAAAAATTGCTTCTGGCTTAAAATGGACAATACATGTGGTCCTCCCATTACCACTGACAGTGTTTTCAAGTCTTCACTTTCAGTGACTCTATTAATACAATCTGAATCAAAAAAAATTTCGAGAACTACAAAAAAATTTGATGTGCTATTAGAGATATTGTTGTTCACCAGGACATCTCCTTGGAATACTGAAATTCAGTGCTGAAGCCAATGGCAGTAGATCCAAAAGGTTTTAAACAGCACAATGCTTAACTCAGGGCTTTGTGAACAAGCGTGGAAGCCAACTTTGAGCCCTGACTGAAAGATCTAATAGATAATAATGAGAAAACATTAAAATTGATGAAGTTAGGAAAAGAAACTTACAGTGTTTCTCCTCTCATTGGATACTGCTGTAGTTGCTGCGGAAGAGTAGATAAGAAGGAAATCTGAAACTAGTGTTTCATATCGTAATAATTCTTTTTCTGTGAGATTTTCATCCTACTGAAGCTGAAAATGTAGTAATTTTCCATCTGTGTTTGAGAATTTGAAACATGTCTTTGAAAATTTGGTGGGAATTCATACCTTTGGCTGGTTGGTTGGTTTTTGTTTTTGTTTTTTTGGGTTTGTTTTGTTTTGTTTTGTTTGGTTTGGTTTGGTTTTTTTTTTTTTTTTTGTTGGTTGGTTGGTTGGTTTTTTCCTGGGTTTTTTTTTTTTAGTTTTGGTTTTTTTTGGTTTTGTTTTCTGACGTTTTTCTTTCATTTTCTGCTCTTTTGTACCACCTTAATAGAGGTGGTAAAATATTTATAAAAACTGGGTCTCATAATAGTAATAGATTTGCAATTAGAACACTATTTCACTTAATGCTATTCTGCCCCTTTATGTTATTAGTATTAGTGAAATTTAGTTGTGTTTAAAGATGCCATATTAATAGTTTAAAAATTCAGAAGGAAAATTGCTCAAATAGAAGTGAATTTGTTTTGAGATGCCTTAAGCTCAAATACTGATATCTGTTGCCTTTTACTGTTTCAAGAACTGAGTTAAGAGCTGGAATATTCTCAGTATTTGTGCTCTTTCAACACTATGTTAGCACTAAATATAAACTTATGAAGGTATAAGACACCCATCATCCTTCCATCTATGTTTTTAAAAGAATTGCCTCTCAAGCAGAAAGATACTTTCAAACATTACTGCGTTTGTCCTGACTGATAAAATACCTAATACCTAAGACTAATAATAAAGCTCTGCAAAAACCACTGAAAACTGATAATTGTAGAGAGGGATAATTCCTTTACATCAGCTACAGGAAATTTTAATCCACTATATCCTAAAAAAATCTCTCAAGAGCCAGTATTTCCTTAGTGCAGATTTACTAGTTGTGTTTTCTTCTTTAGGCAATGTGTCAGGGAGCCTTTCTGCACTGAACTCTTGCCTATGTCTCAGCCCGTTCCTGACAGAGAGCCAGCAGGGCCAGGGCTAGGAAAAAGGCAACTCTGCATTCTTCTGGTCATGCTTCTGTAGGCAGGTTTTTGTCTACTGCCACAAATTAGAACCATATCAAGGATACCTTCTTTTATAGCTGCCTGGAATGTATGATGTACTGTGGTGGTAGTCAGGAACAACAACTGTCCAGCACCATATTCTTTTCACATTGTCTTCTCTCAAAGACCACTTTTTTTTGGCAGGATCCATGTCAGATAGTTTTAGAGGTGGCTATGTAGGCTTTACTGTGATCAGCACCCACAACTGCCTCATGGATAGAAACCTGTCTGTGCTGCAAAGTACTATGGTTATAGATTAGTTACACCTTCCTTTCAACTTCCTAAAACCACCTCTCATTTCCCTTAACTTGTAGATATCAAGCCATTTGTGTTTCATCATCCCATGGTAAACATATTTGCACTACTTTTCCCTCACTAGTGCAGATGGCAGTGGCATAATGTTTGTCCCATACTGACACCCAGTGTCACTGGCAGGATTTTATAACATATGCTTTAGTTATATCACCAGATTTGCTGTTGTGGTTACTTTGAACTTGGTAAATCACAGTTAGTTCAGCTTTGTCTATCATGCTGCAAAATGCTTCAGTAAATACAGAAACAGTCAGGCCTTGTGCTGCTGTATCTTGCATATCACTCACTCTTACCCAATATGTCAATTGTATTTTTATGCAGCAGTTTTGGTGAATCATGACAAATCTTTTACCAAAAACATCGCATGCCAAGTCAGTTCATAAGTGCTTACCCTTTTTCTCTGAGCTCACAAAGGCGTATTACAACTTTCAAATGTCTATGAAAAGGTGGATTTTCCTTAGTCATTCTGCTAATTTCTTTCCTTTGTAAATTAAATGAATACATTTCTGCAACAGAGCCTCTTCCAGTGGTCACATGTCATAGATTAGCAACAGTGTCTGCACAAGCACTCAAAGATGAGAGTTTTTAAATATGTAACAACTTGCATTTCTGAGTCTTCAAAATGGTACTGTGGAAGTTATCCACTTTTCTGATTGGAGTCAAGAGGAGAAGCCTTAAATCCAGCAGAAGAAAGACACTCCCCTTTTGTCTCATACCTCGGTTAAATTGCTCAGCTGACAAACACATTTATTTTCCTTCCCAGATAGTAGGCACATAAATACACAAGCCTTCCACCTACCCAGACAGAACCTCAATCACCGAGCTTTTCTGAGTCCATCTGGTTGACTGGCAGATGGCAAGCCATGTGTTTAATCTTTCAGATTGATATTGAGCCCCCCCAGGATTTGAGCTCCTCAAGATTTGAATCAAACTGCAATGTTTTTTAGTTGTTTATCAGTAGCTGTAGCTGGAAAGTTATGATTAAGCAATTGCATTTGAACATTGTATGCTTGGATAACCTTTTGTTTTAAGGAAAAGAGAAGACTATCCCAAGATGAATGGTTTGCCTGGATGAGAGCAACCAGGAGTGAAGTCAGCAGATCTGAGCAGTAACTAGGGGGAAGGTAATTCTGGCAGTGGGTGACTGTGACCACTGACTCATTAACCACCTAAAGAGAGCCAGACTCAAACGGGGAGAAGAACTGTGCCTATGGACGAATTAGCATGGGAAGAGATATAACTAGCAAATTGAGGTTTGAGTACTAATTAGTAGAAAAGTTATGCAATTATTAACCATTGAATGCTGATGCTTTTGTTTGTTAAAATGTATAAATAGCGTAAAGTTTTGGTGGCTGGTGAGCCAGCCCTTTGAGGGTTACCACCTGCTCCCTACTTTGTGCAAACTAGAATAAAATACAGAAGTACTTTGCCTCTCTCTGTGAATTGGTGCTGTGCACTGGGTAAAAAGCCCGAATGTCTATCTATTTTATAGATAAAAAGCCTAAAATGTCTATCTTATATTATTATATCATAATTTTAAAAGTAATTTCCTTTAGCCTCTCATTATACTGCTGATATAAGTCCAAATTTCCTACTGACTGTTCTGGAAGTTCAGTACTCAATCTGATTAAACAGCTGGATATGTTTATTTCCCCTTGATTTATTTATATATTTAAGCAGCAAAATATTAATAAACAAACAAATTAATATGGTGAAAACAAGTTATACTAATGTATAAATATATAATTTAATTTACAAAATGAAATTCATAATGGAAGATGCAAATAACAACACTGTTTACAAGCCTGTATTCACATTTTTATTATTACCATAAAATATGGTAATTGGGTGTGTGTTTTTCTGAATGTATTTTTGGGAAAATGGGTTAATTACTATGCTGGAGTTTAATGTTTGACTTTTGTCTCTTTCCTAGAACATACAATTAGAAAGTTTTGAAATGTCTTATTGTAGTTCCTGCCATGATATGTCATTGGTTTGTCATTCATGCATAGATTTTTTAGCTTGTAATATGACAAAGTCCTCAGGAATGTTTCTCTTTCTGATATTTTATGGAAGTTTTTACTATATTTTCCTTTCTCCTCTACTGTGACATTAATCTATGGAGTTATGTCAATACAAAAGTACAGGTAATGTGCCTGAATGTTATAGTTAATGAAGGAATGAATCAGTAGAGATTAAAGCATTAAAACATTTAGTTGTTTACTGTCAGTGTGATTGAATAAGATGTAATCAACCCAAAGTTTTTTTACTCTTTTTATCACTTTTAGTATTGCATGAATTGAGTCTCCCACTGGAAAGGGAGCAGTGGGAAAGGAATTTCATTTAGAGAATGCATACATTTTTTTAACATTGAGACATGATTTAAATCCACCTAGTTCTAAACACAGGCACTGCTGAAAAGATTACAGATTTAACACGAAGGAAGTAAAAACAGAAGGGGAAAGCCATGTTCTTTTTTTCACTGCAGCAGTAAAAATCATCTGTGATAAGGTCACCGAATCCTCAGTAGATTTTATGGTTCCTGGAACAATTAGTGCTCACTTTGTATTGGCAAGCTTATCAATATTCAGGTTGGTATATATACTGGATTGCTCAATCTACTACTTCTATTGGTGATTTAACTTTCATATAGACAATGCTAAATTTAAACAGCAAATTTCCTCTGGAATATTTTTGCTCCATGTGCATAAGCTGGACTTAATTATGATATCTGGCAGCATTCTGGATGGCTCACTGTGAGGAAAAAACATAATTTTCTGGGATTTTTTTCTTATATTTTTAAATACCTTCATGAGACAGGAGATTAGTAAACAAGATGAAGAAAGCTTATATTTAAATTTGCCATTTAGGGTCCTAGAGGTTTTCTTCTAGTTGGAGGCTTACCTTGTACTTATATGTGCAATATTTTGAATATTGTGCAATATTCACTTGAGCACACCACTGGTGATATCAAAGTGTTTTCGATCCTGGTAGAAGGATGGAAGCCACCTAACAGGGCTCCAGCTACAGGTGCCCACTTGAAATAAAGGTACAGGATCCTCCAGAACCTCTCTACGCCTGCATGATGCCTATGAATGGCAAGTGACAATTTATAAGTATCACATCTGGTTAAGCCATGAGGTGGACTTGAGGTCTTGGAACCATAATACCGGCAAATTAAACCATGGTCCCTCACTCTGCTCTGGTCAGTTGGTAATGCAGAGGCTTCTATGACTTGCTGTATTACACCTAGCACAGATTTTGATGTTCAAGATCAAAAGGACCTATGGAGCCCTTGGAAATTTTTTCACAAAAATGTTATGCAAAGAAAAGCAGTTACCCTCTCTTTTAAAATGCAGACAACCTGGATAATGCACCATATCTGGGACACTAAAAATGAAAACCAGAATGAGTACAAAGAGTGAGATGTTTTTGCAGACATGCTTCATCATAAAATGGAGATGTAAGGGAATATCCACAATATAAATCAATTGACATAGACATCAAAACTTTTTAGATATCATGTCATTTGATGTCAGATATGGCAATGGTGCAGAGGAAGCAGTTACAAAGATTTACTTTCTTTCTACCTAATGTACTATACAAAAATCTGATGTTAGTGATGTTTTATTGACAGAGAAAACAGAGAAAAGGAAAGAACAAAATTCTGTGACTGAATTTCAGGAGCTGAAAGGCTGCATATTTTTAGACTTCAATGAAACAGGGTACTGAATTCCATGAATGTGTTTCACTGAACAACTGATATGACAAAAAGCTTATGTGGTGATGCTTGTTGTATGCCTATCTATTATCAACCTCTCTTTTTCATGAACTAAACTGATTTACAGAGTTCAAGCTTCTATCACTTATGAATAAATGGATATGAGAAGAACCATGCTGACAGCACTTCTCCTTAATAGATTATAAAAAGGCTGAATAGAGTACAACCTTGCCTAGTAAAATGATAACTCTTTCAGATTGGGTTAATTAACTATTTTTGTGATAGAAATAAATGGTCTTCAAGAAAACTTTCTTGGGTTCCAAGGATATATATGAAAATATTTATTATTTCTGTTATTTTTGTATACAGAAATCAATTGAAGGAGTTATAGACACAAAAATATGTCTTCAGTATTCCTCACGTTTGGAAATACTCAGCCAAACTTTAATGAATAACAAATGCATACCTTGCAACTAAATCCTACTCTGAGGTCATGTAATACTGTAAAAGATGTAATTTAAAGATCAAGCAAGTCTCATTAGAAAGGTATAGAAAGGCAAAGCTTCAAAACTTTGGTAATTCTCTACAAATGTGAAAATCATTTATTGTTTTCATTCATAATTTTTCACTTGCAAGTAGGATTGAAGAGGAAATTTGGACAGAATGAAGTGTAATAATCACACCTTCAGGAAAAAGTATTGGCCAGCATTTTGAAAAGACAAAGGGAAAGGTGGAAATAGAAAGGAAAAATTACATCAGATGCTATCTGATCATTGGAACTTCTGCATCTAATCAGACCTCTGGATTACATATACAGAGGAGCAGAAATAAGCCTCACACATCATCTTTTTTCCTCTGACACACAGGTATCATTTTTGCTTTATCTGAACTGATAAAGGTATTTTTGTTTTATCTTTACCTATCTCTGCTACCTGTGTGAAGGTCTTTGAATAAGGATGCTTGTCACAACAAAGGGAATGAGCTGGTTTTCAACAGGACATGAGAAATATATGGCCTCTAGGTTCCTTATAAAATTTTTTTACTAGTTCTGGATTTACAAGCAGGATTGGGCAAGAAATATTTTGATGGGGCACAAAGAGGTCAGAAAAAGTTATTTCTTTACCTTAGCATCAGAGAAAAATATTGAAAGGAAGGAACAAAGCCAGATAACATGAGGAATATGCAATATTTATATGGCACTATCATCTGAAGTCACACATGTGAATGAACACCTGAACATCTTCAATTGCAGATAGACATTCATAAACAGTGAAGCAAGTGCACCCTGGGTATTTTATAAAAAATACTCTAATCAAATCGACTAGCAAAATCAAATCTCTGCAAAGATTATCTGCAAGTCTATGATTCCGTATCAGATTATGTGTCATTTTTTGTAGGAAGCTTTTTTTCTAAAAATTTGTAAACACTCCACACGTCATTGAATTTACCTTCTGACTAATGAGATAGGCAAGTACTAATTTAATTTGCAGATTTGGAAATGGAGAAGCTAAGTGCCTCCCAACATCATACAATAAGTCTTGTTAACAGTGTAGAGAGTAGAGGCTGCAACTTCTGATTTGCTTTCCCTGTTCTTTAAATTTCAAACTGTTAACTCTCATTCATCTCTCACCTGTTTGCAAAAAGCAAAAGGAAATGACAATTACATGACTGGACTTGTAGCAGCCCACAGTACCAGGTGCTGGGATAGTCTGTGTGTATTCATGTTTAGTGAGCAGACTGGATTTCAGCTGCCAGATGTAAAATCGTGTAATATGAAACCCTCTTTTGTTGACCTGTATTTCCTCATGTAGTCTATGTCTGACCTTAGATAAGTCTTGAGTCGACGAAGTGCAAGTGTGAAAAATGTAGAACCGTGGAATCACAGAATAGTTTTAGCTGGAAGGGAACTTTCAAGGTCATTTCATCCAAACCACCTGGAATGAGGAGTGTAATCTTTAACTGCATCAGGCCCCATTCAACCTGACTTTGAATGTTTCTGGTGAAAATGATTGCACGGTAGCATGTCTAGGTAATGTCTGTGTAAAAAAAGAATTAATCTAGTTCCTAAAACTTCATACAAGACATATATGTGGTAAAGCATCTTCTCTTAAAGTCAGAACTTGTGCCAAGAGGTTATTGTTACCTTATTACCACTGGTCAAAACCTGACATCTCTGGCTCAACGTTAGAAGAGGAGAGTGAACAGCCCAACAACATGCTGGGTCATTTCAGTTTGAAATTGTGGAAAGCAAAAATTTTTTCATTAACAAGAAATTGTCCTTAATAGTCTTGATGGGAAGTTTTCTGTCTACTCAAGAAACAGAGATGGGAAAATAATGAAGATGAGTAAATGGAGTTCAAGTGCTAAGGTTACAATAAAACATAAAGTTAATTTATCTAGTTTCAGGGTTAATTGTAAGGCTTCAGTACAGCTCTGAAGCTAATGGGCCAAACCATTTTTTAATGTGAGCAGAAAAAAGTTTGAAAGAACATGAAATGCAGTTGCCTCAACATCTCCTTGAGACTGGAAGGTAAGTCTGAACATACTACATAAAAAAGTATTGTGCATAAGTGATATACAAGGAGGAAAAAAATCACTTGCCCTGGAAAAACTGGATTTCTCCCACCCTTAGGCTGTAAATTCAGCAATTTCCCAAACTGCCAATTGTCTTTTTACATCCCCTTGTCCCCAGAGTTCAAGCATAGAGCTGTGGTGTTAAATAGATAGTATTTCATTATGGACTGTGTTATTGACTGAGTGGTTAATGTATTCTTAGCATTGTACGAACAAGTAAGAGGACACAGAGCTTACCCCAAAGACAATGCAGGTCAGACACAAGCAAACCAGCTTAGGAATATTAAAAACTGACTGACAGCATATACCCAAAGTGGTGAGAAAATGTCGAAATCTTTACAGAGGTTAAAATTAAAATGTTTTTGCAGGGGGTGGTGGAGGTAATACATCAAGAAGCGATTTGAGGGAGATTTATGAACTAGATAATATAAAAAAGATAATTGGTACCAGGTCTGCTGAGAACTGATCCACTCTATAGTAGCTGAACCTATGAAGTGCCATGAGTTTCACGCATGGGGGATCAACAGACAGGAGGGGGATAATGCAAAAGCTTTTGAGGGGACAACATCAGAGAGGCAGAAAGAAAATTTGTGCTGTATATAAAGTAGCAAAAGAATGATGATGAAGTACTTTTGAAGAACTAGGATAATTGGTAAGGGCATTCTAGAAATCTTAAAAAGTAATGAAATATGGCTGCAATACTAAGTATAACCTCTTGGATCTTAGTTTTCTCTCTGCAAATGTGCAACATAAGAAATGGAGACAAAAGAGAAAAAATGCCTTGCATTTTGAAGGAAAAAAATTCCTTTCTGTGATGTTTTATCTGTCTTGTCTTTTTAGGTGCAATTAAACTAAATGCAATATTAAGGTTCATCCTGCTGTGCATTTTTTTAATCCTTTTTCTAGGCTATATTAGTGTAAATCTGTTCTAAAGCCATTTACTAATCATCTGTTAATAACCTTGTGACATCCGTTGAACAAACCTTGTCAGAAATGCTTATTTTCCCTGCCAAAAAATATATTTGCTGACTTTTACCTAAATAACATTCTTATTTTCAGGCTCTTTTAATTTGACCAGACAATTTTCTTATTCTCATTTAATTTTGAAGCATTAGAAATTCACTGTTAGCAAATGACTTATTAGCAAAGGCTAACACATAAGTATTGGTAGGTAGTATTGAGAATAAAAATTCCTTTAAAGAAATGAGATTAACCCCCTGCACAAAATGAAAATATATCTACACTCAAACCAACTGCTCAAGCAAAATTCAGACCTAAATAAAATAAAAATTAAGTGGAGTAATGTACAGCTATTTTGCAGCCACATTTTAAGAGAGAGCATAATTTCCTAACATGGGAGAATGGGAGACAGATTTTCACCACTAACTCAATAGGAATTTACATACACATCTCCTGAAAATCGCAGAGGAATGATCTGCCAAAATCAGCTGTCATGGCATGCATGTCTCCTGAGGGAATGTGGCTGTGACTCACACCTGCTGGAGACAGTGCTGACCCTCTTGGTGGTGATTAACCCCCAGCCTTGATGCACCATGCTGCATCGTTGTCCTTATGCTGAACTCTCTATCAACCTTCTTGTTTCATAAAATACTGATATTTCTAACATGGGTGAAAAAAAAAATTAATAGATATGCCTGCTTTGTGTTTCAGAGTATAAAAGACGGTAGCAGTGACTTAGATAATAGTCTGTCAGACTGTAAGAAACACTTTACTTTTCAGGTATGCAATAGTATAGACAGTGTTGGGTGGTTGAGTGCTTTGGATCACCCATATTTGGTATGGAGTCATGACACTGATGGAAAGTACTGCATCAAACTCATAGTCTTTACTGTCTTCATTACCGCCAAAAGAGCAAAGAAAATTCATCCTGCAGCTGTTCATTGGTGGGTTACTCCCTTTTTCCTCTTGAAACACAAAACTGGTGGAGTATCTGTGGCCCTGGCCTGTGGCAGCACTCTGCAATGCAGTGTGCAGAGATGCTTTGTAAGGCAGTTGCTTCTTTGCCAACGCTGCAGATTTCAGATTTACTTCACCCTAGCTGTTGCCTCTCTTTCCTCAACTGAAATCAGTGGAAACAAAGAAGAGGCCTGAACACTACTTTAATAACTGATGGTGCCTGCCACTGTATTGTCATTACAGGTTGGAGAGAAAGAAAAGTTCTTGCTCTAAAAGAGACACAAGTGGCAGATTTAGTAGGACCCCAGAGGCGGTTGTTGAATCTTTCCCTCTTACTGTGATAGAGATTGTAAAGTTAAGTGAGACACTGGAATTAGATCTTCTGTAGGGCTTTATACTCCCCTTAGCTCTTTGACCTGGGTAAAGAGCTTTCAGAACATCCTGTCCTTTGCCCTAATTATAGACTAATAGGGATGAAACCTGCTTTAAAGCTGTTTGTTTGCAATAAAGGTCTGAACGTTTTTCAGTCTTCCTGAACCAGTAAATGTGAGCTGTGACATCCAACTCCTTTCCATATGATCTCCTTCCCTCTACACTCATTATAATTTGTGCTCCAGGTATGGTTCATATTACATCCCTATTAATAATACTAAGAGGTCTATCAGCCACTTAAAAGAGGCCACTGGAGATTTCCCATGCAACCAGAGCTTTTACAAAAACACCCTCAATGTGAGCTTGGACTGGAGTACTTCTAATTCTCAAGGTATTGAGTGGACTCCAAATTGGCAGAAAATTCCTGGAATCTCTTCAACATGAGTAGAGATGGACCACTGGACAACTCTGGCTAACTATATATACATATGAAATCCAAATACACGGGAAACTGACTCACACATCATAAAAATCCTGTCTTGAGCACCTAAGAACACAACACAAAAAGAAAACCAAGTGTCAAAGGTCAATGTTCTGCTTTCACTTATTTATATTAACCTTGGCTCACTTTTCTCAAGAACTGTGGGAAGGGATACAGCTGAAATATAGCATTTTTCAATTCCTTTGAATTTTCTGTTAACTCTTTTACTGATACATTCGATCTCCTAAAGAGAAAAAACATATGAAACAGCAATTTGATTAGGTAATTTTTTAGGACCTTTCTTCGCCTCCTTTTTCTCTCTGATTTCTTATTCTAATTACCTACTGATCCATGTGTTAGGGGTTTTCTCTGTCATTATTGAAATAGAGAAGACAGTGATGATACTAACTCATCAGCCAAATAAAAAAACTTAACGTCAATTTATGCCATTACAAGCTGTTCTCAAATGTGAAATCCCTTAGTAATAGCAAAATAGAAACATTGAAACCATAATAAACACTGGTAATGGTACCAAACAGAAATGAAAGGTGGAGACTGATGGGAAGAGGCAGACATGTCAGAAAAATGGTTTCTGAAATAACAAAATTGTGGCTTGGCTGAGAGGATGGAGTATGAAGCAGATGAAAGTAAAGACTAACAAAGGTGTGTTATAAGGACTAAGGAGAAAGGATATTAAGAGATTAAAAAGCTTGATGAGAATGGGAGAAGCATGAAATAAAATTGTAAGCTATGGGAGAACACTGCAGAGATATTTCTCTTGGGTTACCCAGCAGGAGGCAAAAATCAGTGCTAGGAATTGACTAGACCAGTAAACAAAAAATATCCAAAAACCTTGTTCAGAAACAGGTTTAAGATTTTTACACATAAAGCAATCATTTTGGGAAATAGCTAATCATTTAAACGGCAGTCACATTGCAACATGTCAATTGCCAGGGATTCTAGAAAACTCTGATGTTTATACACATAAACACACAGCACGAAACTCTAAGCTGAACTTCTTTGATATGATGTTTAACGTGAAGGTTTAGGAAACTCTACCTGGTTACAAATTTTAGTTTGAAACTTTTAATTTATTCTTTCTCATATCTTTTATCAATTCTGTCTTCTACTTTTTCTTATCAATATATTCAACTTTAAGTAGAAAATGAAACCTAATTAAAAGCACCTTCAAAAATATACCTCACATTGCTCTTCCCATGATCAAAGCATATAGGATTACTCCTGTAATGCTAGCAGAGTCCTTAAGAAAATTTAGAAGTCACACTAAGATGTGCAAAGACACTTCCACCCCTTTTCTACTGTACTAGAGAATGACTTTACAGTTTGAAAAATCTTATTTCAGAGAATATCAGACTGTATATAAATGGGTGTTTTCAGTGAAAATATAGTGTAAGCTGTGAATGCTAACAGGCAGTAGAGAATTGGGTGTATGTGATTGTCCAAAACTGAGCTTTTGTCCTCTCAATTTGAAGCCTGCTTCTTCCTAGATGCAAATTGTATGGGCTAGTTTTAAATTTTGACCGTGCCTGGGCTAAACAAAATTGGCATATCCTGTTTCTTCCATTTAATACAGAGTCACGAGGCAGGATGAATTAGAAGCCTAAATATGCATGCTGTTTCTGCATATAGACTGCTTAGAGCATACAGAGGCTGGGAAAACTGGGGGTGTTTCCTTCTGGAAAGAGGAGCTGGCACCGAAAGAAGAGTTCCCAAAAACAAGCAGTCTTTGAAAGACAGATTGGAGGAAAGATCTCAGAAGTGGGTGAAGATCCTGAAGATGAGGTAGGTGCATGAAGCTGAATGTCAGAGGATGCCTGAGGGCCCTGGCTGGTGATGCCCAGGATGGATAACTGTGAACAGTTTCCAAGGTCAAAAAAGTCAAGTGGTCCTTCCTCACATGTATTCCCTTATAGACCCTTCACCATCCTTGCTGCCCTCCTTTGGATGCTCTCTAAAAGCTTTATATCTCATATCGTGTTGTGCAAAACTGCATGCTGGACTTGAAGTGAGGCCACACCAGCACAGAGAAGTTGTATTGCAGTAAAGTATAAAAAGAGAATAACTGTAAGGCTGTAAGAAGTAAATAATGTGAGGAAAATGAATTACAGAAATTCTTCTGACTCAAAATACTGGAATAGTTTGATAGAAGTTAGCTGTTGACTGTATTAGCTATAATTAGAGATGAGAGGAAAAAGCCACCAAACATCAAGGTTTTAGAACACTTGGGTAGAATGTTTGTCAATGAAAAATCTCAAAAACTAACAGCAGATACGTATGACAAAAGTCAGCTTGATGATAAAGTGTCCAGATTGAACTAGGAAGTTAACTAGTCCTATCCAGGAGGAGTATGTCTTGATAACACTGAGGAAAAATTTCACGCCATGACCAATTCTGTTCAAAGCTGGTATGCAAGCAAGAAATGTAGTTAGGCATCAATGACTGCATTTCTGATCCTTTAGATTGCAACCTTTGGCATGGACTTTGTTATTTAAGTTTAACTCTTGCAGAACACCATAAATGTCCATAGTAACTGGGAGCAATGATGCTTTTTGAACCATGCTGCACAGAAAATGGAAGTTAAACAGGAAGGATGCAGAAAGAATAGCTCAAAGAAAAAAAAAAAAAACAAAAAAAACCAACCAAACAAACAAAAAAAACCAACCAGAATTGTTACACAAAAAAGTAAGGAAGAAAATGGAAAAATCCCATTGGAACAAAGTTATCCTGCCTCGTATTTAAGGTCTTTTTTCTTATAAAAGTTAGGAGTGGAATGACCACTGACATGAGAATAAATTGACCAGGGATTCTGTGTGTATCCGTCTCTGTAATGTAGAAGAAGCAGCTTAGTAAAGTGTAAGGAAAAAAAATAGATTTGAAAGGAATATTTATCAAACCTAATGGATTGATTCAATTTGAACTCCTCATTTTTTCAGTAAATTCCCTCTGATTCCAAATGTTATGTACCTCATGTTGCTTACTCTACGACAGAAAAAACAATCAATTTCTTTGCAGCCATATAAATGAGTATTACTGAGTTAAGCATGGCTAATGAAACTTTGTTTATTATTACTACTGTTATTCTCTCAGGCCTCTAACCCCTTCTAAGAAATTTGCTTAATATATCAAGGTGATGTACACTTGAAGTTTTGCTTTCCTGATATGCTTACATTTTTATTTAACCTCGTGTCTGTGATTAATGGTATGTGCTATTTCTGTTTTACTGTAATGGATGGCCATGTTGGAGCAATACACAACTTAGTAATAACATCTCATTCCATAGAAGACATTATAACAAAAATTCATTGATGAACCAGAGCTGACAAATGCATTTTTACCCTGTATTTATTTATCCCTTTCTCTTTGACATCTCTCTATAGCCTAAGTGGCTTTCCCTGTAAAATCCCACTGGTAGCACTTCTTCTTAAAAGTTCATTTTTAACTACCCCAGGGATTACATTACCCCAAGAACAGAGTTGCTATATTCAAAGACTGTATACAAAAGTGCAGATACAAATGTGCAATTCCTTCGTTTAGAAGCCAATCGTGCACTTCAAAGGAATAAGAAAAGTATGTCATATCCCTTGGTTACTAAAATGTTAAAGCATTTTTTATCCTGAAATGAAAGAATTATTGAAGTTCTTTTGCTGACATATATCAAGCATTACAAAAAGATACTGTGACTTGCTATTTTTCTGTTAATGGGCTAATTCACGTAGTTACATGAATATAGAGAGGACCACATTGACAAGACTGAAGATTAAGATGCATCCTGAATTCACTTATGAATTTATCTGTAGATGTGTTTATACTTAAAACAGCAAACATATTTACAAAATTATTTATGACTATAAAAGGTATTTTCAATGTCCTGACAGAAGATACTTCTAAATCAAATACAAAATGCTTAACTGATCCAAATTATACAAAAGTGAAATTCTTGTCATCCAACCTCAAATGAATACTGTATAATTGGAATAAATTCAGAAAAGACTTACCAGAAAGACAAGGAGTTTCCTATATAACCTAAATAAGATTTTTTTTTTAATGATAGTACTTTATAAGATTTTACATAATTTCTCATCCAGGAAAGAGTATTGAAATGTAATCTATGCTACCTGAAAGGTATGACAAACATGACTAAAGAATGATGATTTTACTTTTCTAGTAGCATAATGGGCTTCAAAAATAATAATGAGCAGTAGGCTTAATATAAACAAAAGGAAGTACTTTCCCATACAATCACAGCACATAGTTAAACTGGGAATCTGATTGTCAGAGGAATTGAATAAAAAAAACCACTACAAATGAGTACAGAAACAGATTTGTCAAATTCATGAAAAATATATTCTTGGCAACTATAAACATAAAAGTCTTAGATGAATCCTCAGGAATGGGAAGTTCCTAAGATGGAGATTTGAAAGGAAAAGGAATATCAAGGAGAACATTATGCTCTATGAATTGACAACCCTACATGATTTCCTATATGATTCACAACTGTTATTGGTGTAATTAGAAAAACGATACTTGCCTAGGGAAACCCTGACCCTATATTGTCATTCTCCAGCCATTCCTTCAAATTTTATCAGTAGAGGATTTTTGCTTAGTTCCACAGTTGTTCTTGGAATTCATTCTACGATGACCACAGTACCTATAGCACCAAACCTTAGTAGAGCATGATTTAAAATAGAGTATCCTACATCAAAAAATTGTAACTTTTATGAAGCAAATGGAAAAATCAAGGTCCTAAACAGGTTTTGGACATTTAAGGATAGAGCAATACATATAAAAATTCACTCTTCAGGTCTTTCTTATAGGAACAGGTCCAGGCTTTGCATCAAAACAACTGTGTGATTGTCAAAATCAGTTTTGACTGTGTTACGCAGATCTATATTTTTGCTCAGAATTTCTTTGAAACTTAATGTTTTATGAGTGTTGTATTTGTCCTTTTGATTATATTCAACATCATTCACAAATTTAAATGTTATTCTAAAACACTCTGAATGAAAAATCTTCAGTATTTATTATTAAAATTAATGTTACAATTAACATCGAAATACTATAAAATTACCTCAAGATTTTGGAAGAATTTTAAACAGTCTTAACTGTTATCTAAAGGTCACAATGGTTTAGTTGGAAGTTACCAACAATTTGCTTATCATGGTCACAAGCTATATGGGATGTTCTCTAAGGGATTTTAAAAGCTGTCAAGGATTACAAATATTTTTATGACATTTAAAGTTGTCTTGTGAAAGAGATATAGCATTAAGTTTTCTGCCTTTAAAATTAAATTAATTTGATTGGTGTACTCCCATGACTCTCATCTCTATTCTAACATGCACTATATTTAATAATCCAATGGCCTCTGGAAATGTACACAGTGCTCACTTCTGTTGTTGAGACAGCATGTGATAATGCTCTCTGGAGTGTGAAATTTTCTAATAGAGCCTGCCAGAATATAAACTTGCTTGGATATTGTCACAAGTCTAAGTCTAAGTAGAGTTTTTTTTTGGATATTGCTATTGACATCCAAAATTTTCCTAGGTTTATTACAAATAAAAGTATTTCAGAAAACCTCTAATGTACTCTGAGTTTCTATTTTGTGACAGCTGTGATAACTTTAGAAATACATTGTTCTTCTAGGGTTAAAGCACAAAAATATGTCAGCTTAATTAGGAATTAAAGTGCATATAAAATTAATGTCAGCATTTGAGTCTTTAGATTTATTATAGTTTATTCAAATTTGTCTTTTGAATAAACTATATTACATTCTTCATAATGAATGTAATGTACACTATTCTCCAGTGTTTTGTAAATTAGCCATTGACGCAAAACAAACATATAGATAAAAGTTACTACTAATGGCAAGCAGCCTTTTCATGGGCAAAATCTGTGCAAGCATTTTTTATCATGAGAGATAAATCGTCACTGGAAGGGAAGAGGTAAGATTTTTTAAATGATGTTTCAGATCAACTGAAAACTATCTTTCGTCAACTGTGATTTAGAGGCATGTGCACCAGATACTGGCAGGACATCTCATAGGATTTTTTTTTTATTGACTGAATGGATGTTAAAAAACTATTCATCTCAGTTCTAGAGACTGGCCTTTCTAAGGTGGGTCTGTGGAAGACATACATGCTGTCCAGTCTTTTTCTACATGTGCCTGTTTTAACTCTGCTGGAGATTAGCAATTCTTATCTACAGGGCTTTAGGAAAAAATTAAATTTGTGTAGTCATTTGTTTGCCTAGTCTCATTGTTAGAATGAATCCAGCATCCCTTATGTTTTATCTGCTTAACAAATATCTTCCCAATGCATTTAGGTGTAGCACAATTCTTGACAACCTTTTAAGAATAAATACCTGAGATTAACCTGTTTGTTCTTACTTCAGAGATATTCTGATTTCTTCTTTTCTTTTAAACAATGAACATACTATTCAGGCAAAGTTTAACTAATGCCTTACTTCCCTGAGTTTCTAATTAAAGAAAGGCTCCACACTACACAGAAGCCTTGTAGTTCTACTTCATGAATAAATGAACAAGCCCTTTCAGATAATCCCAAGACTTGCACTTTGGTATAATGATTTCAGTGAATATACTGTCACTACTGATGGCATAGATGATAACAAATTTTTCTCTTCAAGATACATAAAAGGCAGTTTTTGTTCATGATCTGTCAGCAGCTGGGATTTAAGGTCCCTTCCTGTATGTTTGCTTCATGCATGGCTGACTTTGAAGGGTTTTTTCTATATGATATTAAAAAGCAAATGTTACTGTAATTTTATTTGTTTTTTTCAGAGTATATAAATTAGATACTATGTGAGTGAGAGAGGCTGTGTTTTTGAGTTAAAAGCTTTCATCTGGCATAAACAAATGACAATGTCACTCCTCCTGGCTGGAAAGGCTAGTAAAGGATAATAGTTTTCAAAAAAACGTTGCACATGTTTTCAAATAAAGAAACACCTTGAGACACTTATAAGTCGGGGGAAGAATATTTGTATAATTCATGTAAGAAATATTACTTCAAATGGTATCTTTGCATCCCACATAGTACATCTAACCACAGCATAAATCTTGGAATGATTTTTTTTTTTGTTAAAAGGATATAGATAAATATGGTATTTAAGAGTGAGAACATTTTACATAAGTGAGGGAAGTAGCAATGTTAAGCAGCTGTTAACAATATCTATTTGCTCTAACTGCAAGAAATACACCTGTGACAAAAGGTAAACTGATTATCTCACCTACCTGTCAAATGCCCCATTCTGTCCAACACTGGAATCAGTGTAAGTGAAGTTAAAAGCTCGCAACATGAAGACTGCCCTAATCCTTAGCCTGAAGGTAAACACATCATGATATACACATCATCATGCCTTCCCAAAAGAGAAAAAATTAGACCAAATGCAAAAGAAAGTGCTAATTGAATACACCAAATAGTAAAATAAGCATAAAATACTGAGTCCTGATTATATCAGTACAGATGTGGTATAGTCTTATTAATATAGGAAGCATTATCTAAGAATATGAGTGATGCAAAGGAGAATATTTGTTAGACAAAATGACATAACTGGAAAATCCAAAATGCTCCATGACACATAAGTTTTTCTTATTTGGTTACTGAGAAATTCAAGCAATACACAGGATCTGAGGAGATTTCAAGCTCTAAAATTCATTTCCAACTTGCTGCCTTCTTATTGAGATATATCATAATGCAGACATAGGGCTGAAAGCTATAATCTGACAATGTACTGTGTACCCATCCCTCAGAGAAACATGTGGGATCATTGTTCTCTCCAATTCATCCCATGTGAATCTAATATTTACATATGTTAATGTTCTGTGACTAGTTAATTCCTTTAAGTGAGCAATCTACAAAGCAGATTGTCCACTCTTTTCCTTATCAACATTTGAGCTCAGTTTTGGGATGGTGTATTTGTATAAATTGACAATTAGATAGGAATTTTTCTTTTTATAGATGAGCCTTAAAAGCCTCTGGTTTGCTCCCGTTTCCCAAGAGGAGGGTGAGACAAGAGGCAGTGATCTCTAACACTTCAGAGTGGGGTTTGGTTTTGTTCTTCCAGTCAGAAGAAAGAGTCAGGTATTTTTTCTTGGCCTCCTCGTTCATGATCACAGAATCACAGAATATGCTGATTTGTAAGGGACCCACTAGGACCATCAATGTGATGGTGGGAAATGTAAATTTTACTTTGAGTTTCAAAGTCTGTGAGATCTCATGTGAAGAAGGCTGACTTTCCTGCTTAAAACAGCTGCTGTATGCAGCTGCTGAGGGAAAACAGAGAAACCTGATTTCCATTGCATCTGCTCCCAGGATTGTGTGGTACCTTCACAGGAATATATTTCAGCTTCCCCTCTTGGCTATTGTCTTTGCCCTTACACCATCACACAGCATGGATGAGACAACCGCGGCGTTTAGATTACCTCCACAGAGGTTTTTGTTTTCTCCTTCAGAGTGTTGGCAGTCTTGCTTTCTCAGTAGCAAATGTTGCAATTATGATGGGTGACTTGTTCTTGTAGGGTCAGAAAAAGCTTCATCTCATTTTGACCTTTGATGAAATGAATCATGTCATATATTTCACACGTGCCCTTTCCAGATATGTGATGGCAATCTATCTGACAGAGACATGGAGGAAAGGACAAGACAAAATAATAACTGATGTTATCAGCAAGAGCAGGAACAGAAGATCACAGTTTTTTTAGTTTTTCCAGTTACATTTTCTGAGGCAGTAAACATGTATTGTTTGTATAATACACAAAACCTTTTTCTTTCTGGGGTAAGTTAAGCCACTAAGAGGAAAAAATATTATATGCCACTATACACCTTATCTCATTTTTCTATCTCCTTTCTCTCTCTGCTGCAAAAAAGACTTTCAGCGGCTCTGTTTCTGGAAAATTCATCTGACTTCAATAAGGTAGCATAAAGGTTTCTCAGCAATTATTTAAGATCATATTGCTGAGTTCAACCCTGATGGACACAGCAGGTCTGAAGTTTATGCTTTGTAGAAGAGGTAAGAAAAGCATAAGCATAACCGAAGTACAACATTTTCACTTTATAACAAAAATGAACATAGATCTGCAAATAATCTGGACTCTTCTGAGATGTTTTTGAGGAAAGTTTGCCAATAATTTATCCAACAGTGAAACAAATGTCTTTGCCAATGACTTGAACGAAAGGGAACCAATTTCAGTATAAAGCGTATTGATGCAAGTGAGCTTGGTTGAGTCTTGGAAAAGAAAATTTTCTTTTTTTCAGAAATAAGCACGGTGATGTGAACATATGAAATAGTCTTACAAAGAAGCTGCCAAGTGTCTATTCAAAGAGGTGCTTGTATCAACACGATTCCTAATATGGTCTGCCTGCATGTTGTACACAAAGTGCATATATTTTTCCATGGCATTGTTCTTGCATATCTGTGCATTGAATATTATTCTTGTGTTAGCCTGGTTACATGTGGTTACAACACTTCGTGGTAGTTCTTGGGTCTGAGTATGTACATAGCCACCCCCCTGCCCTGTAGCGGGGTGTAAGCTGCTGTGCACTGGGCTTTCTCTAGATGTGCATCTTCTCATTTTCTTGGTAATAAACCTAGACACCTGACCTGGTGGGCATAGAAACATTCTATGTTTCTGTCCATTCTGTCTGGAGTTATCTTTTGCATTTTAGATGAGGTTTCATTTTCAAGAAACTTCCCTTCATTTTAGAGAAGATAAAACTTTTTGGCCAGTAGTCCAAGTGGAGAGGCTAAATTTCTCTTTATGGAAGATATTGAGGAAAATGAAAGGACACAGTTTAAATGCTATGATCGTTATTTGTGTCACTAAGTTTTTTATTGCCTTCATCAGTTCCTGGTAAAAGTCCTCCTCTCTAATTTTAAAACCGTGGTCTTATTTAATAAGTAATAAAACTGATCTCCAAACGATGACTGTATAGTTCGGAAATACAACATAATGTAAATTAAATAAATGTCCATTTGAAGACTTCAGGGTTAGATAATCTTTTTTCTTCAGTATCTTAAAAACAATGCCTGCATTTTAAGCAACTAAATAATACAAATTTTTGAACAGAATTAAATCCAAAGCATAAATGAAACATATAGACTAAAAAATAATAAAAATCTATTTATTATGAGCACTGTATGCTCACCAAAATATTTCTGAAATTGTTTTCTGTGAGCTTGTCATAACTATAATATCTGGTATGAGCATGTTTTGAATTTTATTAAGACTCTTAGTGTTCCCGTTCCTAATCTCAGACTGATAACAGTATTTCATCTGGAAAGGATATTATACAACATCTTCTTGCCAAAAACAGGTGATTTATTTGTCCAATGTCATAAAGGAAGACAAAGGAAAAGCCAAAGGAAAACTGATTCTATTACCTGCCTCTATTACCTACCTTATAAAATTCTGACTCTCTTACCTACCTTTACAAATTAAGGCATATATCTGTGCAAACATTTAAAAGTTTATTTGTGTACTATCTCAGGGGTGAATAACTGTTGATTCAAGGTTTTGTCTCCTCACAAGCAATAGAGGTTGTATTTTGAACCAATGAAATTACTTTCTATTTGTAAATGCTTTAAATACTTTTATGAAGTTATTTTACAGGTTCAGTTGGCAAAGTTTCCATACCCAAACACAGAAAAGGAAGTGCTTTAGAAAATGGCCTTTCACAGAAGATATGTACCTTTATATATGCAGCAACAAAAATATGAATAATGCAGAAACACAGTCTTGTATTATTATAGTTCTCATAGAGTCATTGAATCTTTAAGGTTGGAAAAGACCTCCAAGACCATGGAGTCCAACCTTTGACTGAACACCACCACATCAACTAAACCAAAGCACTGAGCGCCACGCTGAGTCGTTTCTTGAACACATCTAGGGATGGTGACTCCACCACCTCCCTGGGCAGCCCATTCCAGTGCTTCACTACCCTTTCAGTGGGAAAATTCTGTGTGTTCATAACTAGACACATGAAACACATAAAAAGTGCCAGCATAATCACTTCTATCAAGAAAAATGAAACATTTACAATGTTCAAATAGGTACTGTGCTTCATTTTCTTCCTTTTACAAATTGCATAGATTAGTTGCCTGCAGAGAGGGATATCTAACCAATATCAAGAAGCAGTTGACAGGGGAAAAAAAGGCTATTTAATTGTGGAATGAACACTCTAAGAATCAGATCAAGAAACCTACCTCTCTTGTCCTGGGGTACAAAAGATTTTTGTCAGAACAGAGTATGCTAAAGACATTGCTAAAACCGGAAGTATACGCTATGAATCCTGTGTGAAAAACTGACCTCAATTATGTTTCTTTCAAAGTAGGAACTATCATGGGAAATATGGGAGAGGAATAAGCTCATCTACAAACGGGGAAATGTGAAAGAATGAGATGTGCAAGAGAGTAATAAGTTAGATGAAGTATTTCTGAGCTTCGAAATCTCAAAAGGATACACTAATATACTTCAAATAATTTTCTAAATAAATACAGAAATACCAATATTTTCAGCTCTTTCTAAAAAGATGCATTTTTACTGAAAAAACCCAATCCCCATATTTATTTGAGACTGTAACTTTTTGTGAAACTATGTGTGAGGTTAATGAAATGTTTGAATTCCAATATGCTAAACTCTAATTCAAGAAAAAAAAAAAAAGAATTTCAAGTGATTTTGTGACACAATTTTGAAATATCTCACTGCAAGTCTTTGATATTCTGTATGGACAAGGCATAGCATCATATAATTAGTATCTTTTACACTTTGAGAGACATTAACAAGTCATTGATATTCTTACTCAATGTCTTTGTGATGGATGAAACCTTTCTTTAGGGGAAGTCGTCATATTCCTTATGCAAATAGCAATGCTTTTTTCCTACTAATAACAGAAATCTACCTAACGGAACTCGATGGAATTTTGTGAGTTCAGCACATGGGAACAACCTGGCTCTGTACCTTCAAGATGTCCTTCTTGAAGAATGTCCAGCATCCCTTGACATTTGGCAGTCATGAAGGCATTTTGCCCTTTCATGACTGCCCCCCAAAGGACTCTGTCAACAGGCTCCTAAGCACGCCAAAGTTTGCCTTCTGGAGGTCCAAGGTTCTGCTGAGCACCTCCTTAGTTCCATGACTGCCAACAGGTCTCCAGCCACCACATCCGTCACCAGCCCTTCTCTATGCACGAATACCAGGTCCAGTGGGTACCCCACCCTAGATGGCTCCTTCACAGCTGTGTCATGCAGTTGTCTATCACACACTCCAGGAACCTCCTAGGCTGTTTCCTCTGCTGTGTTGTACTTCCAGCAGACATCTGGTAAGCTGAAGTCCCCCCCCCACCAAGGACCAGAGACTGTGAGACTTCTCCTAGGTGCTTATAAAATATTTCATCTGCCTCTTTGTTCTGCTTGGATGGTCAGTAACAGAATTCCACCAGGATACCTGCCGTGTTGGCCTTTTGTAAGACCTGTCACAACTGATGATTCTTTTCTTGTCCAGGGAAAGCAGTTCTAAAAATCAAGATTTAAAGTGGATTATGAAATTCAAGGGAAGTTTGAGCTGATACAGAGGCTTTGATATGTTCTCTGGCATAAAAAAACCCAAGAACTGAGCAAGAACATGCACTTTTCAGTGTCTCTAAAGGAGAAAAAAGGCTTTTTTTCAGCTCTACTTGAGCCACTGCTTACAAAGCTGTCATGAATCTTTTGTTTTGTTTTGTTTCGTTTTGTTTTGTTTTGTGGCACATCATCTAGAGTATATTAACTTTTTCTCACTTTCTCACTTTTTAATCTTCTTCTCACCCAATGTGTGCATGTTACTATTTTTAAACCACAATTATAGCAGAAGCAAAGACAGCTGTGACAAATTAACCATAGCCTGGTATCTATAGAGCTTGTTTATTAATTAAGGCATTCCTGTAATTTGTGTGTTTTTAGTGAAGTGGAGAGCTAGTATAACATCATTTCACAAGAGACCTCTGAACCCCTTTGCAGAAATTTTAATGCGGACACCTCCATAATGCCAAAAGGGTTTTAAAACATCACAATACAAAGGATAATGTGGAATATACAGCTTCCAGACCCAAGGAAATGATACTACTTTTCTGCCCTCCATGGTAACAGGTTAATTTGCAAAATTTTCTATGCTTTCTCCACAAACATAGCTATAGTGATAATACCAGCAATTAAGATCTTTAATAGAAATAAGGAAGCATAGTTCATAAAAATTGAAGATTTTATTCTGCACACAGCAGCTACTCCTGGTGTCAGCAAGACGAAAATTTACTACCCCTGAAAGTCATAAAGAGTCTGATGCATTCTGATGCAACACAGTGTGAGCTGCATCTGAATTAGACTGTCCTTTCCAATAGCTTCACCCTCACCCTGTACTACACTGCACAAGCTTATGTCTGTGCTGTACTACCTGAGGCTTTTGTACCATGCACAGACAAGCTAAGGAGCACACTATCACTGTTTATGATTACGTCAAGGTTGGAAGTGTTTCTACCTATTTTAATCAAGGGGGTCGTTCATTGTTTCAGACAATACATTAAGAATTGTGTTTGACATGACTGCTTTTCCTCTAACGCCCAAATAGCCAATGGAGCAGTTAAGTGTTTTGTTTTGTCTCTCAGGAAGAGTCCAGCAAAGCTATGAAAAGGATGCTTGCTTGTCTTCCAGGCCCATGAATACTCTGTGAAGGTGAAGAATAGGTGCAATACAATATCAGTTAGAAGAAAAAGGATGTCCTTATGTAGTACCAAGTCCAGGAATAATACAAATTATTGAAATTTCTGCATAACCTTAATGCAATGGCTGAAATTCTTGGCAACAAGGCAAAAGAAGGAAATTTTGCATTTGCAGCTACATTCTGCTAAGGGCTTGCAATTTTGCCATAGAATTCAATCCCCTCATGGTGGTGAGTTCTGGTTTTGACTAGGATAGAGTTAATTTTCTTCACAGTAGGTACAAAGCTTTGGATTTGTGCAGAAAACAAGGTCAATAACACAGGGATGTTTCTATCACTGCTGACCAGCTCTTTCACAAGTCCTCGCCCGACCTTGCCAGAGAGGAGGCTGGGGGTGCACAAAGAGCTGTGAGGTGACAGAGCCCGGACAGCCAATCCTCACTGACCAAAAGGATATTCCCCACTATAGGGCATCATGCTCAGGATATAGAGCTGGGGTAAAAAGGAGGAAGAGGGGACATTTGGAGTGATGGTGCTTGTCTTCCCAACTGACCATTAAAGGTGATGGAACCCTGCTCTTCTGAAGATGACTGAACACCTGCCTGCCCCTGGGAAGAGGTGAATTAATTCCTTGCTTTGTTCTGCTTGTGTGTGCAGCTTTTACTTTACCTATTAAACTGCCTTTATCTCAACCCACGAGATTTTTCACTTTTACCCTTCCGATTCTCTCCCCTATCCCACTTGAGGATATTGAGTGAGCAGCTGTGTGGGCCTTAGTTGATGGCTGGAGTTAAACCATGACATGGGGTGAGAATAAAAGTTATCCAACCCCCTGATATAACAAGGTAATGACATCTGCATGATGTTAATATCCTAATATTGAAGATTTGTTGCAATTTATGACTGCAACTCTTCAACAGCACTGGTTGCTGAGCTACTAGTAGCCGATTTAGACCAGATTTCAGAAGTATCTTTATTAGCTATGTCAACCTATATGGGTATTTACTGTCAGAGATTCTAGGTTTTAGTACTTTTGTCTCAGTCTGAAAAGCCTGTACGTGTGTGGACCAACACTTGAAGAAAAAAAAGAAATTGTTCCCATTCTTAGCCCAGTATCCATTCTGTATCACCTTTCTGAAAGTTAATGCATATGGGAAAGTTCAATTGTCAGAATCGTACAATACCCAGGGTAGGAAGGGACCCACAAGGATCATCCAAGTCTGAGTTCTGGCCCTGCACAGGACAACTTCAAGAATCACACCATGTGCCTGAGAGTGTTCTACAAATGTTTCTTGAACTTCGCTGGTGCTGTGATCACTTCCCTGGGGAGCCTGTTCCAGTGCCCAAATAAAAAATTACTTTTAAAAGTATCCACACAGATATACAAAAAGTGATTCTTTGGACTAGAAGTACCAACCTCTATTTCCTTTATTTTGGTGTCAGATGGATACTATATATTGAACATTCTTAGAATTCCTCTCTGTTCTGACAGACCGAACAACAGAGACTGATGATTGATGTCTTTAAATCACTTAGGTGGAGAAATTTCCTTACAGGATCCAAGAGATCAAGTCAGAGTATTCTGGTACAGTGTTTCATCAAAGTGAATTATAGATTAAACAAATAAAAACTCAGAGGTTTTTTTCTGGCCTTTTACTAAGGAAATGTATGTTCATTCAGTGGAAGCTTGTCTTTTACCCATTGATTGCTCAGCATTTCTTGTAAACAATGTTTATTTTGTTGGGTTTTTTGATCAATACAGCACAAGACAACCATAAATTTGCTAAAATTAGCAAGAAAAAAAGAAAGAAACTTCTTTTACAGATAAATCTTTCTAAATCAGTAGTGGCATACAAAATAAGTGATAACAGAGTAGTATGTGGAATTAAGTTCTTCTTGTTTAGCCAAGTTCCATGAATATATCCAAAGGCAGATCCTGAAGATACCCTACATTCCACCAACCACAGAGCTTCCTAAAGCTCTCAGGCTGGCTGCCTTTTGAATTAATTTCAGGACACGTGTCTTCTGCTAGAACATGAATGATCACATTGGCCAAGTTGTACAAAGATGTGTGGGAGTTTGAGGTGCAGGTTCTGCCTCATTAGAGATATTTCTACTTGATGCACATGAAGAAAAAACCAAGAAAAACCCCCTTCCTAGAGACACAAGGACTTTTCCACTTTTACACAGATAGTCCTCATTCACACAGGAATACCTTTGCTGTCTTTCTCTGTTCTCTAGGCACCAATTTCTGGAATATTTTGAATGTTTTTCTGATTATACCTTCAATTATTAGAGGTTTGGGTTTTTTTAATCTATGGTGTGTGGTATATTCACAGATTATCACACAAGCAACATCCTTTTTCTGAGTCATATTATTTTTACCATATTCACCCTAATTGTTTTTAAGAGAGACCTCCATGAAGCTTCTCATGTTATCAGTTTGATTCTGAAGTGTCTTTAATTTACCGCTCTAAGATAATATTATGACTATCACTTATTATCACCTAATATTCAGGTTTTATCTCAACTTCCCAATACTAAATCCAGGTTTTGAAATTCAGTACCCAGTGAAGGCAGTACAACCTGAATCATGTATGCTTAAGAAACAGCTGATGAGTTCTTAGTTAAAAATTATTAGAGATGATACATTAAACTTGTAGTCTTAAACAATAACACTCACTTATTAAATATGGAAAAACTTTTTTAAAAAGTTAAATCTCATATTTGACCACTAGGCTGTGTCAGGTTTTCTCAGGGTTGCATATCCAAAAATTATAGTAAAAACCCCGTGTAGTACTGCCAGGGGGTACACAAACTGGGTGTTATCATTGTATACAACTTAAACACAAAGTCCTCATTAGCTACAGCAATTTACATATACTACATCTAGCCTATTCTGACCATTTACCAAACATTTAATGTAGTAAGAGGTATGTTAATTTTTTATAATTTCATTGTATTTGTTCTAATTTTCATAAAGGTACAAGGAATGTCCATTTCATAAATTCTTTTGCAAAGTCTAATAAATTATTTTCATCACAGAATGTCATATTTTCTTCCTATATTTATTATCTTAAACAATCAAGTTTTCTACATATCTAGTTGCAGACAACTAGTAAAATAATACACAAATTGCCATATTATCAAAAAAGTCCTTAGTAGCTCCAGGAAATACCTCATCTGTAAAAGCCAGTATTCTAAACAAACACACAGATAGCAAACCTGCAAACCTATAGAAAATTATATTAACATATTATTCTACTTGCACAGCTTTACAGCTCTACAAATCATATCACTAGTGAGTACTGAATAATTTTTCAACAGTACTGAATTCCGTTACAAAGCCTTCATTACTGGATTATTGGCCCATTAAAGCTATCAACACATTATTCTTGAATAATCACCATAATGATGAGCCTCTACCCTAAAACATAATGACGTGTATATGCCCTGCAGCAATAATAAAATAACAAATTAATATATACTAATATAACAAAGTACTAAGTGGAGTTGACAACAATCAGTAAAAAGACCGTCATGCCTGTATAGTATTCCCTAAAGTAATGAGAACAGTAGGTGAAGAATTTTTTTAAAATACACTCTATCTTAGGGAAGATATGAAGAAGGAAAAAACCTACCATCTGCAATATCTAGCCATGGAGGTACAGCCGAGTTGTGCCTGTACGTTTGTATAACAAATTGGTTTATTCCATACTTTCTGGATTTTTTGCATTTATTACTAGAAATAGCTGGGACACTCACAGAATTGTTTCAACAGGCATTCTGAAAACAGAAGTTCTGTATTTTCCAGGAGAACAGATATTACAGAGCCACTAGTTCTACACATTTTTATATGTATCTTCCAAAACACCTTCAATTTTAAGCTGAAAAGACTCCCTTGTGGGAAGGAGAGAGCGGCTCATTTTCAGTGCTCAATCAGTTCTTGCAATTTCTTTCCAAAAGTGCCAACAGGGATGCCAATTAATTGGAGCTAAGAGAGATTTTGTGATGTGCCTTGAGATCATTATTGTATTTCATACAGGTCACTGACTCACTGCTGGCTAGTAATACATTACTGATCAAGAAACTTCAAACTGTTATGATTCATCTAACAAGGTCTGTTTTTCTTTTTTTTTAAGGGAATTGATAATTTTTGCTTCTTTTCAGATAAAAATTGAATTCTACTCTTGAAAGATACACTGTAGATGAAATGCAAGTTACTGAATTCAGTTCAGAGGCAATTGGGTGAAATATAAGGACCTGTGGAAGTTATCCAACTTTATAATCAGATTGACCCTTGAGGCTCTCAGGTCTGTCAGTCTATGAAGTTTAGCTGAAGCATTCAGGCTTTTTGAACCTGCACCACTGTACACTGTGATAACCTTCTTAAAGAGGAGCTCTTTTCTCAGTTCTGAAACAGAGAAGATATCCCAAAACAACTATTTATTACTCCAGCTGTATTGATAGAAGTGTAATCACCCATTATTCTTGAACATAACACATTTTCCTTGTAATTTTATTTTCCTTTTAGTCCCTTTAAAATGAAGGAGAGTGGGCAGATGAGGAGGGGTATTACTTTTAGATATTTTTTCTCAAAGAAATAGCTTGAACCTGGCAGGGCTTGTAAGTTCATCTGATGATATTTCAGACTTCCATGCATGTTTATGCTTTCCACTTCCCTGGTTGTAATATATTTTAGGACACAGTAGAAGGAGAATTATTTTTCAGTTTGATGGGCACTGCTATACTGACTATGTGGAGGCCGAAGTGTCTTCAGGACTTTGAAATCCATAGACTTGGCTCCCTGACTAAGCCTCTCCAGTTAGTGAAGAGTTTCTGATTTCTTCTTAAAGAAAAGAATGAAGGTACTTAATAATTCATTTTATCTTTGTGATAAATTTACACCCGGCTACAGTCTAATTGTCCTTTACTGTTTTTAAGGAAGAGAGGTATTAAACAAAAAGGGCTTTCACAAAGAAGGTTAAGGGTAAGATGCTGTAGCTGAGACCACACTCACAAACTATCGGTGAATAGAGTGAGTACAATGAATAAAACTCCAAAACTCTTAACTGAAGACAGTTCTTATAGTTTCCATGGTTGGGGATGGAAACTCGTAGTCAAGAAAGTCTAGTTCCTTCTTGCTGTAAAATGTTTGCCAATGAACTTTTTGACAGTATATTTTATTTCATCTGGTCAGATGATATGGCTGTTGACTACAGCATATGAGTTAAAGATGTAACAGATGGGGAGGATACACTAAAACTTCAAATTTTTGCATATAAGGCGGTAATACTCCATCTGGGACTTGCTCTGCCTTTGTGCTTCATCGAACACCTCATCAGACTACAGCAGGCATCCCAGCTTTTCTGCTTTACAGAGAGACTCTCCCAAACTTCTAAATACTAGGACAAAACTTCTCAAAAAGCCTTTTCCTTGAATGTGTTTAATCACCATGGGAATAGTTTAATATCCTTGCCTTCACATTTTCAAGCCATACTGAAGAAAATGTTGATGTGCCAACTCAAGCAGATTATAGGTACGTGTATAATAAGGAACATAAATGTTTAATGAAAAAAACCACAACTTACTGACGAGAAAAGTGGATTTTTTGAACTTATAGACATAGAATTCTGGGAAACTTAGTTATTAAAAGGGCTAATCCCTACAAGAATAACTGTCTAAAACTCCCTTTTGGCTGAAAATTATAAGTGGTAGGCAATGAAAAATACAAATATTCTTCAAATGTTTTTAAACTTTGTTGTTGCTTCTGTTGAGAGTTTGGTATTATTTCTATTATTCCTTTATTATTTTTTTTAATTAGAGCGAATAATTTGTCAGTTGTAATACCCAGGCCACTTAAGAGGCAAAATTGTTGCCTTTTTTGCAAATTAAACTGCTTACAGTTACCGCTTCAGTGTGTATGTCCAGTGGCAGTAGAATTGAAAAATACTGCATTTATTAAATCAGTCCTTAAATACAACAACCTTGTGGAACCAAAATACTTCAGAAAGGATATGGAACAGTAAGTATTTTCTCTCCATTAATTTTATTCATTGCACTCTTTATTTGTTACCAAAATGTACTATAAAATATAAATGAAAACTAATACTTGTCCGCGTGCAGTAGCTATAGCACAAGATATGCTGGACATATTTGTGCAAAGGGCATGAAACTAAATCCAAGATGCATTTAATTAAAAAGAGATTATTCAGACTCAACAACATAGAAAATCAAATTATATCTGGTTGAATTCTGGGACAACATTAGGTCACTTAAATCCTAAGCTGAATTCCTTTACAAGGTATTCTGCCTCATCAGTCACAGAGAGGGAGAGGGTTGCAGACCAGGCAGCAGCACTTGCTAATCTCAGCATACAACTGACTCTAACAAAGGCTATTGCTTTCAGCATGTGAAGTTGTAGGGGTGGGATGGGAAAGCAACAAATGCTGGTGCCCTCTTTATCAAAGTTATATGTGGAAGAGCACTGTCCCAAATTCTCTCAAGCAAGCTTTGGCTTAAGCTGTTTCATTGCGCATCATCTGGCTTCCATCTTGCGGAGTGTGCAATACCTAAGGGGAAAAAGAGGGAATCCTGCACACACTGACAGCACCACAACTTGTCCAGAAAGAATTTTAGCTTTGGATGTGTTAGAGTTTGGCTGGCCTACAGCTAACTTTCTCCCTTTGCACAAATGGAGGCATCCAATGGAATAATTGCATCTAAGGGATATGTCAGGGAAAATGGAGCGAGAGAGCTCCTCTTGCATTATATGGGTATGGTGCCTCCAGCTATTGACATTTTGGAAACTTTTTCTGGCGTCTTCCCAGGATGATTCTGGTCCAAATGAGTAATACAGTTCAAAGTGAGAAACAGAAATTTGGAGTTGAATACATGAATGTACTCAGTGAAGAATGATACCTTCTCTTTTTAATGTTAATTAGCAAGTGAATAACCACTGAGGTTCTTGCACAACACCCCAAACCAGCTAGAGCTTTTAAGCCAGTTCTGCCTAAGTCTTTTCTTTTATACAAGCTTTCCAACAAGACCAAACAGCTTTTATAGACCTATTTTGATTCTAACTTTAACTGTAAAGAGAAACTCTTTTTAAAAAAGGAGAAAAAATTAGAATGTGAAGAGTGAAAGGAGGAGACTTGGAAAAAGATTTTACTCCCTTTGCCAGCCATGTCCTTAAGTAGCAAGTAACTTTAATTAACCCTTTCATTTAAGGTTTTTTTGATCCAGCAACCTTTACTTGGGCTGTAATAAACCCTGCAGGGATAACTCTGGGTTTGCTCTCAATCTATGATGGTCTGCATAGGTACCTCTGCCTACTTCAACCTGCACTCTGAAATATTATCCTCTGAATATTTCCAACTCTTCCCACAGTGGAGTCAATTGCTTCCGCCTTCTTTTAGAAGGTTATGTTTGACAAAGTGTGCAGCAATCAGGACATGACAAATGGAAGCCTCCTTGCTCTTCAGATTCATCCTGAAAAAGAATCACAATGTGTAAAATGAGAACAAACACATAAAAGAGCTGCTGCAGAATGAAAGATCATCACTTTTAAAGGAAAATTTACAATTTTGATGTTGAGTACTCTAATTAATTGCTACAGTAATAGATAAAAGACTTCAGCACTTTCAAAGAAATTTTATTCATTATTTCCCAAAGCAGGAAGAAGGAGCTCCTTTGCAATCTGATCCTCAGGCTCTAATCAGCCCTTGAAGTAAGGGACTGTCATGTGCTTTGGCAGGAGCTGATATATTCACTGTTTTCTTGATCTTCATTATCAGTTCATAGAGACATATTTGAGGGGGCATCTGTGGTGGTTTGACCCTGTCTGAATGCCAGGTGCCCACCAAAGGCACTCTATCACTCCCCTTCTCAAACTGGATAGGGGAGAGAGAAAACAATGAAAGGCTCATGAGTTGAGGTAAGGACAGAAATCACTGTCACAGAGCAGGCTGTCCGTGAAGAGGTGTGCCCTGTGGAAAAGAGGCCCATGCTGGTGGTACAGAATAAAGTTAAGTCCAGGAAGAAGGTAGGGGTTGGGGGAAGGTACTTTTATGATTTGTTTTACTAATTTTGACTGAAAAAAATTCAACTAATTTCCCCAAGTCAAGTCTGTGGTGCCCGTGATGGTAATCAGTGAGTAATCTGTCCCCATCCTTACTTCAACTCACAAGCCCTTTGTTATGTTTTCTCTACCTCTGTCCAGTTTCAGGAGGAGAGTGACAGAGTGGCAATGGTAGGCAGCTGCTCTACAGCCAGGGTCAAACCACCACAACATCCAGCATGTTCTTTAAAATGCTTGCAAATGACACCCCTCTCATAAAGGAACTTTTCACTTGCAGAGGAGGTTTTCCCTTAGCTGTTGCCACTGTTCAGTAATCTGCCACATGTGAGAAGGATGGATAAGCCGTCTGAATGTAGCTATGTGATGGACCTTTGAACAGGCAGAAAGCTCACATGCATGGAACCTGGATTACAACTATCAACACGTGACTGCATGTTAGTTTATCAAAAGAAATGGAGAAGAGGTGGCATGCTACAAAATAGAAATAAATTAAATAGCTCCTAGATTCCAGTGTTTATGATAAAATTAAAATTTCAAAACATCCTTCATAAGTTATTTTAGACCTATTTCTTTTCCACGGAAAACATCTGGAGAGTTTAATGCAATATTCTCTGGTTTAGATTTATAATGGAAGAGTATTAGAAATACTTGTTTCAATTCTTTTTCTAACATGGGGAAACTACAATAGTTCCCCAGGCAATTATTTTTTGTTTTATTCTTATTTACAGAATGTCAGCTGTTGCCTTTGCATCTAATAAAAAGGTAATGTGGCAATTCTGTAAACGCTTATACTGTAGGCACCAGATTGTGTCAACTGAAAGTCAGATAAGCTTTTTACTTTGTGCAAGAATTCTATTGAGATCCCTAGGCAATGATCTCTGACATTTTATATTTAATTTTGTTGCATTTATGCAACTGTACTAGGTCTTACTAGTTTATGCAACTATACCAAGTCTTACTAATATTTCACATCACCTCTTCCTCATGCATTAGAACATTTGTACCTTGAGCCTTAACTGGAAGTTCTTTCCTCCCAGCATCCCCACCTCCTAACTAGCTTAGAGTGCTTTTGATGCATGTTACCTGGACCTCAAAACTACATATACATATGTGTATTTCTTCTTTCCTGGTTTGGAGTTAATCTAATTCAGTCTTTCAAATCTTTCACTATTGCAAACAATCCCAAACCCTCTCTTCTGCACACCATGGTGAATACAGAGGATGTATAATCTTTAGTAATGTTTTTGTACTTTTCACATCCTGTCTAGTGTTTAAAAGGTCTGGGAAATTTCACTGGTCTTCTCAAGGAAAGCTAATTTCCCTCTCACCTGCTCCTCTGAGGGCTGTCATCTAACTGGCTGGATTTTATATACTACCAGAGAAATCTGGAGCCTCTGTCTATTAAAGTTAGAGAAGGCACCATTACAACCAGCCTTTTTTATGCAGTGCAGATCATGAGGCTGTATTGTCTCAAAACAGACCCATTTGTTGCCCTGCCACTTAAAACTTTATCAGCTTATCAGTTTGTTACTCTTTTTATTACAATTGCTTGTCACCTGTAGTCTTGTGGGTCCTTTCCAACTCAGGATATCCCATGATTCTATCACCTGCTTCCTGGTCAAAGTCAAAACATCTGCTGCTCTTTATTAAGATCTGTACTTCTCTAGGGTCTTTCTCCTCCTTGTAATACACCTCAAAATTTCTGTGTGCTTTCAGCTGCTCTTTCATTTTTCTGCCGTTTGACTTTGAGAGTTTCACTAGCGTTTATTGTGCGGAATTTGTCATATTTTCTTTTTAACTGGTCATGATTCTAAGTATCATTTATTAAGAAATATTTAAACAGACAAATATGATCAGGAACCATACCTTTAGAGTGATGTCTCCCATTTGCACTCGAATCCTCTCAAATTTTGTTTGAGGAAAGGAACTTTAATCACTCTTCGTCTCTTGCATTAATTTCCCCATTCTTTATTTATTACAGGTCCCATATATTTTCCTTCGAACTTTTTGAATAATTAGGTCTCATAAAACTTCATGTCCAGTCTAATTCCCCTTCATTTTCCATTTCACACACAATTCTTCAGCCTGATTTTTTGAGCAAAGCTGGAAATTTGCAGAATCCTAAATTTACCTGTCTAAATTCAGACCTCATTGCTACTTGCTTAATATTGTTTTGTTTTCTTTCTGGAACATTGTATCTCTCCCTCTTTTCTACTAACTCTTTGCTCTACATTGGGGTGACAGGTTTGACAAACTAAGGAAAGCTGCAGATTGCAAGGGAATGCATAGCATGCTGATAAGTGAGTTAAGAAAGACAAACTGCAGTGAGTGGATATGTGATTATTAGGATTACAGTTAACAAGCAGAGAAAAATCCAGGGAACATAATGAAATGAGAAGAGTTATGGAAACCAGCTTTCTATTATATAATGAGGGAAAGGGTTATAACCCTCACACATCCTGTATGACTATTTACACTAACATAATTGATAGATTGCATCAAGGTAGGACATTCTGCATGCTATAAATTTCAAGATAATATCTACTAATTATTATATGCAATACTAGCTAATGTTTGCCAAATCATTATGAAAAAACCCCAAAGTAAATTAGCAAAATTCTGTGTAGAAATGGTTACATAATGTGTGTGATACTATGTGCAGTTGTTATCTTTGTCATTATGTAAAGGCTGCTTTGCTTAATTTCAGTGGTAACAAGTTGGAAAGTAAAATAAGAATGTGTGTGTGGGGAGTAACAAAATAAATAAACAGCTAACACTATTATTTATGCTTAAATTTCATCCTTCTCTATGAATAAGTTTGGCATAATCGGTGCAGGATCACATTTGAATGTGTGGGTGTTTTTAACTTTCAGTAAATCTCCCCATCTCATATACTACTGCACCCTTAAATTTACTACTTAAATTACTTACAGATTCAAATATAGGAGAAAAGGACTCCACGATACCATTTGTGTTGAAATCTTTAACAAATTCAGATGATTGCAAATCTCCCCTTGAACACAATACAAATTCCTTCTTAAATCTCCTTAAGACTCATCTGTACAATTTCTCTAAGGTAGCTAGGGTTTCTTACATACAAAGGTAAGTATTTATACCTGCAGACTACAAGAGCAGAAAATATTTGTAATCCGTTTATTTAAAAAACTTAGAAGAAACTATAAAGAGTTAGTCAGCTTCAAACTGTTAAATCGTCAACATTTCAAGTAAGTAGGTAAAATATCTCATATATCTCATTGAAAAAAAAAACCATTCAACATCTTTTTTGTTTATACCCAGGTTACTGTATAAAGGTGTTTAGCTAGGTATTTGTCTAGCTAGAAATTACCTATATTCTTAGAATTCTGGACAAACTACGTACTACAATTACTTTCCACTGTATCTTATGAAAGCCATGGGAGAAATCTGACATCTTACCCAAGGACACAGCTCCTTTTTAAAAAGAAAAATGCTTGACCTCATGTCCTGCCCCTATGCAACAGCCTGCCAAATAATTATGCTCAAAATTTTTCTTAGTATTTTCTTCTTATGTTCTGATGATAGTTACATTCTGATTACTTTCTTCTGCTTGAAAGTGACTAGTTCAGAACTCTTCAGGCTGTGATGTCCAGCACTGTAAAACAGCTAAAAGTAGTGATTAAAACAAAATAAGTGTGTTTTCTTGAAGAGGGATCTACCATGTGCTTCTAGTTCAGAAGGCTACAAGGAGTGACACAACAGCACCCTAAGGGAAAAAGGAAAACCTGGTTACAGTGGCCTAGCTTCATTTCAAATACATCAAACATTAATATTGCACAACTGTTGAATCCAAGTGTTAGATTTCAACATCTGAAAAAAAGTTCTTTTTAACCCTGTGAACTAATCTGTTGTTCAATTACCAGGATTTCTGTTAGATCATATCCAATTCAATTCTTAGAAATATATGGATGCCTGCTGGATAGCTCTGCACTAAGCCTCTGGGTTACCTCATCTTTCACTCTTACAGTTTATTTAAACACATTTCTCCAATTGCTCAATTCATTGTTTGTAAAAGGGAGATGTTTGAATCTCCAGATTTTGATTCTAATTTCACTAGTTTTTCTCAGCCCTCAGTAAAGAATCAACTCCACCATGTTCTGACTTCAGAAAATTTCTTATTTTTAATTGTTTAAATTGGGATCTATTCTTTATTTGGAGAGTTTTCTGTAACTGGGTCCTCTCAATCCTTCATGTATGAGATTCTTGTACAATTCCCTGTGCCTGGATGTTCTTCTGTTTTTCTGACCGTCATATCTTGTAGTTAGTTGTATGGTTTCTTTCACATAAATGGTACCAGTACTGGGGAACCAGCTGTACCTAGAATTTCTATCTTCCATTTATCAAGATCTTCTCAAGCTTTTTTCTCTCCCCTGGAAGTTGAAATGCTTTCTACTCAAACCATGCAGTCCCCCAGGGGCTGGTCAACGCTCTTTGGCATCAGTTGTGGAGAAGAAATAGACCCCTTTATTTCCTTCATTTGCTGTTATGCTGAATGCTATTCTTTGAAAATGACCAGTTTCTGTTACATATTTCACTGGAAGTGCCTCACTGTTAAGTTTCACAAACATAGTTCATGTATTTCACTGTATTCAAATGAGAATCAGAGGTAAAAAATGGAATAAAACTAGACAAAATTTCATGACTGCTTTGGATGCTTAAATAAACCCCTCTGGCAATGCAAGAGAAATATACTGGGGTAATGATGCACTGTATTATTAACGTTGGAAAAAATGTAAAAGGTATATTGAAATCCACCATTCCTTTCCTGAAAGATATTGTAAATTTTAACTGGCAGCTACATGCTAGAAAGGTATAGCATCTGTTTCATTTGTGAGAAAAATAATCTCAGGCTCAACAGAAGGCTGTTAAAATAGAAATGATTATTATATCATCTCAGTTTCCGGAACTTTCCCTAATTCCGCAATGAAAATTCAGGAATAAAAAGGTATTTCTCCATAAAAATAAAAGCTGACTTTGAATTTCCTGTTACCTGAGCAGTGGTTCAGAGTTTTTAGTTGCAAAGAAAACCCCTTAAGTTTTCAACAAAAGAATCCCAGCAACAAATGAGGAATTCGTCTATGTGAGGAACAGTCAGATTGCAGACCTCTACCCTAGCACTCCGGCAAAATACTTCTAGCAGAAGCTTAATCCAAAATAGCCATTAAAAGCTGAACAAGAGGTTTTCCTTGTCAGCCAGGAAAAATCTCCTGCAGTATTTCCTTCTTGTCACTATTCCACTGTTATTCAGAGCAGTCAATTATTTTTCATCCTTTGTATTCCCTTTCAGGCCTGCTATTGTGCAAAGAGAAATGGTATATTGAAGAAAGAGAATTTAAGTTCGTCAAAGTTAGGCAAAGCCAATTAATATACAGATTAGAGAGGAAGAAACTTTAAAAAAAAAGAAGAATGTAAGCAATAATAATACAGGGGAAAACTAGTACTGAAAAAAGTGGCACATTTTACAAATCAGTGGACGGCCACATCAAAAAGCCCCTTATATAGCTAAAGGAAAAACTAAGAAAAATATCTGAATATTGACTCCAATGACATTATAAAAATAAACACTGAAAAAGAAATAGTGAAAAAGACGTGTAAACACCTACCTGATAGATGAACATGATATCTGAAGGGGTAGCCTGAGGATCATCAGAGCCTATAAAACTTGATTTTCAGTTTTTTTGTCCCTGATTTATCATCTTAGCTAATTACACCAACTGAAGCCTGTGGTATACTAGACGTTAAAGAAGCCACACAAAAAGTATATTTTCATTGAGAGGTAGATTTTCAAATATCCAGTAAGGTGTAGGCTGCCAGGAGTTTCTCCTGTGATTCAAATATTGACAACACATCTCCCTTCCCCCGTGGTTTCAATACACTGCATCTTCTCTTGCAGTGGACATATTAATAAGGCCTCTCACCTTAACATGGCCGAGAATGGTCATTTTCAGAGGAAAAAAATATTACACATAGTTGAATCTTTTAGAATTCTTTGAATGTAGTTTTGTGAATTCCTGTGAGTATAGTTTAGGTAGAATTTAATTGTCTTGTCAAAGACTTGAGAAGTCTGAGAAATGAATTAAACATGAATGGAAAGGCCAAGTATTGTTGTGGATAAAAATCTACCTAGAGAACAAGAGAGAATAAATGTTTTATTGTGAGAAATGATTAATAGTTTTCTTTCATACAAGAACTGTCCCTGGAAAGCAAGTGAGGAATGAGACAACAAATGTGAAAATTACTTAGGCTAATCAGGACCAGAAAGAGCTGTGAAGAGCTGCAGAAAACTATAACCAGACAGGACAATGGGTGGTTGACAAGGACACAACCATGTGATATTACCAAAACCTAGGTAAAGTCCATAAGAAAGAGAAATGCAAATCTTTCTTCTCAAAAACGCCAGTCATAAATGAAGAGTTGTGAGTATCAAATTGGAAACAAGCCTACAAGTAAATAGTGAAATCTCATCTGGGCTTTTGGTGACTGTGCTTTTAAAAAGATGCTTCAAAATTAAAGAAGCTCAAGAAGGTGAAAATACTGTGACACTTCTATTTTCAAGAGTTTATTTAGGCTAAATTTAGCGAGATTCAAAGAAGAATTGAGTATTTATTTGATGATCAAGTCAGAGTCCTCCAAATTAGTGACAAATAAAACTTTGGATGTTAAATTCTGCCTTTTATGATTTTTATGCTTAAATCAGTCTCTAAAAATTAGAAAGGAGCAGGTGACATAAGTAGGGGGACAGATTATGCCATACCTATGCCAACTGCAGAATGCTTGACTCAGTCCCTCAAGCTCCTTTGTCCTTCTCTTTTAAAACATAAATTACTGTATAAAATATCCACTAAGTTAACACAGTATGGCATTTAATTTTCTTCCATGTTTCTGTATAGTTTAATTGAATATGCAAATTCTAATGTACAATTACTTTACTTTTTTACAATATTGCATTATGATTCAAATCAGCATGCAACCCAAAGTGAATTCAAAAACAAATAAGAAATGAAGGTAGTTACAAATGCAATCTGAAGTACATGAACAACCACTTTATTTAGCTAGCAAAAATCTAACGGATGCCTGAGCAGGTTTCCCAAAGGAATAAACAAGCAATTAAAAAGTCAAAATCACAAAAATGTCAGTGGTTATTTTGGCTCTCTCCCCCAGCAGGAACGCTCATTAAATAAACATGAATCTTCTTTTTATATTTCTGTGTTTTTGCCTTTTCCTTGAGTGTTTATTTCTCCTTTGATTTTGTGGAATTTTTGCTTTTGTTTTGTATTGCTTTTTCCTACACTTTATATTATAACCTGTTTATAAGGAATATAAATTGCAAACTAGTGTTTCCAGATGGTGGAATTACAGTTGTGTGAAAACAGTCCCCAGACAAGAAAAGCGTATAAAAATATGCTTATTGTGAATAAAAGATTTTTTTTTACTAAGATAATATAACAATAACAGTAGGATAGGAATATCAGCTTGTATTCTGAAAAGAGTTCAGGAGCTGTTCTATTAATTTCAAAAAGTATCAAGTTCTCAGTGTCGGTTTTTGTCATTTTCTTCATTTATTCTCACTAGTCCACTAACTTTTTTCTTTTAGAGTTGATCCATTAAATAAAAGGAATCGCAACATGTATTTATGATTACACATATTATGGTATTAAATAATATATTAGTCTTCTTTGATTCTACATGAAAAGAATGTTAATGTGAAACTGAGTCACCAAGGAACAAGGTTATTCTTAGTTACATTAAAGAAATTGTTATTTACTTGGTTTGGGTTACAGGAAGAAAGTTGAAAAGAATAAAGGCTCACCTGCATCATTGTTTAAGCTGATTATGGATTTTGGAGAAATTCCTTCAATAACTATTCATTACTAGGTTCCTTTCATCTTTCTCTCAAATGCTTGATGCCAACTACTGGCAAAAAGAGAATAATGAAATATATAAATTGCTAGATTTTATTAGCTGTAGCAGGGATTATTATGTTCCCTGTCATGAAATATTTGAAAATACTAATTTTACTAGAAAATCACTCTATTTTTCAATGTATAACCACATCAATTTTTTCTGAGATCAGAAAATATTTTATTCATTAATTATAATATCTAACATATTTTTAAATAACCCATAAAAACCTGTAAATCTTAGAGCAGGACACCTGGTCCCATTTAGGATTCAGCTGAATATTTGGCAGGAAATTTATATCAGTGATCTTCTTTTAAAAGCTGTCCTGTCACTCTCTCAGCAATGTTATATAAGTCTGAGTGTTGCCTCCTCTCTCTCCCTTTTAGTTTTGTTAACTCCTGGCAGTAGCCAAACTTATTCATAAATGAAAATGAGAAGAAAAGACCTTGATGAGGTTCATTATCTCTGAAAGTGGTAATTATGTTATGATCAGAGGACAAGATGTTGATGCAGCAAATTTTGATAGGTGGAGCCTCAAGCATAAAATTATATACCCAGTAACAAATGTCCGTGGTGATAGCTTGGAACAAAGCGGAGAGTGAATAGTAGCTTTCTGTAAAGAAAAGATTGTGGTGAAAGAGGCCCAGTGGAAGCATAATGAGCAAAAAAAGAGCACATAAAACAGGTTGGAAAGATTGTTGTTTTCTGTTTGTAGTTTGGAAATTAAAAGAAAGCTTAAGTGCAGTCAGAACTAAATATCCATTCAAAAAATGGTAAAAGCTAAAGATGAGATTAGTTGCAATGAGCTCAGAGTACTTTATGATCCCTGAAAATGATATAGATTTCAGTCTCAGAAAGAAGAGAGTACAGAAAGAAAGTTTTACTTCAGATAATTCTACTTCGTGTTGTGACACTGTATGGACATTATACCAAGACAGGTTAAATAGTTAAAAACAGCAATACTCCTGAGTCAGAAAGTTGTGATTCACCTGCCTCATCTTCTGCATAATCATGTAGAAATGTTGTCATTGTTGTTAAGCAAAGCAGCTAGAGCAATTATTTAAACCCCACTGAAGATATTTGGGCCTACTTTTTCCTTGAAAGGTGTCTTATTCCTTGCCCTACCTTGTTGTCTAGGCTCCCTCAATAATTAATGCAGAAAAGTAAACATCTTTGGAGGACAATTAACATCACCTGTATTAGGGTCCATCTTTGAAGAAAATTAATCAGTCTGTGGAGGCATATTATCATCTAACTATTGTAAAATCAGCCTAGATATCTGGTTTAGACAGCACAGAACTTTTGAATAGTTAAAATTAATTTGTGTCATTTTCACCCTTGAACTCAATCACATGGTTTGGATGAAGTGGTTTTGCCCGTATGATCAAAGTCAAACAAATTTTAGGGATTTTGCTGAGCCTTGAGAAGTGAAACAAGCCATGTTCATTTGCAGGATAGCACCACAAGCTTCACTGAGAACATGGAGATTATACAGCCAAATATTATCTGGCATAGGAAGCACTAAGTAAAAATCTAAGTTGGATAATTCAGGGGTAAGTTATCAGTGTCTTTTATCTCTTCTTTCACTGCTGGAACTATTTTGCAGTCTGTGGGTTTATTCCTTACCAAACAAAATATTCCCAGTGGATTTTCAAAGGGTTTGATCACTTAGACTCATTTCAGATGTAAATCTGTTGATGTCAAAAAACTCAAGAGCTGAGTCTGGTTCTGGATTAGACACAGAATAACATTCTAAGGGCAATTCTGGCCTGGAGTTTTTAAAGGAATTTGGACAAAAAGGGCGAAGAATAAATGTGTTAAAGAAATATATTAAGGAGTAACCCAGAAGCAGTTAATTCACAGGCTGTGTAAACAAGGTTAAAAGTATTTTGTGAGAAGTACAGTTTGATTTCAATGTCATTTCTCTTCCTTTGGAGTTTACTTCTGTCCTTATTATATGAATTCAGATGTTGAATGGGAACCTGCAAGCTGATTAAATTGGAATTTCCATTTAAAAATTTGATGCAGAAAATATAAATGCACTACTTGCCTTTTGCTTACTTTAGTTTATTCTATTGTCTACTATAGAAAGAAGTGGTAGAAGAATAAAAATACATTGTATTTCACTTGTGAGTGCTTTGTCAAAATGTCTGTGTTTTATAGGAGAGATATTTTACTTACTTATTTTGAAATCTAGTAATTGGGAGCCTAAAATAAATGTTGTAATTATTCTCTCTGCAGAAATGTGAACAATTAAGGGTTTTTTTTTTGCCTCCCATTGTATCCACCTTCTCTTGATGCTCCTCTTAAAGTGTTTCTTTCTACGATATATTTTTCAAGTGTGTGTTTGTAGATTAGGTGTTGAATGTACATTTTGTAAAATCCTGTAGGGTTTAGAAAGGTTATATACACATTGTGTGTATATTTAGGAACATTTGGTGACAAATGGAAGTCGAGGCATTGGAAACCAGTGTACTTAATGGACTAACCTTTTAAAAAAGGTTAAGCACAAGACTGAATGTTTCATGTCATAAGTATCTTTTAAAAAATCTTACTTCAGGTTTCACCAAGAAATAATTTTTTTCTTTTTCCCTGGACTTTGCTGTTAGATGCACAGTTACAGTAAAGGATACCTGCTTTGTTCACTATATTTTTAACTCCAAAGTCTGGTTTTGTTAGTGCAGTGTTAAGGTGTCATTCTTTAAACTGGTAGCCAGAACTGTTTTATGAGTCAGTGCCTGTCTCTACTGTGCAAAATGTTCTCCTGCAGTACAAATTTAAAACCAAATTATGGTCACTGTAATGAAAAGAGGGAGACTTCATGGATTTTTTTTACATCACCTCAGAACAGAGACTGTTTTAATCTGTGAAATGTCTGTAAGTAGTGAGTTAGTAAGAATAAAATAGTCGTATAACTGCTATTGTTAACTACCCGGTGTTTCTATATTTTTGTGAGATGCAAAACCCATGCATATGAAACTGACCTCTTGAATGAAGGCACAACACATGCTGTGTACTTGCTCATGACCTATCACACTGGAGCATGAATTCTGCCCAGGGATGCTATCTTTTAATGAAGAAAAAGACTGAAAAAGAGAAAAGAGAGAACAATAAATAGCTATGATAATAGAAGTAGTGAGCTCACTCGCTAATGTAATGGTTGCAAATACCAGTGTCTGTTTGAGGTTACTGACATAATAGTCATTCGTATCTAGCAGATGCTTCTTCACAGCCCTAATCAAGCAATGAATAATGGTTTGAGTCTTAACAGTTTAACAACATGTCAAAAAACAGGTTTACCTTGGTCAAACTGAGACAAAAGGCATGTGGTATTATGTGAGTAGACTACACTAGAGAAAAAAAATCATCTGAGTAGCTTAGTATGTTCTTTCCATACATAATAGATTCTGTGTTATGGCTGAAAGGAGGAGAATACTCCATGTCTTGTATCACAGCAAATAGCAGGAATATTTGATATGTAATTCCAAATTGTCACTGACTTTCCCTAAATGGTAAATATCTTTCTAATATCCATCTTTTGTAAGGGGCTAAATGAACATGGGATATGAATAGTTTTTATTTTTTTTAAGCAAAAGGCAACAGTCAGTTACTCGATCTGAATGGAAATTTCCATTGTACAAAGCTGTGTAGACTAAGTGTCAACCCCAGGAAAGTAATAGAAGAACTGATATGGTACTGGACTAATAGAAAATTAAAGTGAGGTAAGGTAGTTAGTGATAATGGAATGGATTTTTTTGGAAAATATATACTGTCAATACTGATAATCTGATATTCTTTTATTTTACCCATAACATTATAAGACAATTGATAGAAACTAATTATCAGTAAGGCATTTGTCTCCTTCCTGCATGACGTTTTGATTAAGAAAGTAGAATGATACAAAGTCAACATGACATGCATTGATTGAATTGAAGCTGACTAACCAGCAGTCAAAACATAACAGCAATTTTCACTGAGGAGGTCAGTTCCAGATGGGTCTCACAAAGATACATTCTTGGTCTCATTCTGTTTAACATTATAAGTAATGGGAAAAAAAGCCATAAAATAAGTACTGACAAAGTTGGCAGATGACATAAAGAAAGAGACTGATAAAAAATGGACATGTTAGGTCACAGAATATGAGCAAACAATGTCTGCTTTAGTATAACTGAGTGAAACATCATATATATGGAAAAAAAATATGTAGCTCAAAATTAAAGGAGATTGTCTATGGAAACTTACCATCTGTGATGTGCAAAAAGTTAAATTAGGTTATTACAGAAGGCTTTTATAGTTGTTGAATGTGTAAAAACAGAGGGAGGTAGACTAAAAAACGCAAATAATAGAATAGATAGAATAGTTTGTTACTATTTGTTCATTACATGGGAAGGCTTATTGTAAGGAGTCCAATTCCACTAGGCTTTAGTGCCAAACATACTTCAGATAGCAGAAGAGGCTGCAGAAACTTTGGAACCTTGAGGGCTCTGATATAATTTCTTTTCTTCTGAGTTTTATTACAACTCTTTGTCCTCCTTTCACTACTTTTTTTTCGTTTGTTTCTCTCGGTCTCATCTCCCTACATATTTTTCTGTTTATCTAACCTTAAAAACTGTGGAATTTGCATGATATTTGCTACCACTACTGTTTCCATTCTTATTTTCATTCATTCTTATATTTTGCTCCTTATTCCCAGCCAAATGTCTCTGTTGACCTGTTTTCTGCCTTTGGACAGTGGCCTCCACACCATACCATGACTGAAGAACATCTACCTCAATTCTTAGTTACATTTTTTGGTACTGCTGGACTACAATCCAGTTTCTAATCATGAAAGCACTGAAAGGAATTATACTACTTCCCATTCCATTTATTCCTGAATTTGTTCAATTGCTTTTGGATTTTCACAGAAAATCCACATTTTTATTTTCAACTGTTTAACTCCTTCAAGAGCTACTACATGTTGTAATGAAACTTCAAGTCTCCAAAGTGAAAAAGCCTACAATATGGGACATGTTACTAACTTCTTGTATGAACAATTCCTCTACCTTCAGATTATGTACATTCCTTGAGCTCCCACTGTATGTTTGTACAGTCAAGAGAATGGTTGATTTAGTCCAAGCTCAACCAGTTGTAACCAGGCTTTTGATGCTTCCAGCAAAATTTTTCAAATTCTACCCACAACTGAACATCTTCAAGTCTTGTCAGTCACCAGCAAGGGTGACTGTTTACTGCTTCTTTACAGAGTGTTTTCTCAGTACAAAGTAGCCCATAGGATGTTACTGCTGCTAAAACAGTTTGTGTTCCCTAATCCAATAAGGTTTCTTGGGAGCTGTCTTATCCTGTGAACCCAAGTGTTTTTTAATTAACATTCAAGTTCATACGTGGCATTGATTACAACATTAGCCAACAGTCAAAACCCCTCCATTTCTCAGTGTATCATTCCCAATAAGTTATCTCTGGCCATTCCCCAGGAGACAGACCTGGACAGATGCAGGAATAATGTCAAGTACTGAATGTTTGTCCTGTAGGTTTATCCGTACAGGGACCTCATCACTCTCTACAACTCCCTGGAAGGAGGCTGTAGTGAGGAGAGGTTCAGTCTCTCCTGCGATGCTTGTGGTGAGAGGGTAAAAGGAAATGGCCTAAAGCTGAGTAAGGGGAGATTCAGATCAGATGGTTTCAATGTTTGGGTGGCCAGGCACGGGAATATGTTGCCCAGGCTGGTGGTGGATTCACCATCTCTGGAGGGGTTTGAGAAGCATCTGGGTCTGGTGTTGGGTGATAGCATTCAACAGTTTGGGGGTCATGGTGGTGCTGCTGGGATGACAGTTGGACTGGATGATCTTAGAGGTCTCTTCCAACCCTGATGATTCTATGATTGTAGTTTTCCTGCCAATTTCTGTAGTTAAGCGAGATTAAGGGAAGAAATTTGCCTCTTGTGTTTTCTGTCCTCCAGACAAAATTTACTAGAAGCAAAGTTTAGCTATATTTCTTTTACTGGTAGCATTTCTAATATATTAAGCAATTTTCAGATTGTTTATGACCTGAAAATACAGATTTTTGATGTAATTTATGACATACTATGCAAAGGAAATGTGAATGTTCCACTAGCAAGTTAGCAGTAAATGCATAATATTTATGCAGTGTTTTTCTTGTGTGCTTATTTCATCTCCTTTACTCAAATGATGGTGCCCTCTGTCTTCCTCCCTACTGACGTTTTCTCCACTAATCCAGACAAAGTCCCTTTACCTTTGAGACTGAAGGGTTAATATTCTTTTCTGCAAGGCCTTTATGTTTGCTCTAGGAGTTATCAAACGGATTTGGAATGAAGTGTGGAAATGAAGTTAAAGCATAAGGGCATATTGCCTGATAAGGTAATGTTAAGAAGAAATACAGAATTTATAGAATGGCTAGATTTGTATTTGCCTATATTTAGATTGAGGGGTCAGAACAAGACAGTTAATTTGTGATTATATTCTAATACAAAATATATATTTTGGTGTCAGTGACCAGAAAATACCAAACCTTCTGGCTTAAAAAAAAAACAAAACAAACAAAACAGCATGGGAAAAAATTAGAATTCACAAAAATATTATAATAAGGCAAAGAATAGAAAACAGAGGGAAGGTAAACTGAATCTTTTTATGGAAAGATATTTTACAAACTATTTGATGTTCAACAATTTGGCATCATTAGCTACCTCTGTGTAGGATAAATTAACAGGGCAAAATATAAGAAGAAATCATAAGTAATCAAGGACAAGAACCACTTCTTTATGTCAAATATCAGAGGTCTGATCCTGTGTTACCCTGCATCTTGCCTAGTCTTTCTCTAATGAATATAATCATATACAAAGTAGATATAAAATGCCATTTTACTGTGTGAAGAAATTTGTGTGCTGTGTAGGACCTTTGCACTCTTCTGAGACAGAACAAAGTATAGGGCAGGAAGGAATGGGTAGAGAGACATGGAAGTGGAGACAGGGGGACTTGCTGTAAAACCTCCCTCATTCTGTCTGCAGTCCACAAATATTCAGCATAATTGCTATTCTGTATAGCTTTGGTTTTGTTGCTTATATGGTCATGTAGATAAAAATTATAAAAGACATCCTTTGAAAATTCTGCCTGAAATAGGTAATGTGATGTTAAGGCCAAGACTTACCTCGCCTCCTCAAATTTTGGACAGCTGCACAGCCCAGGAGGAATGAGAATTGTTAGTAGTCCCAAGGAGGACCTTCGTTGATGGGCAGTGTATGAAATATGCAGATGTTAAATAAATTACAGCAAGGATGAAAAAGGCAAAATCACTTTTCTAGATAATCAATAGTATCATCTTCTACTACTTTAAGTTATTATGGATTTTTGCACAAAAATTAATATATATATATTAATGAAACTTGGAAAGGAACCCAGTAACGTGAACTTAGGCAAAAAGGTGAAAATTCCACAATGTTCCAAACTACTTAAGTGAATTTGCTTTTACAATACTTCTGATAAGTAACATTTTGTGTCATATGATGTTTATAATCACAGATAAGGTGATCTTAAATCAGTGGTGTTACTTTTTGTCAGTCATATCACTGTCTTTGTTTTTCTAAACTTTTCTACAAGTTTTATTATGATTTTTCAGATAAAAGATATGTCCTGTTACATTATCCAGTATAGTCCTCTGAAACAGATTTTTATTATCTAATAATTTCCTCTAAATTTCAGCATTAGTCACTTTACCTTATGATGTGGCTTCTATCAATCTCCACTGATCAAGTTTTAATAACTTTACCTCTTTTACCTGTGTTTCCTTCTGGTCTGGGGTACATTAAACAACTTTCCAGTCATGGAAACTTTGAGCGCAGATAGTTTTTAATAATTTTGATTTGTTGCAGGAAGCAAAAAGGCTGGAATCTCAGCAGGATTAAATAAATTCAGCTTTCCATAGTTCTATGAAATTAAATGGCAGTGTGCCAGTTTATATACTGTGAGCTTCTACACATAAATGTGGAAAAAGCCTACTTTTCTTCTTGCAAAACTATTTGAAGCCTTTCTACATATTACCACTTTTTTATTTTTATTTTTTTCCTGCGGAAAGTAAACTCTTCCACGTACTACTCTAAGGGTTTGCAATTGTGACAATGGGGGAAAAAGCTGTGCATTCCTCTTGGCAGGCAACAGAATGAAAACAAAGGCCATCTATAATTAAGAGCTACAGAATATCAAATAAAAATAAAATCATAGTAAAATAATAATGATGTGATTCATGAACCAGAAACTCTGATTGTTCCAGAAATGTAGTAATAAAGTTAAGAATGTAATTCATTAATGATATGAAATAGAAGAGTTTCCAAGCAGGAGCTGAAAAAGTCTCAAAGTAATTTCTTCATTAGAGTTTAATAGAAATTGAACATGAATTTGTGCATAATTAAGGCTGAATTAGCAGCAAAAGTGAGGTGCAGCATCCATAGCGCCCTCACAAATGATAAGAGTACTTTGCTGAAGAACATCAAATTCTGGACAAATGTATCCCACTTTAAGGATACTCATTTACACTTTACTGCAGCGTATAATGAGGTTAGTGTGGTATTCAGGGTGCTTAATAAAAGGTAAGTTACCAATGGTCAAAGTCTTAATTAAAAAAGTGTCCTGAATAAGTTTCTATTCCACTTTTTAATGTTATGACTGTAATCAGTGAAGACATATAAATTGACACTTTGTGGAGCTGAAGATTACTTCAATTTAAGTGTTAATCGGAACAATTTTTTTATACGTAGCAAAATGGCAGTATTTGCTTTTTCAAGGACATAGGATTATAACTGAGTATATAACTAAAAGATCAGGAGTTGAGGACTGAGGGACAACATCTACTTCTCTGCTTGGGGAAGCTTGAAGTCTGCTGCTTCTTGACTGCTCAGGCAGATGTGTTGACTGCAGGTACTTTTTTGGGGCTTTGCTTTTCAAGTAAGTTTCTGCAAGTTTATCTTTGGTTTCTGTTTTCACTTTTATAAGGAGGTATTGTAATTCTGTACTACCATTTCCCACACTGTGTAGCTGTCAGGAGGACATTAATATCATGTAATGGCAGATATTTGTCTCAGAAGTGGCTATAGGGTACTTGCTGACTCTCTCGTCCTCAGCGAACTCCATGGACTTCCCGAAGTGATATCAACCAAGCTTTAATGCCATGCTGTAGCACCCAACTGTATCCCATCTCTTTTATCTAGACTATACTCATTCCTTTCATTAAAAATGCTTTATATGTTCAAAAGAAATATCTGAGTCACAAAATATACATTCCAGGCATAAGCGTTTTAATAGATTATGAATTAATTAATTAAGTTGCTGTTCAATTTCAATGAAGGAAAGAGTTTGTCTTGAAAGGGATTGAATTTCCACAGCTGAAGGTACACAAATGACTTGCTTGAGTATTCACAGTGTTTGAAATATGAAGATCTGACAAGTATGGAACATGAAACGTGAGGATTGAACAGTTTACATACTTTGCAGATACAAAGTAAAAAGTAAGATCCATATCCCCATTTTCTTACAGAAAACAGGGGAGTTGGAAAAGGATATAAAACCCCTCTTTTTATAGTGTCAATTTATATTGTTCCATAATGTAGACACTGCTCTGACTAAGTCTGGTATGACAGAAAATTAGCACTCATGAGTCTGAATACAAAGCCTACAACTAAATACTGCTCTATCTAAAGACAGTCCCTGGAATGAAGAGTACAATCCAACTGAAACAGAAATACTTTTGTTCGGTGTGAGATGCCACTCTCTCAAAATCAGTAGCCATGAGTGGTACTTCATAGACTGATTTCAGAAGTGGGAAGGAGATGTGCCTTTTTTCATTGAGAAGCACATATGTGTAGTGTGCATCTCACCCAGAGCTACCTCAGAAATTACTCCCTTTTGTAATTTGAAACATCTTATTAAGTCTTTTGAACTGAAATAAATGAAAATTTTATAGGTTATGTGTTCATTAGTCTAAGTGAATGTAAGCATAGAAGTAGAAACTAGAAATACTTTTTTATTCTATTAATTCTATTAATACTTATTATACTTACTATTTATCACTGCTTCCCATGGAAACCAAAAGGGAAATTGATTACTTTAAACTACGACTTATTACCACTGCTAGCTCTTTCTACTAAAGCTCTTGGAGGTTTCTGAAAAATATAAAAAATATTTTTGTTCCAGAGACATTCTTAAAATATCTCTGATTCATCCACATATTTTTATATTTTACCTATATACCCTAAATGCAAAATATGGTCTATTAATTATAGTAAATAAAAATAAACCCCCCTTTTTTTTTTTTTNGGCTCTAAAATTACTGCGTTTTTGCCATAGTGCTGCATTTAAGTTTTCTGTGAATATTCATATGACCATCATACTGGCAACCCTCCAACTTTCTCCACAGAGCTTTAGATGCTTCTTATGGGAGCTGTTTCATATTTGAGATTTTCATTTTTCATTAAAACAGTAATATATATCTGGGATTATAATTATGGTAATATACCAAATTTCTATTTTTAAAATAAAGGCAAAATAACTGCTTTCAGAAAAATTATTAAAGCCAGTTTTAGTAATTCTCTTCATCAACACTTAAAATGTTTTTCTTCTCAAGCTACAATATAGTAATTATGCTTCTGAGACTTTTTTCATTACTATTATGCCAAGGTACTGTTAAAATAGAAATTTAAGAATAATTTCATCTAATCATCACCACCCATTTTTCCAGCAAAACAATAAATGAAAGGAACAAGAACATAATAATTAAAATGATCATTTAAGTTTAGTTAATATAAATGTTTAAACACAGACAAACGTATTAGGGTAGAGGTTTTTTTAAAACCATACCACAGCCCTACTACAATGTACCTTCAGAAAAGGTGATTAATATAATGTATCAATATCTTTTCACTAAAAAATACCGTGTTCACAAAGGTAAATCCTGTATCTTAGGCTGCTTGTTGTTCTGTACCTGTCCTTGGAAATGCTAGAAAGAACTCCCTTCCCATCCTTCCCCACCCATCCATTTTTCTAACAAAGATATAAAAAATAATGTTTGAGGTAAATTTGTTCTTCCTACAGAGGGCAAGCAAGATATATAAACATATCACAAATAGTATCCATACAGCAGTGGTTTGCCCCTTGTAATACTGGCCATCTTTTGTCCTTTTTGTTTTTATTTATTCCTTGCTTTCCCTGCTAGTGATTTAGCATTTAATGGGATAAAAAGATGAAAGAAGGAGGAGGGCCAGAATGGAAAGGATGATAGAATTTGTGTGCCTGCTTTGTGAACCATCTCTCCTAACACGGTCGCTGTCTCTTCTGATTGAATCGCTTTCCTACCCTTTTAAAGACATTCATTAATGTAAGTCATTAATATAAAACACTACATCTGAGAAACAGAATAGGTTTGGAAAACTGTGGAAGTGCACCAATTAGAACATGAAAAAAATCAGGTTACATAAAGGCTTAATCAGTCCCTGGTATCACATCCAACCACAGCAGGAAATGAATACTAATAGGAAAACAATCACCAGCAAGAGAGTGTTAAAGAGTTCTTACGCTAGTGTTACTTCAGATTACAGACATAAGAAATTTGGCCATTATCTGTTAGTCAGTCTCATGTGCAGTTTATGACAGTGCGTTTTACGGCTTTAGAGGAACAGTTAGATGGGAGATTTTTGTAAAGACACAATGAAGATTATGGAAATTGTGTTCAAATATCAACTGCTTAATAGAAATGTTGGATATGTCACTTCTTGGAAGGAACAGAGACAAAGTTCAGTGAGATAGAGGTACATAAACCCCTTAAAGTTTTTATTTCAAGCACGATATACTTACAGTCTGCACAGTACTTCTGATAAGATGTGGAAGACAAAGGAGCCTTGACCTGTGCTTCAGCTAAGTACTGGGGATTAGGGTGTAAGATAATATACTGGCAACACAAACAGCTGTGACGTCCTGGCTAGCATTGCCCACTGTTCCTTTCTGGCATGACTTCGGTTACTCAGCCACAAGCGAAATTAGTTGGTAGACCAGCCTGAAAAAACCTGCACTCCTGCCCATTCTCTACCTCACCTGGAATTAAAAAATGGCTCTAGCATTCCTCTCTTCTAGGTTGGTATTTTTCATGAGCCCTAAACTAATTTACAAGAATGCTAGATATATAAGCAAACTTGTCAGAAAATATTTTTTTCTTGGAATAAATCTATATTCTGTTGACACTGCAACCTGAGGTAATACTGTATACATCAGCATTTTTAATGTATGCTAGTCTGCTCATAAAACCATTGCCGCCTGAGCTTACTTACTGTCACATTTTAATTCCCTAGTGACTGTAACAAAAGAAAATTTGATATAAGCCTTTTTCAAAATTATATTTGGGAAACAACCAATACCATTTACAATCCAATAGAAATGCAACTATTTAATATATCACTACATTCTGCTCTGCTCCAGTCTCTCTGCCTGAATATAATATTCCAAGCATTTATGACTCTACTTATGCTAAGCACATACAGCTAAATCAGATTTTTGACTTTTTTCTCCATTTCTATGGCTTGAAATGAGATTCAGATGTTATTAAACTCTTACATTTTGTTGTCTATCCTATGAAAATATAATGTTTTCATGTGATGTCAAAGATTCAAGACCGATTCAAAATTCTGGTCTTTTCTATCAGTCCAATAAGAGGACACACTTGTTTTCGGAATCATCTGCCTTCTAGGTGCCACCCTTAACACTGATTTAAACACAGCTAAAATTTCTGAAATACGGATGAATGAAAAAGAAGGATCTGACCTTGTTCTCTCCAGCTCCTGACTTACCTTGTTATTACTGGCTCAGTTCTCTGTGGACCTTTTCCATGTAGTCTCTGAGTTGCTTGCACTGCTAAGGTGTTTAAAATGCTTCTTACATAAGTCTTAAACTCTATTCATAAACAAACAACACCTTTTGTCCTTGGTTAAAATACTTACACAATCTCCCTCTTTGAGAAATACTTGGTAAAATTTTTCTCCCCATTAGGAACCAGCTCACTAAATGAAAAAGAAACTGCAAAACATAGATTTTGATCTGACTAGAACCAAGAAAACACTAGGGACCAGACTGTACAAGCCAATGTGAGACTGCCTAAGATGTAGATACTAAATTTCAACCAGACACTAAGAATAGGATTCAGGATAATCACAGAATTGAGAGAAGGATGCTCTACTTCTAGAAAATGATAGAGAGATGGAAATATAGCTCCTTTCTTGGAGCTCTAACCAAAGGCAGCAGCGATGAATAGTTGTGAAACCGGGATTCAGTCAGAACCTTTGATGCTCTAAGTGATGGGGTAGGCATACTGGCTACAATGTTTTAGGAGTGTTACGACTTCAATCCCTTTGTGTTTGAGTCATTCCTCACCTCTGCAGCCAGGAATATAAGTGTTTACAGAATGCCTGATGGGAAGGATAAGAGCTCACTGGGACAGCCCTGGATTCTTCTACCTGCTTTTAGGATTCTTAAGGCTTTTGTCCTATAGCACTTCAATGTAAACCATATCAATATGAAAGTAGCTGTGGTCAGTCAAGTTTGTGCATGCCTTTTGCCTTTCAAAATCACGTGTTATTACAGAAAAAAATAAGCATTTAGTTGAGCAGAAAAGAATAAACAATGAAACAATTATTTCACTGTAAGATAGAAACAGTAGTGTAGATAATGGTTAGATGATGAATAAACTGTAGATCTTTTTCCACATGAACAATTAATTTTATCCTATGATTGATTCAACACAATTAGTTTCATCTTAACAATGTGCTTAAATACCTATTTATATATTAAGTACAAATTAAATGTTGTATCTTTTAGGAATGTTTCCATTTCACATTGTAGTTAAAAATTGTCTTTTAAAATCCTTTTAAAATGGACATAGCACAAAAACTACAGAAGTCAGTAAAAAACTAGAGAAATGGGACTATGAGGTGAGGGCATGGAAACCACTCAAACAATCTGCTGGGCATTCAGAATAACCCCCTTGCTGCTCCCATATTACTCCTTCATGGAGTGACCCATTTGAAAGCAATTAGGTTATCTTCCTGTTACTCCGACAAGGAATTTTTTAATTTATAACTAAATTTGTTCATAAACACTTTATACCCACTTCTTCCTGTGTCAATACTTGTCATTTACCTTGAGAGACTTCCCCCCAGCTCCCCACTATTGGTTTTGCTTTGATTTATTTATGCAGTTATCCTGCATTTCTTGACTGAAACAAGTCAAACTTTACCCTTCCCTATTAAAAGATGTGCTCCATTTATTAGCCAACACAGAAGAAAATATTTCTCAATATTGACTGGCTGTGAGCCCCACCAGAAAAATTCACAAACCATAGAGGAAGTTCATGGAAATATACAAGCTGTTCCTCACATTCACAGTCTCTGAGAGCTAGCAGATCACTGCAATTTTCAGAATAGGTGGTATCTCAGAAACAGAGTGGTGCCATGACAAGAATGCACGCCATTGGCTTTATTTAATAGTCAAGGACAGCTTTCATGGATCTTTATTGTTGCAATCAGAAATTACATTCTTGTTTCCAAAACTAATTGTCATCTTCCCCCATTCCCCTTGAATACATATTTCAAAGGAATTACTTCTGGTTTCTAGCCAACAGAATGGATTTTACAATTCATGACTGAAAAAAGAATGACATTGAATTTAACCTCCTAAATGTAATCCTTTTACATCTTGCTGGCATGTAATACAGCCATCTTGGTTTTAATGGCAGCTATTTTCTCAGATTTACAGCTCAATTTTCACAAATACATGGAATACTTATCATAGGTCTCAAATGACACGTGTTCAGGAATGTTACAATAATCAATAAAGGCATTTTTATAGTGTCACTTAATATTTAATCAAGCTTTCAAGAGTCTTGTGCTGTTATGGTTTTCTCCTTCTGGCATTAACTGTATTAGATGGTCTGTAGAATGTGATTATTTGTCCTTTGTGGAACATTCACTTTTACTAATTGTGAAATAAAAGATATGTCTTACACAGAGAGTTAATAAAGACAGATGCAGCATTAACTGTATGTTGGGAATGGCTGTCTATCTGCTACAGATTTAGGGGAAGGTTAGGTTTCAGAAGACCTTAGCACTTTAAGGCTAAAATTTAATGAGAGTTTTCATGCCTGACTTCCACAGTGTAAACTATTTTCTAGAGAATACTGGAAACTTAGATGTCACAAATCTTGTGGGAGATTCTTATGTACTCTTAAATAATACTCACCATTCTGTGTGAGAATGGAAAACATATTGAAAAAAAGTATGGCAAGTTTGTGTGAGAAGGATAGGAAAAAGCAGCGTCCAGGACTAACTTCAGTCAGGATCCAAAATGTCTTCCTTCAGCTCTGCTTTTATCAATTACTGCTCTTACTCTCTACCTAGTTTTGACTACTTCTCTTGAACTGTGATTTGCATCTGGTTTTACGTGACATAGATTTGACCCCATATAATGACCAGCATATGAAGAATATTTCTTGTCTGCCAAAGAATTGAACTTCCAATTTTTCTTTCATTTTTATTTTTAAAATCCAGATGCACTCCCTTTTCTTAGTTTGAATTGCATGTGCTAAATATTGTATGCCTAGTATCATGTAATTTTATTATTCTATTTAACTATTACTGTTTGTGTTTCTATAATTTTATAAGTTTTATCTGTGATATTTCTCCAATCTTGACTCTTCAAGTTTATTAGTTGTGTTAAACTGTTTTTTAAGTCACATTTAAGGGTTTATAATAAATGTTTAAAATCATATGGTAGATACAGCTAAGTGAAAAAAGTGTGTAATATAATTGTACACACAGACAACTATGTACACATATTTTTGATATAGTATATCTAACAATTTGGGAAAATTTGTTCTCCTTAGTGTACAATATGTTTTGCTATGACAAGAAACATTGTGATTCCCACAACAGCTAAGCAAATAGACATATTTGTGTACCAAACTTAAGCATGGTTTTAAATCTCTGGAAATTGCCAGTAAAGTTCAGTCAGTCTTGAAATAAGTCTACTTTTGTTATTTTAACATTTCTCAAAAAAAATTACACAAAATATGTTACAAGATCTAAAACCCCAACATTCTGTATGTAGCGACCTTAGTAAATAATTATGTACAGACCTTAGTAAATAATAATCAGCTAAGACTGAAAATGCTGCACTGAGCTGCATGTTCAGAAGAAAATGTTCTAGTTCCATAGCTGCATCTCTTTTCCCCTGAGGCATACACACATTGTAAGGAGAAGTGTGATACACATTGTGCATCATTTGATATATGTTGTGTATGAAACATCAATTTTTTTTCTGAAAATAGATTATTTGTAGCAAGGACAGATAATGTCCTGAATTCCTATGGTAATACATTTTACTTATGCCAATGCCAATTACATGGCAAAGTCCAATGTGTTATATGAAAACCACATTGCATAATAACCCAGAGGAAGGACAAGAGACAACAAAAATAAATTGGTAATGAATTTAATTCAGTTGAGAGTAAACAAAACCTAAGAATGTAAAGGAAATAGCAGACACTTGGTGTAATATATTTTCTCCCTCCTAATATTAAATCCTCTGATGCTAGAATTTCCTTATAGTCGTCAACATTGGACATGACTTGTTAGTGTGGAACTCTTACCTCTTGAAAAGTTTAAAGTTATTATTCCTTCATGAATAAGAAAATGGAATGAAGGTGAAAAAAAGGTCATGCTAACAGACAAGTTTTTCCGTCTCAGTGTTAATGTCCTCACACAGCTGCCATGCCAGCCACACCCTTGAGATAAGCCAAATTTTCTACATCCAGTAGGAAACTTTAAAAGAAATGTTTCAGTCTAGGTTCTTGTTCAGATTTTAGTACCAAACAGAAGCAAGATCTTTCACAATCGTAAATTAGATACAGAAATGTCACCAAGTGCCTTTCTGGTTCCCTGTCTTGAAAGACTTACTAAGAGCTAAAATGCCTCTGGGACCCCCAAAATTCACTCTGAATGCCATGAGCAACCCTTTATCTAGGGATGCCAGGGCAAAACTATAATGACTTTTTAGAAGAATAGTTCCATCAAATTAATAGCTGGCTGAGGCTCAAACTTCTATGGCTTGAGTACAAGCTTTTTGTGGATCTTAAAAATAAATGTTTCTTGTTCAAAAAAGGTTGCTGAGATACATGTCTATATTCCATCCAAATGACTGTAAAAATCTGATCCAATAAAAAATAAATTGCTAGTCGTCCTTCATTTGTAATAAGGTTAGAGTAATATTCCTAATACCTACCATATTTAGTCATAGATAGCTGTATTTGAAATCCACATGTGTACAGGATTAGGCAAAAATAATTCTACTGAGCTGTTGAATTATGTAATATTGCTTAGAGTATGGAGGCATTTTTACTTGCCATATAAAAGCAGAGAACCTCATATACCTGAAGAACATACAACAGGCTACAAGTGCAGGATTTGTACAAGGAACTTGTACAAGAGAGAGTGTAAAAATAGAACCAGATGTTTGTGTTACTCTACTTTCTCAGAAGTCCTTCAGGGAGCATTCTGCAAAAAACTGAGGTCTTAGTGTTTTCATTTTTCAGAATCATGATGCAGTTTTAAAGCCTCATATGTACCTGATATCCAACAGCACTGCTCTTTCCTGTTTATGCAGTTTGCAACCTTAGTAATGCTACTATTGTATGAACAACAGTGTGAGCCATGACTGCCCAAGTCTAGAAGTGAAACAGAGCTTAGTCTCTGTGGAAACATGAAGAACTACAGTATCTTCTCCATATCAATTAACCCAAATGAAAATAATTTGTATAAAATTTCTGATCTTTTCATTGCACAAAAAGAGTAAAGCTAATTATGTGTCACCTCTTCCTAATTTTCAGACTGAGAGGACTAACAAAACTAAGTAGGAATTCTAAAAGTCCTATACTTATGTGTCAGAAATATTACCCCAGAACTATAGCCTGGTCAGGTTTCACCGGACTGGTGAAACGAAGTGTAGTAAGTCCCACATAGCCTTTTAATTTTTTTTTTTTAATGAGAAGAATTTGAAAGTTTTTTATTGAGGAGACAAGTTGGAATTCAATGAAATTATACACTAGTAATAGTTTTGAAAGAAAGGCTAAGTGTAATGGGAGAAGAGATATGATCCATGGTCAGTTTTTAATGTAATAAAAGCAATTGGTTTCTCAGACTTGAAAGAAATAGCATGTTCTGTGCTCAGTAATGCTTATTCTGGCAGTTGCTCCTGGCTATGTATCTCATATAATTTTGAAAGGTACGAAGACATGAAAAACTCCTTACATGAAACAGAACTCATGGATGTTAAGGTGGCAGAGGTTGAAGTGAAGAGTGTAGGCTTTGAAGAAAGCAAGGCAATTTTCAAAGCAACTAACTTTATATTCTTTTTCTAGAGTTAGTCTGTCAAAGATACTTAGCTCAGTTGTCATTTCTTCCTTACTAAAGCCATATGTTTCACAACTTAAATTGGCAGATCCATCTGTGTTATTGGTGGTGAATAGCAGTGGTTAACTGCATACTCTGCATACAGATCATTCTGTTGTACCCAGACTCAATTTTCATTTAAAAAAACCAGCAACCCAATCTGCCAGCTACAAGCATTATCAGGTTTCTGACTACGAACAGAGAAGAACAAGATCTCTTTTTTTCTTGCCTATATAATTTGTTAAAAGACATCATGGGCAGAAAACAAAAGAGTGATTTTTTCATGCAATTTCTTTAATATTTTCAAATTGAAAAAAAGTATTTTTCAGTATTTACAGTGGCTTTTGAAGACCACACAGCTGGCATACAAGATATTACTCTATTCCATCATGCACAATAAGCTTTTATCTACTGTAAAATTTAATTTTTAATACCATTAGGTATTAAATTTTCAGTAACATCCACTGCCCTATATCACCACCTGAGACACATTCAGTAAGATATTTCAGCTAATAAAGTATTTTATTTGATAAGATATGTTATGTGGGTTACATTTTGCAGAAGTTGAATCTTCTGATTTAGGAAGTAGAGGGAAAGAAAGTGAAATAACTGCAGTGACAGCATGGTTTCAAGTGAGGTACCATTTTCCAGGAAAAAATGCTTTCTCTCACTTTCAAACAGCTCTAACAGCACCATTAAAGAGTCTCAGAGTTGCATGCTTCTTTTAAAAATGCCACCTTTGCATAACTAGAAGCCTTGTCAATATTAGAATGTTTCTGTTTCTGGCAGTATCTATTATATTGCAAGAGGTAGGGAGTCTCATTGCAGCATACCAGTTAGCCCATTGTGGATTTCTTTTGATCAAAATAAACCCCACCCATATCCCATAACATCTTTCTGAAATGACAGAATTTGAAGAGCCAGAAGAAATGATATTTGAAAGCTGTCTTCTTTCCTTTAAAGAATGACCGATTGCACCTTCAGAGAGCATGTGTAACCAACCAGACCTTTCCCAGCTAACATGCAGGAGGGGGAAGAGTTCAGAGAGACAAAATGTCTCTCCAGTTGGCGTGGTAAGGGTGACTGGCATCTCCATGGCTGCCCTTCTGATCTAAAACATGGTCCGTCAGTGACCTGTGGGATGAGTGGCAGGAGCAAAAATATTTGCATCAATGCCTTTCTTGATTACTCAGATACTTTTCTTTCCCACGTCATCCTAAGTCCAACTCAGGGCCAGTACAGGAAATAGTTCTGTTTTCACACAAACAGAGAACTCTCTTGAGAGAGAAGAATTTTTAGAGTTCTGACTAAGCCCAAGAGCATGAGCCATACTCTAGGCCACTATTTCTCAACTTCAACCTGAAATAAGTAAAATAACTATCTTCTTCATACCAAGAAAATTATAAGGAAGAATTGTTTCTAGTGTCATGAAATTGGTCCCAGAAAAAAAAAAAAAAACAAAAAGCATTGATTAGCACTACAGATTAAGGATACAGGTAGACTGAGACACTTCTGCCTCAAAAAGTTGGTGAACAAATGCAAATATTTCAGGTTTCCAGCTGCTTGTCAGTCATGCACAAAGCTATTTTGAATGGTGACATTTTCACAGCAGCTGACAGAAGGATGAATGTTAGAATTGGAAGAATTGAGTGCTTTGTGGTAAAGTTGAATAATAATGCTGATGAACAACAAAATAAAAACTACAGGGCCGTTTTTCATCCATGTATGTATCAGAGACCCGACATTTTCACAGTAATAGTGCAGATATGTAGCTATCACTTTTCTTTAGAAGAATCTAGGTGCAGCTCTTCCCAATGGAAAAGGATTTCGGTTTGAAAAGGAAGATGCTTTAAAAAGGGTGATTTTAAAGACTTTTTGTTTATTTTTCTTGGTTTTTTACTTTTTAGCTTTTTTTTCTGAATAAGATAAGCATGGATACTTTCATACAGGATATATATTCCCTGTGCCCATCCTGAAAAAAATGAGAGCACATAAATGTGAACAAAAGTAGTAGTTGCATAATGGACTTCAGTAAGACAGTCTGGAATATAATACCATTGATAGCTATGAAATGTCCCATTTGAGATGACTACATAAACTCATTCTCACACTCCTAGTATGGAGAATATCTACCTGTGTGCCAAAACAAAACAATAGGTCTCACCTCAAACAACATAATGTACAGAAAAGGAAAATATTGGTTCATTTTGGTCTTTTATAGATAGGCTGTGTTCCACAATTGTATATATACATAATATATGCAAACTGTTCAAATATTCACTTCCTCTGCTCCTCAAGTGCACTGCAAACCATCCACAACTCTGCTAGGAGATTAGAATACCTTGTCTCCTGAAATCATAATCAGAGAGATCCTGAAGTTGTCATCTCTGCCTCTTTGCACACATGTAGATCTACTTACCTCTTCTTTTCTTTTTTCCCCTGAAGAACTGGAGATGGATTTCTAGACTAATAGTAGAGGTTATTAATAGCACCTGATGGGCATTTAAAAGGTATTGCAGATCTTTTTCTTTTTTGATAACACTGTAAGAATTGTGTCAAATAAAGTTTATTTATTCTTCTAGCTGCATATGGGTTAACTTTGTCCTAGTGGTAATTTTAATTATGATTGAGGTGCTATAAAGAAGCTGATAACTTTCTAACTATATTGCTGAAGGATTGCATCAAAGCTAATTATTCTCATCCAATGCAGGATTTGATAAACAGATATTTTAAAATATTTTTGTTTTCTTTCTTAGATGTGCTTAATTTTTTCTCCTTTGTCAAGTATCTTGAGCTATCTCTTTCCCATGATAAATTGGAATCCTTTCAAAAAGCAGCTAGGGTCAGACTGCAGACTGTCTGCATGGATAGGAAGGTTTGAAACAGATTCCTCCTTTCAGGTGTCCATTCCCCCTACTCTGTTGCTTGCATTGCCAAGGTTGTTAATGATAGGGACTGTTCCTACATAAGAGTTGAGAAAATCCTGACTCTCAAATAATCCTCTTCTGAGAGATCAAAACCAATTATGTTTGTGATAGTCTATTCTTCTGAAGGTATCTGATGCACTGAGTTGCTCATACAGTATTTCCAGTTGTATCAAATTATAGTGAAAAAAACCCCACCTTAGATTAGTATTTTTGACATTAGCATAGGTTGTTTTAATACAGTATTCTGTTGTTTTTATTAGGTTCTCTGTTTATTAGAAAGCTTCCTAAAACATAACTAGGTAAATCTAGTGAATTCTAAGTATGGCCAACAATCATTAGTGGCAAATCCAGAAACTCTCCATCACCCTCCATTTATAGAGACAAAATGAAAAGTTGCTTTTTATCTCTCAATGTTATTACACTCCTACTTTCTCTACTTTTATGTCGAGGTTTGATTTTTCTTTTCCAGCAAAGATGACAAGTTAATCATATAAAAAAAAAATTAATGGACATATTTTCAGAAGTGCTAATTAATTTGGTCTGCTCAATTCCCGGCAGTTAATACTTTCAGTCTTGATTTTCCAAGGTGCTGGGAACACATTTCGACTCTGGGTGATAACTGAGGCAGCAAAGCCACAGAATATCAGTAGACCAGTCAGTCTGGGTATTCACACAAATGAAGACATTTAGTAGAGGCAAGTAGTCTGGTACAGGGAAGTTTTAATCCTACTCAGAGGCTGAACCTAGAATTCCAAATTGCCTTTCTCTACTTGGTGACCCTGCTTTGAGGCCATACTGAACTCCTGCTCCAGATCTGTCAGGAATGATCTATCTCCACCACATGAAATGTCACTCCAGAGGATCTTATGTCTTTAAAGTTATGTTCCTAAACCAAACCTTTCAGCATTTCAATGACTCCTTTTCTCATTTAATTTCCTTTGCTTTTACCTCCTCATTTCCTTCCTGACTGAATTAAGAAACATATTTGTAGTTCATCAAGGAACAAAAATAAGTATGCTGGAAATAACACATTTTACAGCAACTTTTGAATTTGCTAGAAATTAGTCCTGGGCAGGACAGCTCATTTCTGCTTACCACAGAAATGAGGAAAAGTTTTAAAATTTGCTGACTGTGGACAACATCAAAGATTTTTCCAAAGTAGAAAAGTAAAAACTGATGTGAAAAAGTTAAAATGAAGCACTAGATAATCAGTCCAAAATTAATTAAAACCATTTTGCTGACTGATATCTATGGTACAACAGGCTAAGCCCAGATGTCACAGTAGAGGTTTCTCACTGACCTATCTCTAAAGTATTTCCAGGTGTTCTGAACACATTGTTCATCTGAGGGCACTTCTGCCTGTGCATTGCACTGTGTACAGGCAACCCCAACCAACAGCATTTCTTTCCAGTGTGTGTTGAGCATGCTCAGTGGGATGGATAAACTGTCTGAATGCTAATGTAAGGTAACAGATGTGGATTCTGATGACTTCATGATCCAGTTCCTAAAGGAGGGTTTTCTGAAAAGAATAGTGTGTGTAATGCATTTGTTAAGAGTTGTGCACTTAACACACAGTATGATATATTTGAAACTTAGGTGTTTTAAATGTATAGTTTGGGTTTTTTTTAAAGCGTACAGAAGGGAAGTTATGCATAATGGTTTTGTAAATATATGTTTTACTGTTTGCTGTGTCAACCCATATTTGAATGGAATAAAACTGGAAACTCTCATGAGAGAATCTCTCAGTGGTGCCCACTCTGGGAGTGTGCTGGGTTGATCTTGTTTCTTTCCCAGGTGCCCACCAAATCTGCTCTGTCCCTCCCCTTGCCAGGTGGACAGGGGAGAGAAAATGTAATGAAAGGCTTGTGGGTTGAGATAAGGACAGGGAGAGATCACTCAGGAATTACTGTCACGGGCAAAGCAGACTCAGCTTAAGGAAATTAATTGAATTTATTACAAATCAAATCAGAGTAGGATAATGAGGAATAAAACTAAATCTTAAAAACACCATCCCCCGTCTCTCTTTTCCTCCTGGGCTTTACTCCTGAATTCCCTAACTCTTCTCCCTACAGCAGCTCAGGGGAACAGGGAATGGGAGCTGCAGTCAGTTCATCAAACCTTGTCTCTGCTGCTCCTCTGCTCATGCTCTTCCCCTGCCCCAGTGCGGGGTCCCTCCCATGGAAGACAGTTGTCCATGAACTTCTCCAATGTGAGTTCATTTTGAAAACTTGTCCTTTCTGTCTTACTGTCTTACTTTAGTTTAGCTCTTGTCAAGCCAGCATTTCAATATCTAAGTAATGTATCTTTACAAATTATCATGCTAACTTTGTCACCTCATTTTATAATTTAAAAATCTCTTCTCCTGCCAATAAGCATCAGAAATAATTTTACAGGTAGGACGTTTTAGAATGAACATCCTTTGGGACGAACATCTTTATTTTCTTTACACCAAATAAACACAAAATATATGGTTATATTTGCTGGAAAAACTGATGTGGAAATTGTGCCTAACTGGAAAAACTAATGGGTTTTTTGGGCAATAAAGCAAAAGATATTTCATTAGAGGCTGATAACTACCAGTGTAGGTGCTAGACAACTGAATAACATTTTGATGTAGCAGTACATGTCTAGTGACAGAGTTTTCACGCATTTAATATTATTTAATATTGTGTGTTGTAATTTCTGATGTTATCAACATCCATGTAGAACCAATGGAATTTGCAATTTGCAGTACTATAATTTTGGCATCCTTTAATACTAAAGTGATAAATCTCCTCCCTGCTTCACATGTCATTGTTGTTATATAAGCTAAATATAGGGATGCTGGGGAGAGGGAAGGTTGTCTTTCAAGAAGGGGTAAATATTTGCATTTTTGCCTCACGACAACACTGCCTCTGTAGGGAAAATTTACTTCTGGATAACAATTACAGATAAATTGGGTGGAAAACTCACTCTATCTTTACATTGACCACCTTGCTTAGTTTCAATCTTCAAGCCTTCCTTGGTGGGATTAGCGCCTGGAATTTTTCTTGGTCTCTTCAGCGTACTCCATGGCATGGTTGTGAACAACTTGTTTTTAAATTGGACTTTAAAGTCTTGCTGTTCCACCCTCAAAGCCAGTTCTTATTTCCCATTTTAAAATGTCACTGTCTGGGGGTTTGTTTAAGAGTATTAGAAAATTTTTCATACTCTGAGGATTTCTAGTGTTCTAAAATTTTGAATGTAAATCCCAGTGTTTTACAAAGGAACTTAAGGAAGATACTTTATTGTAGAACCCTTCAGCCATCTCAGCCTCGCAAGATACTTTTGTTTGAAAGGATGGTAACTCTACTGTTGCTACAGACACATTGATGACATTTATGGACAGATTCCATGTCATCCCAGCTTTATGTGTTTAAGGTGAAAGTTATAATGCTCTGGTGACCCAGAAGTCCAGATAACCATTCTTAGTCATCCACCAGACTCCAGGCACACTTTGTTCAAGGGCACAACAAAATAGAAATTATGAGTCTTCCAGTGAGAATTCATATGCAGAAGGGTACTGGAGAAAATTGTGAACACAAGATACCTAAATGACTAGTAATAATCTAGATTAAACTGATTTTGGATTAAAGACAGAGTTAAGTAAAGAATAAATCTATATGTAGTCTTAAACTGCTGCTATTACATGGCTCAAACATTTGTCTAAATTATTGTATAGGTAAATATGCTTATTTCATATCATCTCTGCTTGGTGTAACAGAAATCTGATTTTTAAAATAATATACTTAGAAATTGTGTCTCTGAACATCCTAAAAAGGTGTTTATCCAATATTCATGCATATGAAATTCTGTCAGCATTGAGTTGTGTTTAATAAAATTGGTTTAATTTTATTTGAAGAAACTGCATGGTGTTTTATTTTTTCTTTAAAGTTATGATACACTTAGAGCGTTCATAGTGGGAATGTTAATAGCTCAGCCTCTCCCAAAAGAGGACACTGTGATGGCATTTCAGCTCTGACCCTCCCACTCCAAATTTGAAATCCAAACTGGGAAACAGGGAGAGGTTCCTTACATGGCAATTCAGACATTAGTCAAAGTTTCTTGTCACTGGCTATGAATATTGCTAACCATTCACATGCCAGGAATTGCATTATTGGGCTTCAGGAAACAGAAGTATCTTGAACTGAGGGGCACTTACTACATTTTTAGTATCAATTAATTGTGTCAGTTTCTGTTTTGTAAATGTAGGATAATCATATGTTACCTCAAAATAACTAATTAATTAAATAAAAATAGCAATACACTACTTGAGAATATATTTCCAATAATATTGCCATCTTTATTCATCCCACTGAGTTAGATGGCCTTTTTTATGGATCTATAATCCAACTATACTATTTTAACAAAGTTTTACAATAGACAACAGTCCAGTTTTAGCTCTCTAGAACAACATCTGAAAACTGATATCCAAGGTTTTTTTTGGTTTTTTTTTTGTTGTTAAACATTCAATTCAGATAATTTTTTTAATGTAAGCAGATGCAGAAGATGTTTTTCTTCATGTAGCTATCACTTATTTTAGAGTTCCTGATCAATCACTATCTCAGGATTATTACTGTTTTCTTTCCTTGTTTAAGCAGGGGGTTTTGGAGCGTAGGAATTACTATGGTTACAGTCTGAGTGGTGAAGAACAATAGACTGTCCTTGACAGCAAAAACATTTAAGAATTTCTGATGTTCTGCCACTTTTACACATCAGATAAATACAAAGAAATTCTGAAAAGTATCAGCAAGATTATAAGGTATTGGAAGGGTTAAAATATTCTTGAAGGTATGAAGCCTATTAGCAGATGTGGAAATAAAGCCTAGACCTTTTTATCCTAACTATTTTAAGAAGGACTTTTTGTTTAAAAAAATAATTGCTTCCAGTATAGATTTATTTTTGCAAGAGATTTAGAAAACAAAGGTAAACTTGTGTGACTTTTCCCCAGAGTTTTGAAAATAGCAGTTTATCAATGAAATTATTCAATATTACTGAATGTGATTTCTGCCAACCAAGACAATGTATTAACAAAGCCCTGCTTATATGGCATATCACAAAAATAAATGAAACACTTATTGATCCATTTTAATGAATTCAACAGAAGTTATATTAAAACAGATTCATTTTATTGATGCATCTGTCTCACTAACAACTTTTCCATGTTTTAAAAAATCTCGTGCTACACATTTCTACAAGAGACCTTACTGTTTGACACTTCATTAAAGCACCAGTCTTGGACTATGAACGAAGGAGGAAGAGCATTTAAAGTATATATTTATAATAGTCACAGTGTATAGTTAGATGGTCTCTTTTTACATTTGATATCTCTATTCTACATTTGGTTACTCTAAGTAGACTTACTCTTATTAACGACGACCTTTGATTTACATTGATATTAGATAGTTTATCCAAAAAGTACAAATTCTGCGTGATTCCTTCTGTTCTGAGATCTTCCAGATCTTCCTTGAAACTGTTCTTTCAAGGACTGTTTCAGTTCTGAATGGTTTCTCTCACCCTGAGAGATTACATGCTTTAACATGTAAGCAAATGGTTTTGTCAAGTGTTCTCATCACTGATTTTGGCAATAAACCCAGCAAACACAAACTGATTGATTACATCTTTTTTTTAATTTATTTTTTGTCTGTCTGTCTGTATATAATACTAGTCCCATCATAACATAAAATGAACTTGCAGATAGAAGAATTGTGGGAAAATACTTCATATCTGACAACAATAATGTAACTACACGATGTGAACAGAATATGGCAGAATTATAGCAATCACTGCAGGCAGGGGGTAGCTGATAGGTAGGAGCTGCCTTTCCTGGCTGGCTGCATTATTATATGAGTTCACAACTGAGAAAATGGCCTCTGCTACCCAGCCTGACACTGCAAACTAGAGAAAGCTGGGTCTCACTAAGGACCTGTTCTGCTCATAATAGGTTCAGAAAAGATGGGGTCAGTCCACACAGTATGAACACAAAGCTTTCAGGTGACCTTTTCTTTCCCTCTTCCTTTTAACTATTACTTAATATTATACCAGTCTGTCACATCCCAGTATACTGACTTCAGATGAATTGTTGTGTGGGAGCACATCCGGGATGAGTCTAGGCTACCCTGAGAGGAAAGGTTATGAAGTCCTTCATCAGTTCAACAGCTCAGGATTAGCAACAGGAACTGTCTTTGCAAAGAATGGACAGAGTCTGAGACGGGAGAGGGATCATTATACAATAGCAGATTGCTTTAAAACCTTAATAAGTTTGGATGTGTGTTCTAGCTCAGCAATTCATTTTTATTTGCTATTATAATGGAAGTTTAACAATGATGATAAAATCTCAGCTGTTTATATAATAGTGTCTGGGGGTTTACAAGAAGTATTCAGCATGCTAGATAGTTAACATGAATATATCAAGTAAATCCACAGTCCAAGCTGCAATCCAAATCAGTGTTCTGAGAAGTAAATTGGTGCTAAATGTATAAACTATTTTCATTGTTGTTGCACAAACACAAATGTTGGCGGATATTCTTCTGAGGTGATCTGAAGTTAATTCCTTTATAATTGCTACTAAATTAAATAACACACTGAAAAAACACACCAATAATTTCTTCTTGAGAAAATATGTTAGTTGACCAAATATGAAACTTTTCATTTTGTTTTCTGTCCCTGTGTTAGGTAACTAAAAATAAATTGTGGAATGGAATTCATCTTTAAAGAAGAAATTGAAACATTTTTATTTGAAATGGTAGAATCAAACATTTTGAAGTTTTCATTATCCTCTGGGCATTTTTTTTTCAGCCAAAGGATGCTCTCAAATTTTATAAATGGTTTGTTATATTTTTCTAAAAGGATTTTTTTTTTTGCAAACTTTAGTCACTTATGTCATTAAGCTGTATATTGCAACATATTAAATAAAGAAAAATGTCTCTATCCTCCTGCTGAATGAGAGAAAATGCAGCTTACACACAGTCACATTCAGATGTGAAACTCAAGAGGCCGTGTGTCCTTCAATCTCACTGCACACAATAATTGTAAGTAAGAGGTTGAAATGTGATTCAAATGCAGCATAAAATTTCAGAATCCAAAAGGGATTTGACCTTCCCATAGTATCACCTAGAAACATAGTGCTTTTGAGGGGTAACATCCCAGAACGTTCAGTGTGTGAGTTCAATATTGCAGAAAGCAGTGAAGGCAAGGATGGTTGAATGTTGCAGGAAATAAAGATCAAGAGGTGAAAGCACAAATGTGGAACCTTGCAGTGCCTTATAGAAATAGGGCTGAAGGAGACCCAACAGCCATAAGAATGATGTACTCTGGGGCATTTGGATATCATGACGAGTTCCAGAGAGAGATTTGCAGAAAACCAGAAGAGTTTCTTGCCATGGTGTTAACAGACCTTGTAGACAAAAACACCATGAAAAGTAGTGAACACCAGAAGCTGGATTTTAGGTACAAATGTTGAATCATAATTGTTTGGGGATGTACATATGAGAGACACATTACGTACAGGAAGGTAAACCAATATATATCAAGCCAAGTAACCCTGTCTCTTTTGGCATAAGTTTCCATGTCATTATTTGTAGATTTTAGTCTTTTTAACTGAGACATAGCAACAACTAAATGCAAAGTGTTCTGCGTCTGATGGAAAGGAATGAAATATGAATAGGATGATGCAGACATTGGTTTTGAGCATCAGTTTTTTCTTACTTTTGTGATTCATCCCAAAATTATGTAAGCAGAATATGCAGGTGTTCTGTTGTGTTCTGATAGAGCTGAGGCCACCAGACACCATTCACCAAATACTAATACATGATACAACATATTGAAACATAAACTTGTCTTTTGTAATGAAAAAAATTGCTCTAAAGCTTTTTTAAATATAAAATCTAACCTATAACATAAATTTGAGATTTGTTTTGTCTTTTATTATTCTTCCACCCTATCTATACAAATCTTCCCATAAGTTCAATCAGAAAACTTGTCCTATTGGAGAATGCTATGTGAATTACACCTGGTTTTCATTATTTTTAGCTTTTGTATCGTGTACTAAAACACATTTGAGATTTTTCATTAAAATTAATAGATTAAATCAATATAAATCAAATAATTTCAAAGAAACTGTAGGTTATTTTAAAATGTGTGTATGATGTTCTACTCAAATAAAAATGAAGTCTGGCAATTTAAAGCGTTACCATTTTAATTAAAGTGACTGCTAACACATTGAAAATTGAACCTTGAAAGGTTTAATGCTGTTTGCAAGCTACCAACCTCCAAGGTAAAGTAAGAATGATAAGAATAACAAATGGGGATAAATTAGGAATAGAAATCTACTTATACTATTATATAGCAATATCACAACATTTTTCAAACAGAAAGTTATTCCTAGCTCCTAAATCATAATAAGTTCAGGGAATTTCAAAATAATTTAGGTAGTGGGGCTTTTTTTTGTTTTGGTTTTTGTTGTGGTTTCTTTTTTCTTATTCCTTTTCTAATACAATGCTAGTGTGCAATGACAACTTCTGTATAAAACCATCTTTTATGTTTACTGGAAACCTGAGAGCGTGTAGAAGTCTTACATGTTCCTCATCCTTGTTATTCTTGCTTCAGAATATCCTGAGCTGAAGCAGCCAAGGTCATGGTCATGTATTTGATCACACAGAGCACTCTGTGCTTCTTTCATCAGATGATGGGTTTTGGGCTTTGCTTTGTTTCATAGAGTAGCTGCTGTGAAGAAGCACCTGAGGCTGACAGTTCCCTTTATCAGTAATCCATAAGGTTTGTGACTTCTGTTTACTAAAAATTTGCCCTACATATTATGAAATCATGATTTCTGGACCATTATTAGTTTTGACTGGGCCCTGGCAGATGGTTTACTTGTAAAAGAATAATTGTTGCTTTCACCCTTCAGCAGAATTAGGCAAAACATTTAGCAATAGAATTCAAACACCTGGGACCTTTTCCATAGCCCCTATTTTTCCTTCTGTACAGTGTTTTAATTCTACTGCAGTGGTGTCAAAATGCATGGTTTTACAATTCAGGATTGTTGCATGTGCTGTACAACATAAGGATCCAGTCTGTCATAGGCTTAACTGTTTGATAGCAAACAATTTTTGAAAGCTTCCCAATTATTTAGGAAAATTATTTCTATTGACTTTTGATACAAAATCTGTGGAAATTAAAATTAATTAAACATGGACAAAAATTAATTTATAATATTACTCCATAACAATAAAGTAACTATCAGTGATAGGAAGAACAAAATCCAACTAGAGCCACATAGCTTTTCTTACAGCTTCAATTTATAACAACTTTACATATCTTTAAGACACAGAAAAGAATGCCAGGCAGGAATTGTGTGCCTAGGTCAACTTGTCCTGTCTTGTGGGGGGCTCTTGTGAAAGAACTCATAGCTCTAATAACTGACTTATTGCAATTCATTATAATTGCAGTTTTATCTCACCATAGTCAGGTGTCACTTTTCTTGTATGAGTTGGCATGTTTATAAACATAAAACTTTTTGTTTTAAAAAACCAAAGGTGTCCTTTGCCTTTAGGATATAAGGACCGCAGTGGTGAAAGGACAATGCTGTGGTAGAGAGTTACTTTCGATCTAATGAATACAAAGGAGACATTTCTACCTCAGGAGGTGAATCTGTGGTCATTATCAGTCACATAAAATATTTTAGTTGCCCTCTGCTGTTGTGACTTCTGGGCTCTCATAAATCAGATGAGATGCTGATGGTCAAACAGACTTATTATATTCCCTGAGTCAAAAGTCCTGTTTTTCCACAATCATTTTGACCCTGCACTTATCATCTAGTCCTGTTTTAACATAACTCTTAAGAGTTATTTTTCACTGCTGGCTGATATCCAGCAAAGGAAAACTAGTACTTGACTTTAATGCAGTGAAAAATGAGAACTTCCTAGTTTAAAACTAACCTGGTCTCCCGTGAAATTCTACCATTTACCAGTCAGCAGGACCTAGAAACCTAAATGCCTTTGTGTGGGGCTGAGCACACCACTCTTGTATGTGTACAAAAGTGGTAACACCGAGAGCCTTGAGGAGAGACAGACATTTAAGTCTGTCCTGCTAGGAATAACCTCTCCTCACACTCTTTGAAGAACTCTTACATCTGAAAGGTACCTGAGCCCTACTAGGGTTTTCTGTGTAGTAACTTCTTGCTGAACCTTAGTTTTTTCTTCTTGTTTTCTTCACATTCCAATGAGACGTTGGGCTCTTGGGGAACTTGGAGATGAGATGAGTTTTGTGCAGAAAGTCCTAGGGCAAACAAAGACCCAAACTACAAACAGCACAGAAATGAAAGTAAAATAAAAATTGGTCCCAGTGCCACAAAAAACTCCAATCCAAACAAATTAAAAAAAAAAAAAAATTATATATATATATGTCCACAAGGAAATTCTTTACTATGTCAGGGAAACTAAATCTGATTGTGATAAGTCAGGGAAAAGCATCTGATTGTGACTTGAACAGGACTGTCTTCAGCTCTAATCTCTCTTAAGCTTCTGAAACTAAAGATTGAAATAGTTCTTGCTCAGATAACAAGAAAAATATAAAATATTTTATTATTTTGTTTGTTTGAGTTTTTTTTTTAACTTTAAGGAGTAGTGGTATTGGCCAGAATTAAGTCTTTCTCTTTTGGGGATGATTTGTGGTAGTATTATTGTGAAAAGTGCAAAATACCTAACCAAGGCTGAGCTAGTTTGGGAAAGAAGGTTTGTGTTTTATTTACCTTCTGTTAAAAAGCTGTATAGTTAGCTTCATTTTCATTATAGATATTCATCAAATTATACAGTTGGTTAGGAAACCCAACAAACATGGTATCACAAAATTCTTGCATTCACTTCAGTGGAGCACTTCATCATTTACTGTGAAAGAAGACAACTATTTAAAATGCGCTGTGAATAAAGCCAGCTTCTAGGAGATGTAACAGAAGGTCTGTCTGCAAAACAGAATAAAGCATATGAAAAGCTGTCTTTGTTACCAAGACACCCACCCAGAATCTGCCTTTTCCTCTAGGGCCACAGCCTGATCTCCTGATTCACCACACACAGGCAACCTAATAAATCACAAGCAGGATTGCAAGAACATGGAAAGGACCCATGACATGTACTCCCCTGCATGAAACTGATGACATATTGTCAGGTGTGCAGGTTTTCTGAAGGACAGTTGTGGGTGTGTTACCTTGTAGTGCCACAGACACACCGTGGCCTCAAAAAAAGCAAGGACTACTGCACATCAGACATCTACTGCCTCAGATCCTGGGGATGCTATGGGCTGCTTGATTGCTTGGTCACACAATTGCCATTTAATCTGGAACTTCTGTAGGAGCATTAGACATATCTTCATCTCAGTTAATAATAAGATAAGTAAAATAAGGCTATTTAACTGTGTGCATATGTCCTGGACTAGACAAAAGTAAAATTCTAGAAGGGAAGAACTAGAGGTGTTCCTTGAATGGCAACTGGGGCAGGAGCTTTTAATCTGTCCAGAAACTTTAGCCAACAGCTAAATTTTTCTTGAGGTATAAAAATTTTAATTTTTAAGCATCCCAAGAAAAATCCTTCACAAAATCTGAAGAGAATACTTTACAAAACCTAGACAGACGAACTGCATTTTGAAATACAGCTAATTTTGCAAGACCAAATCACTTCGATGCATCAGGTACTGACAAATTTATATTTTGGTAGGGAATGGAATTCAGTGTTTAACCAATGGTTGTGGATCAATATGATGTCAGCTGAATCCTTCTCATACTAAAATAAGACAAAAATTTTACAATTTGTTCCAGTGGTTATAGAAACCAACCCTTTCCCAGCATAAATAAAAGGAAGAGCTGATAGTAAGAACCTGGATTATTTGAACAGTAGGAGAAATAATTCATAATTACTGTGGTGTGCAGCATTTTACTCTCAAGTTTAATGTGTTTTTTTAATGAAATTATGGCTTCTAATTGTGTCTACTTGCACGGTAATATTCAGCCCTTTTAACAAACCCATTTAATTTCTCAGCTTTATAATTGAAAGCGATAGTATTATGTAGTATATAATTATTTGCATCTCTATATATGCACACATTTTTATGTATAAATTATCTACATGTATGCTACAGATATTTTGAACCTTTCTTGTGTATTTCAAATCTTCATGCCTCAGTTAACAAGTGAAAAACCTATTATTGTACACAATCTTACAAAAAATATTATTTGTAAACTTAAATGGAAACTCTCTGAGGAGCCAGACTACATTTTATGAAGAATTAATTATGGGGAAAATTTTTTTAATTTTGCCAAATCGTCCCTCTTCCAGGATGCTCCCTAAGACATTAATTTGTAATCCAAACGATCTTTCCTACTGTATGGTTTTACCTAAACTGTGCCAACCTCAACAGTATTAGAGCTTGGCTAGAATTATGATTGACTCCTCCTAAATTCACTGCAGCTCAAAAAACTCACTGCAGTTCAAAGCCTCAACAGACTCTTTCTAGCTTCCCTGGGAGTTAGGGCTATACATCCAACTCACCTCCCTTCTACTGCTGCTCCAAAAGTTTTATATCTGTAATGCTCTTTGGGTTCATATACAGCCTTAGAATAATATAACTCTGGAGTTATTCCAAAATATTTGCTTATTGCACATGCTACATATCCTAAATAATCTCATAAATAGCCAGTATATCACAGGATAAAAGAAATAGGATATATTGAAGTGCACGAAGGGAGTAGTCAGTTCTAAGCCATAATCAGAGATCATTATGTATCTGCTAAAATTAAGATAGAAGAACATAAGTGATTCCTCTGTGCTGTGCAACTGTTTGGAACTTCAACTGTTCAGAACTTCAACTGTTCCAAACATTGCATTCATAAAAAAAAAAAAAAAAAAAAAAAATCTCTGTCTTAAAAAAGCTTTCATTAAAGGTTAGGTTCTCTGCAAAACAGATTTGAGTAGTGCTAAAACACAGCCAGATCAGAAATCAGCTGTGATTTTTACTGAAGTATTAATAGAAATGCAGTCTTCTGAGGAATGTTAGGATTGCTGACAGGTTGTGGAGGTGGTAAGAATATCAGATGTAACCGCTGGAACTAAAAGCAACATTCATAATTTCATTGAATAATAATCCCTTTGTGGTCTCTAACAAGTTATTTAGGATACACATTGCAAAAGCTCATAAGGAATTCATATATCAAAATACCCCTAATTTTCAGTGGGAATTAGTGCATCAAATGTACCTGAGTACAGATGTAGAACTTATTCTCTGAAATTGCTTAGGGAAGTGAATCCCCAGAGAATTAGAATGGCAACATTTTTAAAGAACTTATTTGTAGAATAGTGTTGAATTATACTAATCTGTTTCACCAAGGTAGAGGAAGACCTTTAATTTTACAGTGGTTAACAGCTTAGAAAAATATATGGATATACAAGCACAAGTGCATGTTTTCAATGTGACCTAGATGCATACTCTGCCTGGATTCCCTTGACCAGGGTTAGAAACCTCACCCTGCACAGCTAGAAATGCAGGAAGGTAAGAGATCCCAACAATTCTGAAAATTCTGGACAGGCCATTCAAATTACTTGAGAGAGTGCTGACTTCTTGAAAAATTAGGACTATAAATGCAATTCAGGTGGCCCAGAGGAATCACCGAGGAAAGCGAACAGCCTTTGCCTTGTTTTGTTTACTTCAGAGAGCTCATTGTCTGGAAAAAAGCTGATTATATAATTCAGTTGATTATCCCACTGTAATGAGGACAGAAAATTGCTAAAGATTTCTTATGTGGGACTATTCCTTGTGATTAGTTTTTAATACTCCTTACCCAAAAGCAGCTTTCTCAAGTCTAAGAGAAATCAGCATTTAATCACCTGGGACTACTAAGGAGAATGCAGCCCTTGCTGGGTGACAGGAAAGGGTAACACAGAAACATTCTGAGGCTGGTGATAAAGTAGAAGTTATTTCATCTTGTTTTTTGCCCTCTGAAGAAGCACAGATAAGTTCACTGCCACAAGAAATAGGAAATGCCCTCAGGCACTGAAGATCTCAAGAGTGCATGTGTGTCTCTGCCTCTCTCTCACACCACCAAAGGGAGTAGCTCTTCAAAAATCCTGTTTCAGACAAATAACTGAACTCATCCTATAGAGCCAGGAGAGAAATGAAACTGCACTAAATTCCAGGATTAACTGTTTAGAAGGACTTTCACACACACTGGTCCAGCAGTGAGGTATCAGAGGACTGCACCGTGTGTTCCTAAAGGTTACACCTAATTTTTTTGAGCCACAATTAGGACAGTAAAACCCAGACAGGATATGCCATTTTCCTTTCNATCCCCCCTACCCCCTTGTACATGCTCAAGTGTTTCTAGAACAGGCAAGTATTTTTTGGTCTAAGCCAATAGTCCAGAAGAGTAGGTGGAATGCTGTTATCAGATAAATCTTTAGTCTTTTGATGGTGATTCAGCAAATAGCAGTAAACAGAGGCTGACTAGAAAGCTGGAGATAAGCTGAGGCCATGCTCTCAGTGTTTACATTTTTATTTTGACAATCTGCTCCTGTGAACATTTGGCCTCCTGTTGGGCTTCCTTCCTCTTCCCCAGCCTCGATGATGCTCTTGGCCATGGACTGTGAACTAAGGGCACTCCCTCTGTGTGGACCTGAGCAAGCTTACCAAGGCATGACCTCTGAGGAAAGAGAAATACCTTTACCGAGGGCATCTGGCAGAGTTGGGGAGTGAGAAACACATCCAGCTGTTCAGCATTATCTGTCAGGGCTTTAGGGCTTATCGTAAACCTGACTTTGGGAAACTTAGTGAAAATTAGCGTTGGCACCTGATGAGTCTGGAATTTTCAAGCATCTCCAGCATTAAACAGAGGCTGGTATTTAGAAGTTTGACCATGTACTGCTATAAATCCTTCAGATCTAATTTTGTGTACGTAATTTATGTTTTGAAGGGAACGCAGGTGCTATTTGTGGCTTTGAATTCACAAATTAAAGTACACCACAAGAGACATATATCCATGTAAATTGAAACTAATGAAGAGGTTCCTACAAAGCTTAGCAAAGTCAAGATCTGTACCTTTATAGAGCTCTGCTATAAAAGCATCCTATAAAATTGAATTAAAGTATTAATGCAGTAGTGTGTTACTGTATTAACGTACTGTAGCATGAAATGAACTTTATCCTTTTAGAAAAACAATTATTATTTAATGTAATTTCCTATGTGTTAATATTGTAGAAACAAGGAACCATGGTCAATTTACAATTATCATCTCAGTGAGATAGATTTTCAGATACTTGTTATTTACATTTTCCTATTTTTTTCAGCCTTGGACTGAAACTCTCAAAGCCAGATTTTCCTGTTTCTGCACAAATACTCATTTTTCTTCCACTTCCCCTCTAAAGATATAAAGTCAGTTGCAACATGACGTCACTGAGTATCATGCTTAGCATCAAGCCACGTGAAAGCATAGCAGCCATGTTGTCTAATGCTGGGCCAGAACCTACCAGTGTGACGGAATGGCCTGAAATTGTGTCAGGGGAGGTTTAGGTTGGATATTAGAAAAATGTTCTTTACCCAGAGGGTGGTTGGGCACTGGAGCAGGCTTCCCAGGGAAATGGTCACAATACCAAGCCTGACAGCTCAAGAAGTGCTTGGACAACACACCCAGGCACATGGTGTGACTCTTGGGGTGTCCTGTGCATGGCCAGGGTTTGGACTTGATCCTTGTGGGTCCCTTCCAGCTCAGCATATTCTGCGACTCTGTGATTCTGTGATATCTGGGGTGGAGATGTTGCAAGGAGAAGGGGAAAGGCCCATATTGCTGACAGAGTTGTCAGTGCTCTACTGAGCTATGAAGAGAGAAGGCTTCTGGCAACTCTCCGTGTCGAGGTGCACAGAGAAGAGCAGATGCAGCTGTGGAGACCTGCAGGCAGTGCTGACAGACTGTGCCAGAGGCTTTCTCTCCTGAAAGAGGGAGCATAGAAAGAGGTCAAACAGCACACTGTAACCATCAGAGACTTGCAGTAGGTGGATTAAATCTGCTTCACAAAAGAGAGAGGTTTCTCTGTGGTTGTTGGAGTGTCTTTTGAACGCAGAAGGCTCAGGGGAACAATGAAATATTCTCTGCAAAACCTTGTGCAAAATCTTAATTTGGAAGAGTCTGAGCAACTTCAGTACCTGTAAATTCTCCCTGATAAATACTTGCAGCATGTCTGCCATACTGTAAGAATCCTTTTTGGTTTTAAATGATTTTTTGTTTTAAAACAACCAAATATTTCTGTTAAAAGGTCAAAAAATGTTTAAAAGAAGATTTAGGAAATGAAAATCAACAGGCATATATAAGAAGTGTTCTGGAGTATCTGAATGACTTTGATTAATGCAGATCTTGACCCATTTAGCTCATTTAACCAATAGTAACTCAATGTCATTTCAATTTTATAGCAAACAAGAAAAGGGAGAATTAAAAATACTAAAACTGAACCTTTGTAAATTAAATCAAAACAGTTAAGGGTTAAACAACATCACTAGAAAACCAAAATTTTATTGCCTTGTATGCCAGTTGGCCCTAAAACTGTTTGGTTATTACTCTAAGCAAAGTATAGCCATCCATCACTTTGTAGTCCTAAACAGAAACTTGAAGGACATAGGTTTAAATTAAATGTCAAATTATTGATTTATTTTTAAACAGTCTTCAAATTATATAAATTAATGGATTTTATCTTATGCTTGCAATGGACAAATTATACATTTACTGCATCTCAGCAGTAAATCTGAATAAAATGCTTGGAAGGGGTATTTCAATAAGTGATGGTATCTCAGTCATTTGCAGTCCTGTAAATATCCTCTTAGGCATCTCAGTAGTAGCTGGCTTTCATATGTTCTACAGATGCCCAGTATACATTCATCTCAGAAAGGAGTTTAAATGAAAATAATTTCTACCATAAGGCTTGAAGGAAAGAAAACAGCCTTCTTTAGTTCTCACTGTGCTCAGATACAATTGATGATGACTGAAAACAGAGTGAAATGGGGTGATGAGGATCAACAACAGTTGCTAAAGTTTATCATTTTGCTCTAATGGATATTTTGGGACAAGAGAAATTAAGTTTATGACTACATTGCATTTCTTCCTTTCTCTCAAATTTGATCAAACCCATGGTGTTAAAAAGCAAATTTTGTGATGACTTTTTAAACTAAGTAAAAACATTTGCTTCCCCTTCTGAGGGTTGATATTCTGTTTTATTAACCTTTCTACACACTTTTTTGTAGTTTTAATATACAGGGAAAAAGAAATCAGATAGATAAGGCATAGCAGTGGATAAGAGATTATCAGTGGTCAGGAGAATGGATAGTAAGCAGAAGGTACTCATACAGATGAGAGCTGTAGCCAGTTAGCTGAAACTGGTAGTGAAAGATTAATCCAGCTAAGGAAATTAGTTTCTGGTCAGTAGAAAGCAATTGAAATGCTACATATTATTGCCAGCAGTCTCAGTGGCAAAACTGAAAAACAAGAACTCTTTAGAGCAGGACCTGAGAAATAACATTCTCCGGTAGCAGAAGCATGTTAGAACAGCATCCATGGCAGCAACACAGGTATGAAAAGATTTGCTTTCCACAGAACTGACAGAAATAAAGACATAAGGTGATTCTATTTTAAGGATATGAAAGACTTCAGGAAATAAGAAAGATATGAGAGGCATAAAGTACAATCTTTCGGAGTCAAAATTGTGTGGGGACACATGATAAAAGATGAATTACAAGCATGACACTGGGAAGTTTTGGGTCAGATAGATAAGGACAGAGAGCTTCATGGTGTTTCTAGAGGGAAAAAATAACTCCAGTAGTGATATATCTATGAGAATCTCCAGTTACTAGATATAGACTGAGAAATAAATGGGGCAAATATTCACAGAATCATTTAATCCTGGACATGGTAGTTGAGAGATTAACTCAAAAAATTAATGTGCAGAAGAGGAAATATTTTAAACTTCATTTCAGTAAGTACTTAAACTACACATGGTGTTAAAAATAACCAGAGTTGGAAGATTGTAAATTAAATGGTAAATATGTAGAAATAGTAAGGTACTTGATTTTGAAATGGAAGACTTGAGGGGAAAACAACACAACAAAGAAAATAAGAAAAATGAAACCAGAAACAAGCTGGGGAAAATGAAGCAAACTGCTGAGGGACAGAATGTGACAGACGACAAGAATTAATTTCAGTTAAAGGTACTATAAATACTCAGGCTCTAAATCTCAGAAAAAGACAGAGAAATCCTTTGAGACAAAAAGCCTACACTTACAGCATGAACACCTTGAGAAAGATATATATATAGCATCTGAAAGGAGTGGGGAAAGGAGGGAGGATCCCAAAGTATGTCAGACTAGACGTGAAGAAGCACACAGAAGTATTAAAACAAAGCAAGCTTGGTCTTTGGGATAGAACATGCAGTTGACTAAACAATGATGATATGTGAGAGAAGAGCCAGTGCATGGTTCCTAAATTGAGTTAATATTCAGCTTCAGTGTTTGTTACAGACACTGTTGGCCATTCAGACATACACATGAACATGGAGATGGAGTTTACTGCTGCAAAATGTATGCCAGTTGAGAAGGCTGGATAACCCTAGCCCAGAAAAGTTAGTACAAGATTATGGGGATGCCTTAATATATTTTCTTTCTTTCTTTCTTTTTTTTTTTTTAATCATCTGATTTATGATCAGACTAGTCTATTCCTCTGAGGACAGTCACAGTCATAGAGAAAAGCAAAGGCAGCCAGAAGCTATATTAACAGAGGGAAAAATGTCCTGGGGATTTCCCATCATGTATCCCCTCACAAGGATTACAAAAAACTTTAAAAAGACTTGAAGAAGAATATAATGCAATCTGGATACAAATTAAAAACTGAATATAATGCAGAATAGTTTTAACAAATTAATATCATGCCACACTAATTTAATAACTACCTTTGATTTTTCCATAGGTAAACTCATTTGACTTAATGGAAATGATTGATGATGGTGAAGAGAGAACAGAGAAATTTTAAGATGGATCAAGAACTCAGAAAACACGATAAGATTCTATTGTCTAAGAGATTTTAGTGTAGTTTCTATAGGATAAATTTGGGACTCAATGTTTGAAATTTTTTATTAATATTCATAGTAGAAAAATGACAATGTGAGGGTGAAATCAAGCGGTATTACAAAATAACTAAATGCATTCAGCACGAAGAAGAGAAGATCAATCAAAAAAAGAAAAAAAGGGAGACAGTTCTCTATGAAGTGCATACAGTGCTGGTGAACACTTGTCTAACAAAGAATACCAAAAATTCACAGGAATTCTCAGACCGTCTCTTGACACTGAATCATAGCACCTACCTCAATTCAACAAGATGCTTGAGTCCCTTCCATATAATTAATGGCTACTTTGCCAACTTTTTGCTGGCTTCATTGCAAACCAATTCACTTCGTACTTAGTCCAAAGGAAATGGTCCAGCTATGCACTTGGCATTGGTATCTGGAGATTAAAAGCTTGTTACACACTTTTGAGAAAATACCTAGCTTTATAGGTGAAGACTCATTCACAAGTTCTGTATCCAACCTTATTAACAACTTTTTGTCATTTTCTACAGTCACAACATTAAATAAAAACTTATGCATATAACAAGTGTAAAATATGAAACTGTAATGTTCGTTCTTATCAAGACATTTCCTCTCGCTGATACCCAGGAGATGAGGAAATGTATTCATATTTGAAGCTACTCATGTCAGTCCTTATATAACCCCAAGGAACCTTTTCTTCAGGGAGCACAAAGTGTATGTGGCTGTTGCATTCTCACTGCCAAACTCCCTGCTGCTTCCACTTAAGTAGAAAAGTTTTAGCAGTTACTCTGTGGTATGAAATTTACATTGCTTTTGCTACATAACCTTTTCCTGGCTGACAACTGTCTGCTGTACTTGAGGAGCCAGTGGGACAGTCTGACCCAATCAAATCCTATGCAGAGGCAGAGTTCAAGGAGGTTTGGGGGTTTCTTCACCAGAAGAAAGGTTCAGCCAAACTTAGCTCTGCTCCTGTCAGTCAGATCTGCTCCTTTTCCAAATTAAAATGAAGTTTCTGGAAAAGAATGCAAACATGAGAAAATTATACTGGTAGAAAAGACACTCTTCATGGGAAGATTTAGTTCGTTAACTATAATAGCCAGGATTTTGCTGGTTTAATTTTTCCTCCATAACATTTTATATTTGTTTTTGTGTTTGTGTAAAAACAATCATTTAATCTGGATAGTTTATGCATTAATAGGTTAGTATAATGGAGAGAATTAGAAATACAGCCATAAATTATATGTTGAGTAAGACACTAATTTATCCCAATGTAATTGGAACTGCACAAGAAAGTGAAGTGGTGAAAGGGCCATTCTGACTCTTAGATGTCCTTGTATCCTGAACCTGGGAGTACAGCTCTCATCTAATTAAACAAACTTTACTCAATGAATCAAAAGAATATGGAATTAGATCTTCATGCAAACTACCATGTCCTTTAAGTCTCCTGAAATGTCAGGCATTATTCCCAAAGTTGAGGCAGGCTAATGAAGGTGGAAACCTCCTGCTCTTCAGGACACCTCTGAAACTTCGTGCTTTAAAACGTGTGTTTACTTAATGCTATTTAATTGTAAACTAATAGTAAGAAGCATAGAATGACTGGGAAATTCAAGTGAATCAAGGATGTTGCATCCTGCTGTACATTTCCACTGGAGCTTGTAAAATAGTGGTTCTTTAGCCTGGTTTCTCACCTTCATTTCCAATCTCGGCCCTACTTATATCAGAGTTCAGGAAAAATATAATAATGAAAGAGTTAATAATAGTATTTTGCTTTTCATCACCACTTTCCAGTTGTAATCTAAGAGTTGCAGAGAATGGATTTATAAATAAAAAATGCAAAACTGTTCCCAAGATGTTTAGCTGGTACAGTGTAACAACCCAGCAGCTGAATATTCTCACTATTTGCACAAGATAACTATAAACAGCAATTCAGTGTTTTCAAATGAGCAACAAATAAAGCAAGATTAAAAGCATGACTATATCTTCCATTTCTCATGGTATGTTTGTTTTTTATGTTCCATATGAAATTAGTAATAATTGCACCCCTGTGAAAAGTATTCCACAGAAATTAAAGGATTTCCTGATCCCATATATGCAGAGAGGGTAACAGAAACTGTTGCAGAATTATTAAGGCAAGGTGGTAATAGCCAGAATTTCCACCTTATCAACCCTGCCTGAAGGGCAGAAGTAGTTGGGATGAAGCTGAAAATTTTCTGGCTCTTTCTGGCTGGATTTTTTGTTTGAAATATTTTGTTTTATAAATCAATAACAGTAAGCCCTGAGGATAGGGACCAAAACTCTGGCACTGGTAAGAACCTTATTCATCTTCCTCAGCTGGTTGTTCAGCCCACTGGCATACAATCTTACACTGAAAGTGATAGCCATGCCTAACAGGAATGGATGATAACTCATCTAAAGGCTATATCTATTGGGTCTGTATTATTATATTGCAGGTAAAAGGAGTTTTTCAGTTGACTGAAATAAAATGGAGATTTGGCACTGAGTGAGATTACTTATGAGTAGGATAAAGTGACTTTAGGTTTTAAAGATACGTCAGAGATATAGTAAATAAATCTTTTATTATTAGATGTTGAAATTCATCCATGTGTATCAGGTCAGCACAAAGCTTTTATACCACTCTCTATAGTTTAGAGATTCCACTGCTGGAAAATGTTATAATAGTTTTAAAAGGTAGATAGGTTGTTATAACCTTAATATCTTCCCTTCAAAGGAGGAATCAGCTCTTCCCCCAAAAGAAGTCTTATCAACTTTAAAAAAAGAAGCTAGCCAGGAGCTCTTATGCCTATCTGTCAGTATGCAAAAGAAAATGTGAGTTATTCCTCTGAAAATGTGCTTCTATGTATATCTAGTTCAGTAAATATTCATTTAGTTGTGTTTCTCTTCACTGCTCTTACTTAATCTATTAAGACAAAAAAGGTTGGGAGAGAGAAAAGGCTCCCAGGACAGATACTCCCCAAAACAAGGAAGCCTATAGGTGCTGGTTATTCACTCTTGCCACCACTCCTGAAAATGTCCACCTTTCAAGCTCTTCAAAACAGAAAATTTTCTTTCCTAGTGTGTTCAGGAAACACTTGACATCATTATATATACCATTATAAAAACATCCATCACATACAGTTATTCCATGAATGTTGATTATTTCTTCTGACCAACCTGAAAAATTCTTCTAACTCCTTACACTTGTATCTGTCATCTTACATCTATTCATTTGTATCTGACAAAGCTAAATGTGCTCTGCTCTTTTCATCTTTCCTTTAGCATCTTCTTGTAGTCTTTTATGTTCCTCCCTGCGCTCTCTTAGATGTGTCAACATTAGTGATCACAGAAAAAGGGAAGACTTCAGGATGATCTAATAGATAGCTCTAAATCAGGAATTCGTTTGACAAAGTAACACAAGCTAACCTGCACAGCCTGGTATACACTGTGCCCAGTGAGGCAAATGGCAGAAATCATCTTAGGAGACAGCCAGGAAATTTTATGTTGGAGAAAATTGAAGGAGACAGTGACATATCAGAGACTAAAGGGAAAGATAAGCTTAAGAGGGACAGACTCTTCGGGATAAGTTGGCTTTCCTTGTCTAAATAATTCTTAAGCTTCTGCAAGACACCTAACTTCAGCAGCTGATGTTTTATGTTACACTGAGGTAAAAAGTTGGCTAATAAAATCAAATTTGATTTCATTTAAAAGGAGCACAGAGTTGTTTCAGGAGTTCAGGGCAGGTTAAATGCGACACATCTGAGATTTAATATTTGAAAAACTAGCTTTTCTAGCTAGACTTTCTGCAGATTTAATGTGCTTGATAAATCACTGTCATTGCTACAATGGGACTGACATAGCAGGTATAGTAATAGAAGCCCAAAGGAAACACAACATGGTGAAGATGAATGATATCAAACAATACCTTTAATGGAAAACAACTTGGACAGAAATGCCTTGAGCTGCTATGTTTTTCTATCATGCCTTTTAAAATGCTGCATTGATTCAACAGTGATTTTGAAACTGATATGTAGGTGTATGACTATACTGTAAGAATTCAGAAATATAAGTGTATCTGATATAATATAGCATACATTATTGAAGGTGACTTTGTTTTGTTTGCCTGAAACAGTGCAAAATATGTGAAAATAAAGTGCTAAAGGCTTGTTGAGTTTTAAGCCCTGCATAGATTTGGATATTTCCACATCACCCATCAAATTTTAAGCACCATAATGTAGAGTACAAGCTAAAACGAGCAAGAATATTATGGTATGGACTATGGAATGAGTTTTTTGAAGCACTTTTGCATTTGAGCAATGACTGCATTTGTACTTGAACAAAGTTTAGTCACCAGAAAACCATCAGAGGCAGAATTTAAGGGAGGTATTTGCACCACTTTGAAAATAAAATTCTAAAAATAAAATCTTATAATCTTTGCCCAGATGTTATCATTGATGTTTCTAGCATAAAATGAGAAGCCACCTTGAATTTGCAAGTTCTGAGTAATAATTTTCTCAGCACAGTTGTCACTGTACAGCACTGTAGCATGCCATACACAGAAAAACAATGATGCAGGCACTGCCAAAGAAGCAAAGGTATGTGATCAACAGTCCATCTTAGGAAGCATGGGGTGGCTGGGGGGAAGGGCTGGCAGAGCAAAAGTGAGAAAAACTCACTTGATTAGTGGGCTGAGATAAAAACAGTTTAATAAACGAAGGAAGGCCAAAAACAACCCTAGAGATAAAAAGGCAATCACTCAACTCCTCTCAGAAGCAGACCAATGCCCACTCAGTCTCTGGACAGCATCCACCTTCGAAAGTCTTCCCCACCACTTTTAATTATGCATATGATCTGTGGCATGGAACACCCCTTTGGTCAGCTCAGGACAGCTGTTCTGATTGCGTCCACTCCCAGCCTCCTTGTGGGGGGCAGAGTGAAAACCAGAGAAAGCCTTGACACTGTGCAAGTCCTGTTCAGCAACAGTTCCAACATCAGTGTGTGAACACCAGCATTTCAGTCACAAGTCAAAACCACAGGAGCACAGGGATTGTTATAAAGAAAGTTAACTCCGTCCCCACCAGACCAAGCCCAGTGAGTAAAAGCATTATGGAATGACACTTAATTTTAGTCTTCGTCCCTGCCTGCCAGGGAATTATTTGTTATGGGGTATGATCCTGCTGCCATTTGAGTAAGTGCAAGTAGACCCTAGATCAAAGTAAAAGTAGAACTAGATATTTATCGTATCTTGGAAAATCTAGCTACAATATTCAAGCCATACCTGATTAAATGCCTTTGAAGCTGAATAAAGTATGAAAGTTAATTAAACTGAAAGGGTGGGATTTATGGAACATGGCTGGTGTGGTTTATATGCTTCTCTGAAATCCAGATCCAAGACCAGGGATCTGGGACCTCTTTGTCAAGATAATGCTTTATTTTGGCAATTCTATTCAAAGCTGGAATGATTTTTTTATCTTTCAGCACACCTAAACCTCTGCAATATTCATCAATATTGAAACAATAATATATGAGACTGTCACATAGCCATTAACTAGAATAATTGAATAAATGAAAATATAAACTATACCACTCCCAAAGAGTGGTAGTTCACACCAGCACTAACTGCACTTCCTTGGACTGAAAAGAATTCAGGTAAAAACAAATGAACAAATCAAACCCCTACCACTATTTCATTTTACATTCATTTTCCTTTCACCAAAGTCTAGTCTATCATAGATAACAAGACTCTATAAAGTGGATGCTGTTTTCCTATATTTGAAATATGCTGATTTTTTTCCTGTGCATGACTTTATGTAGACTTCATTCATGGTCAACATTTATTGCCAGTTTCAGTTGTTCAAGAAGTAGTACCTGAGTTATTCCCATCCAGTTTCTGACCTCCTTTCCTTCCAGTAATTAGTTTTTCTGAAGACCCTGAAGATCCTAGTCTGGAGTGAATAATCAGCTGTTGTTTTAATTTTATTAAATACAAAACCTGTGGTTTCTGCCTTCTAAGTCACAACCTGTGTGAGCTGCACCACTTGAATTAAATTTACCCCCCAAAATGGATAAAAGATTAAAAAAACCCCACTGCAGTTTTGAAAAATTTTGTAAAGTTTGTGTCACAGCAAGAAAATGAAAGTTTTAGTGTTTTTCTTTCTTTAAATGATTCAGAGTGGAGTGAAAATTGCAGGTCAATATTCTTATTGGTGTAATATCACTGGAGGTAATTTCTTCTGCAAGATTATGTCCTTCTGTGTCATTCTACCCAACTACCTCCCCCACCATTTTTCCTAGAGGTATTAAAAAGCAATACATCGTTTCACAGTCCACACACCCTTTCTAAACTCAAGTCAGCACAAACCAAAAGTAAGTTAATCGTTAATATATTTCCGTTCAAAACATCAAACATCATAAATGCTGCTGGCAGAAAGAGCGTAAGTTTGGACCTAATACTCAGTAAGAAGTAGCAGCTTAAAAAATGATCATGTAATTTTGGTTTGCAGAGAAAAAATCTCTCTGAGTAGGTTGGGTTTGTCATTGCTGAAAACATGTAGCATAAGTCCTGCATTGGCTCTGCAACCGTGGTAAGCAACACCAAACTGGGAAACAACTTTACCTAATGGAAATATAGACAAAAAATGACTGACCAAAGGGGATTCCTATGTCATTAAATATGCAGTCAAGTTTGTATGCAACAAGCATCTTCCCCAAACTGAAAATAAGACTGGATCCACAGCAGAATTGCCTGCCTCAGTGCTAGATACATATGTAGTCAATTCAGTTTTTTTGTCACAACAGATGCATTGGATTACTCATTTTCAATATTCATCATCAAAATAAATCAGAATTAACTGAAGAACATAGTTGGTTGCATTGACACTTAGATGTTGACATACTCACTGTCTCAAAATTCACAAGGCTGATGCACACAGGCAAATAGAGGTAACTATTTTTGCATAGTCATCTACCATATTTTTCTATGATTAAAATTCATAACAGAATTTGAACATCACACTCTTAGCAAGATTCTTTTATATTTTATGTATGCAGCTAGAATCATTGGCACTGTCAGTTGGCACTTGTCAGAAAAGCCATGCTCTTAGTAATAGCATTTCTGTCGTTGGGAAACTTTCTGAATTTTTTCTTAGTTCAAGGGATATTTGTAGGATAGAAGATTAAAAGGAGCATAAAATTCCTGAACCATCAGTATAGTACAGCTTATACAATTCATACGTACTATCATACTTTCCTTTTCCAGGATAGTTGCCAATTAGAAGGAGCAGTCATCTCCTGTGAAACTTACTGATCATCTTCATTATGTTTTTCTTCAAGCAGGTAATGACCTTTTTTATAAGATTAGGACCTGTATTTACTCATATAGGCTGTTACCCTAGGTAGAAACAGCCATGCATAAGAAATGCTGATGGTATTCCTTTTAGCAGGATAATGAAGGAAGTCAGATATTACTTCAAAAACCTCAGGGCACACGAGCTCTTTTAGTTTAAATGAGAATCGCATATTGGCTGTCACTGTAAATACTGCTGTGATCTGGATAAACATTAAATAAATCATGCAGTGCTATGCATGGCCCCAGATTTGCTCCAGCTTTTATCATAAAAAGTACCCTCATTTGTGCCTGCATGCTCTACTCATGACCAAGATCAGCTTTGCAAAATAAAATGTAAATAAATGTAGGGCTAGAAATATAGGACTTATTAGAAAATTAAGTGAGAAAGACTGGTGATATATATTGGAGAACGGTGTTTCTGATGATGTGCTCTTCCTTTTCCTGTCCCTAGGTTCGTGCTGGAGACAGGGGCTCTTTCTGGTGTGCTTCCAAGAGTAGTACCAATCCTGCTCCAGGTGGAGCAGACTGGCTCCAGAGCAGCCCCTCTCCCACTTGCAAAGTCCTGATGATCTGCAGTGTCTCAGACCCATCTAGGCTCATCCCAAATCTGCATCCCTGTACTCACAAAGGTCTGAATCCAAGGGAAGCAGAAAGACAGGAGCACTTATCTCTAGATGTAGGATATTACTTCTGTGGGAGGCAGTATTTCTCATGATTACTTCACGGTGGAGCGGAAGCCACACAACACAGGGGAAGTCACAGACTTTTGCAAAGGCAGGATACAGCCTTGATGAAAGGTGGTTTCTCTTTGGCTCCACCAGTCCTCCAGCTCAGAAAGAACAAGGATGTCTTAGCTGTGAAGGTGGCAGGTTCTCTCTGCTATAAAAAAAGACGCTTTATGCCTGGGTGCTTCTGAACTGGGACTTAGAACATTTTGAAAGCTTGAATTACAACTCAGAAGATATTTCTTCATTCAAACAGATCACAAAAGGAAATGGGAAAAAAGTACCAGGAAGAAATTTTTTTGGGTGTCTGAAGAGATGAAAGAACTACATCCCAAGTAGACAACAGGATACTTCAGATACTTTTCCCTTCTTGGGCCACAATAGCTAGCACAAATCATCTTGAGAAGTGATGAAATTTCTAATAAAACAGCTTTCTCTGTACTTCTTGTTCTCTCCACATTTTTAGAAGGTAAATTACCCTTTGATTTTTTTCCAGTCTGGCTAATTATTTGATTTCTCACTCCTCTCAGAGCTAGCTAGAGATTATCCAGGACCATTTCCAGCTTGCCCACAACCTCTGTTGACTCTCAATTGTATTGTTTCTTCCTAATGACATTTACCTATACAGAAACTGGTATAGTATTGACTTTAAAGGCATTTTCCCCACTCTCTCTTCCTGTGATGGGAAACTCAGTGTTTAAGGAGGCTTGGTGACTACACTATCCTTGAAGGTGAAAAGTCTACTGCGCATTTCTACTTTTTTTACTTCTCACTAGCTGTCTCTCTCCACCTCGACCCCTGTATTAAATCAAAATGACTAAATGTATAGTGCAAATAATCAGATCACTGACATGTTTTATATCTGCCATACAAGCCTGACATTTAGTTATGACAGTGGCCTTCTACTGGGATGATTTTAGAAAAGATGTTTGGAAACTTTGAACCACAGACTAGAAAACTAGTCTGCGAAACATTGGCACTGATTTGGTTTGCTTTCCATTGTAAAACCCTTTTGATATCTTAGAAGCCGTTAAAATGATAGCCCATCATCTCCGGACTCTCTTCTGTCTTAGGCCAGAACATTTATTTTCATACAGATAACAATATAAATAAAAATAAAAATAAAAATAAAAATAAAAATAAAAATAAAAATAAAAATAAAAATAAAAATAAAAATAAAAATAAAATAAAAATAAAAATAAATATAAATATAAATATAAATATAAATATAAATAAATATAAATGTAAATATAAATATAAATATATTTTATCAGTGCTATAACTTTGCAATTGCATATACAGCACAGTTAAGAGCAAAGTATAAAATATTTCCATTATATTTGACAACTTCTGTGTCTACCCATACCCAGACACCAGCTATTCCTCTTTACTCTAAGCAGAAGAAGCTGTCTCTGATGCCAAGAACCAGAACTCTATACTGCTGAAATTCAAACTGAAGCCTTTATCGCAACTGTTGCCAACATTTTGCACTAGACAAAATTTCAAACTGAAAAGAATTGGGCAGACTTTACGTGGCTGGAATAGAGTTATTTTTAAATCCACAGTTTTTATTAGAGAAAAATAAGCCAGATATTACGTGCTTTGCTGTCCTTAATGCCATATTTTGTGTCACCACTTATACTGGTGCATCTAATATTAGTGAGAAAGGTATGTTTTTTAAGTGATCTGAACAAGTCAGCCTTCAGTAAGCACAAATATATTCAATGCTGAAGAACAATATTTCTTAAACCAGCCGTTCCCTCTTTTGTTTTATATAGATTTTTTTATGTCATGTACTAACATGAAATTTTATAGAAACATATTTCTAAAGAATTTAAAAAATACAAAAATTCTTACCTGTCCTTCCCTTAATAAATGAATGTGAGCTGTATTTCAATGTGTGTGAGAGAACAAAGATTGACTGTCCCCTCAAGGCATTTGGTAAGATAAGAAATAACCTTAAGGCAATATTGTGACTTTTGCAACTATTGCTGTTTTGGAGATGTAGAGTAAGGAAGTCCATTCCTTCAGTTTTATCTGCCAGAGGCAATCTGCCCACAGAGGACAGAGCTTATGCTTCACATTTCTTGTCTTTCATGGATAATGCTAGAATTAAGAATTATTTGACATATTAAAGGAAATCTCATACAAATCCCTATAGCCTCATAATTTTAAACTTTTTTTAAATAGGCAAGAAATATTAAGTTAATCACTTAACTATTGAGACATAAGGCTGTTTTCAAACTTGTTACAGAGAGGAGGATGCAATGTCCAAATTCCACCACACCAACTGGGTTATGGGGAAAATGAGGTGGACTCAGCAGTACCATGAGCTCTGCAGATGTAAAACTGCCATTAAAAAGAGAGAAAGCCTGACCAAGCACCTAACCTTTGGGAAAAGTATAAAAAATTACTGTCTTACTAGGGAAGTATTTCATGGTAGATCCCACAGCACTCTCAAAGAAGGTCCTGCTGTAAGGCAATTATGAGCCTGGAATATGACCAAATCCAACACTGCATACAGCATACACGGAAATTAAAATAGCTGGGATAAAAAATTGGGTTAATCTTATTATATTTGTCTCAAAGATGAAGAGGCAAATAGTTTGAACTATAGAAGTACATTGGGATTGAAATAAAAATCTAAAATTATAAAATACTAAAGTTCTTTCTTATTCTGCTAGCAAATGCATTCCAATACTTCAGCATTTTCAGCTGAACCCAAAATCATGGGGGAATTCATTGACAAGAATTATTCTCAGGGTTGAAAACACGGAGTAGAATTGTGCCTAGAACACAACATTAACAATTACAGGCTCCCTGGGCAAACTGTCTGTGGATTTCTGAGACTATGAGACATATTGAAAGTGAGGTGGCACTGAATTCCTTCTCTACATCACTGGGAGCCTCCTGTAGTGGGAAGCTGGCCCGGTGTTTTCAGAGAACAAGTAATAAAAGAGCATAATTCTCTCTACAGGGCTTATTAGTCACTTGCCACTGGTTTCCTGCTTGAGAACAAAACACTGTAGTTTGGGTGTAGCCTGATAATTACTTTTCTCTTTTACTCATTCTTCCAAGTCTTAAAATAAACCCAAATGAGATGAAGTGGGTCAATAAATTCCCAAATATTCACTGAAGCAGGAAATGTAATCTCATGGAATCCTGATTGCTCAAGAGACTTCTAAAAAAGAGTAGATGCTGTGCATACCTGTAGAGGCTCTAGGACAAAAAGACAAATGAAATTTGCTTGCATCTCACTCACCAGGATTTGTTCCTTGTTTTTATTGCTGGTGTATAAATGTGACAATAGCATGAATTATTTCTGTAGACATAGGTAACCACTAAAATTAATATTCCGATAGATTCATATAATACTGCAGACAAGGCACAAAGTTCTAGTATCACTTAAGTCAAAGAATGTTAATGAATTTGATATACAGCAAACATCCTTTCAGGAACACCGAAAAAAATTAGTCATCTTAAAAATACTGGCTACCTGTTTTGTCATGATGAGAAGACCAAATATGCTGCACTCTAAGTTCTTGATTAGGCAATGATGATTTCAAATACTGGGTTTAAGGATTTTCTGGACAAGAACAGTGGTCCAAATTTGACTTAAACTGTTGTCTGCTGGCTAAGTTGAGCTGTGAAAAGACTAGGAAACTTAATAAGCTTAGTTTACACTGAAATAGATTTTCAGCATAAAGACTGAGAAGGGATATTGTTCAGTTAGTGTCTCATGAGAGGCATAATCAGGAAATATGAGTCTCTGTACTCTTTCCAAAGGCACCTAAATTTGCATCATGATTGTGTGCATATTTCTCCATATCTATACATAATGCAGGCATTTCTGTGACAGGTTGTCAGTCTGGAATAAATTGACTCACATAATCCCAATACAGTATTTTGCAACCCAGAACCACTAGGGATTAAAGAACAGAAGTCTGTGTATGTGGAACTTCTGAATAGCTGCAGTGATGAGAGACTGGCTACAGCAGTCTCTATTTCTGCAAGGAGTCAGTCTGTCTCCCTGTCTAATGCATTCCCAGGATTAAAACTTCAGTTCCTGCTTCAGCAGCCCTCAACAAGTTACAAGTGCAAGTACACCCACTTCTGATTATAACCCAGTGTTGTTGTATCATCTATCTTTTAGTCATCTTCTTCAACTGGGATTATTTTTACAGTTATCTACAGTTATCTCAGCCCCTTCCCTTCCCTTCCCTTCCCTTCCCTTCCCTCTTGCTCTGTGTCCCCTCCCCTCCCCTCTGCTCCCTTCCCCACTGATTTTCTGAATTTTGCATACCATTAAAAGCCATTTAAGTTTCCAAAGGACACACACATACACACAAAATAATGCAATGCATTTTGTTGAACCTAGGACACGTCATAATAATGTCTTAGTTCCTGCTATCAAAAAGAAAGTCAAAACCACAATTGGATAAAAATTCGCACAGTGTCAAAATTTTGACATTTGGGGCACTATTTTTTGTCTGTTTGGTAATGCAAAGTGCTGCTTTCTCTTCACAGTGGTAAATTTAAAATTATCTCATTTTCTACTGTCTGTTTGAACTTTTCATTTCTTACCTTTCCTGTCAATCAGGGAATGTAGAAAGGGAAATAACTTCTTGGTGATTGGACACACATAGCTTTAATCATCTGTCAGGTCCTGTAAATCAGCAGAAAGAACAGTCAAAGACAGTTCAAAAACTGTAACCAAAGTGTCTAAAGCTAGCCAGGTTTCTCTGATTGCTGGATTTAATGAAAAAAAAAAGATTAAAAGGGAAAGTAAAGTGCACTGGGTATCCAAAAATGTTAAATATGTAAGGGAGAATTATAATGATCCTGCATGTAAAAGAATATCTATAGCCTAATGGTTAATTAGACTTTGGAGAACATAATGTGTGCAGAAATTTGGTTAAAGGGAGAATTTAACAAATTATTTCCTCTACCTAGGGTTTTTGAATGTAGATACCATCAGTCCCATAAGCAGGATTCTCACTCTGGCTACCCTCTCTGAGGCCACCTGAGGCCACCCATTTCCATCTTCCTACCACCAGTCTAGCAAAAGAATTAAGAAAAACAGCTTGACAGAGATTAGACAGAAGTAGTGTTTGAGACAGGTGAGGCTTTCTGTGTACCCACTACTGTTAACTCCATAAATACATCTCTCTTTAAAACATGGTCAGGAAACCAGAAGGAGTAGTCACCTGCCATGCCTTGCTGCTGGCACTTCTGGCTCTTCTTGGATTTTGTCACCTTGCTTGTTCCATCCTGGCTGCAGAGCTCTGCCAGTGCTGGTGACAACAGGGTGAGTCAGGGAGCAGTTTTTCTCTGTTGCCAAGCTATTGACAGCAGTAGCTTATTTTATTTTGGCAGTTCTTTCCTCACTTCTCAGGGCCCTTTTTCTTCTCTTGCTTATGCAACATTTACTTCCCTTTCATATTCTATAAGTATTTGCTCATATTATTGTTTACATCAATTTTTGTGCCAAGTGTTTACAAAGTCAGATTTGTTGCGTCTTTTCAGTCTGTAAAATATCAGTGTCATTGTTAAAGGAATTCAAGTTATTTTCCTAAGGGACCTATAAATTTTTAAAGTTTTTCATTCATGTCAGCAAATGAATTTCAAGTCAAAAGACAATTAAATGAATCCTGACAATGCAATTAAACATTTTTCTTTGATGGGTAAATCCCAAGGAATTTGATGAAAAACAAATAAAGGTAGCTATGAATTGTAGCTCCACTGTCTTCACAGAATAAAAAGAATTCAAAGTAAGAGGCAGAGGCGGTCAGGAGCAAAACATCTCACTACATCATCAGCAGAGAAATTTATCTTCATTCTTCAAGTACATTCATATCTTTTCCCCCAATGCTTTACTGTTCCTCCATGGATCAGTGGAAACACTAGAACTGATTTTTCCTCTTGAGGCATTGACAGAAGTAGTAATAAGATGCAATTCTGATAATATCAGTGATTGACAAAACACAAAAATCATGGAAGTACTGTTAAGATAGGGCCAAGGGCTCTCTTGTGTGGAAGTTGCCAAGGTCCCTTACGAGTGATGCATGTAGATATCACCCTGTCTGACAAACAGGCACAGAGACCTTCAGGATCTAGCAGTGACAATTAACAAGATAATGTAATAATTTCATGGGATGCAGACAAAGGGGAGCAGATGCAGTTTGTTCAGTCAGAATATTTACATGCTTAGAAAATAAACATCTGAAAAGTTTTTATTTACTTTAAAAGGTTCAAAGGATGAAATGAGTGGCAGAATGTAGTTGAGGCTCATTGTATTTTTATTATTTCAGAGCAATCAGGATGGCAAATTCCAGATCCCTGGAACTTTATTGCAAACAGCTAGTCATAAATATTTTCTAATACATCAAAATGTTCTCACACACCTCATACACTGATTTTTGTGGCACTCTGAGGAGAAAGGAAGAATACTACAGCTATTTCCCCAGCAGCTGCATGCACTTACACACTGCATGTCACAAATCCTGACTGGGTGTGACCACAACAGTAACAGGCGAAAATAAACGTGAAACAAAACATTTTTTGGGGAAAAAAAATCTATAGTCAATGGTGTTTCATTATATTATTGGGGAAACAACAAGGCAAAGTAGAGAAGTAGTTGCTGTACAAACAGTGATCAGAGGGGAGAAAGGTCAGAAGGCAAAGACTCCTGGTAACAGAGTTCTACCACATCAATCTCTACCAAACAATTATGCAGGTTATTACTTTAGAAACATATTGATAAGACAACAAAAGCAGACACTATTCCACGTTGAAGGGATTTTTAGAATCAAATATTTTGAACCTTTAAATTGTTCAAGTTTCTTTATGAAATGACCAGCAATTTTGCTCAAAAGTAACACACAGAAAGGAAGAAGATTATTCCCAACAGTAATAAGCATTTTATAAATGTGTAGCTTAACTAAGCAGAAAAAGTTATCAACAAGTATTTAAGGAAACATTAAAAATACATAAATAATCAAAATCTGTTTACAATTTACAGTTAATTTCCTTGAAATATGTACACAATTTGTAATTCTGTCTAGCAGTCAAATTGTGCAACTGTGATTTTTTCCATGAAATATTTATGTGTAATTGCAAATGGTGGATAATTTTATCAATCATTACAGCTTATTAGACACAGCTTAGTGAAACTGCCACTGAATTCAGTAGATTTGATACAATTCTAAGATATTGATTAGACTCCAGCAGTTAATTACATTTAATATGGAGGGGTTCAATTTATTTGGTTTATTTTATCTTGTTTATTTTATTTCACTTCATTTCACTTTATTATATTTTCAACTCATTCTATTCTCTTCTATTCTATTCTATTCTATTCTATTCTATTCTATTCTATTAATTTCCTGCTTTATTTTATTGCTTTAACTGATCAATAGTTGCAAGTAGGCTCAGATTTTGGCACCTAAATCTTCCATTTTCCTTGGCCATATTACATCTTACCAGTTACTTGAGCAAACCACAGCTGTGACTTGCACATTCCTCTAGGACAGGTGCTGCTACTTTTCATTCATTTTCTTGATGTTCATAGAAAGAGCTAAAATCTTTTATTCTTTTAGACAACTTCATGGCCTACCTTTATTCAAGTTACAGAAGCAATGGAGTTTGTAGGATTCAATATGAGAAATGTTGCAAGGCTTTTAGTATTATTTAATTAAGATGAAATGTTTGGAATTTCGTAAGCACCTAAATAACTGCTCCATATAGAATTTACTATGCCTTCTGAGAGCAGGCTCCCCCATTCTGGGCAGAGACACTTGGAGCTGTCTCCAGAGGCAGGAAACACTGCAGGTAAGGAAGGGGAGAAGTGGGGGAAGACATAGTCCCTTCTCCAGAAGCCCTCCAGCCAGAGGAACTGTAGGAGTGGTGTGCAAAAGAGTGTGCTCCCTGTTCCCTGAGTGCTGATGTGCTCCCTCTTTCCCTCATCCCTCCGTATGTCAGCTGTGCCTGGACTGGCACTGAGATGTCTGGCACATTGATCACTGAGATGGGTCCAGATAATGGTGTCCACACCTGGTGCAGGACAGGAAGCATAAGTGGGGAAAGTGGATACCAAGTGGAGTGGCTATCCAGATTTGTGCTAGATCCCTGCAGGGACTCAGAGAGGGCTTTGACAGGAGTTAGGTGATATCAACCCAGGGGGTTCTGCAGAGAGCAATACAACTGCAGGATGGCACCTACAGCTTCAGACTTCTCAGTAACTGAACCTGCATTATTTTTATTTATTTATAATTTTATTTTTATTCTCACAAGTTTTTCATTTCGTTGCAATTAGAAAAAGGATGCAGGAGTTTAACATTTGGAGTTGCAATGACAGTAGCATTCTTTAAAGTTGTTAGCATTTTCTCTTAATCATTTTCTTTGTTAGCGTAAAGGGAAAAGAAGGAAAGGGATTCAGCCACAGTACTGCTCAAGAGTCTAACTACATCTCTCATCCTGGCAGCTTGAACCAGTACAACATACTTCACGAACAGCTACTTTGATGGACTGTGCCCCTGTGACATTGGACAAGAGCAGTAATGGCAGGCAGTAAGTCCATCAAAAGGATTCACATTGAAAAAGCAGCAGACCTTGTCAGAGGGTGACCTATGTGTGACGACATGACCATTAATTTTCTCTTTTGTAGTTTTTTTCCTTTTCGTTAGCAGATTAGTCTTAATTAAACGCTAGCTGTTAGATCAAAGGGAACTAGATCAAAGAAGGAAAAAGCCCAGTACATTTATGCTAAAGTATTTGCCATGATACTTTCCCAAAAAGCATGTGAAAAGTGTTATCTAACCATACATTTGTAGCCAGAACCTGAAAAATAAGAGCCTTGTCTTTATAGCGAGACTCCTGCAGATTACCTGTTTGGTTTTTTTTTCAAGTCATAAAAACATCCCTTCCAGGACTCTCAGATAAAGGTATCCACTTATTGAGAATCAACCGGGAAGTGGTGCCCAACTTCAATAATAAATACAAAATAGTCTTGCCCATGCTACAAATAAGCATCACTAGTTTAGGAGGCAAGTGAATTTGAAAATGATCAAATGGAAATCTGATCAAAGTTTTAAGAAGGATTTGACAAGAGAAGCAATTTTCCTTTGAGCTTGTATCCAGCTTTGAATCTCACTAGAACAGTGTTTTCATTTCACAGGCAGTCACTCGCTGCACACCTGAGCTTTAAAATTTAATGAATGCATCCTTTGCAGGAGATTTTGGCAATAGATATATTAGTAAGTGCAATGATGTCAATCAAAAAAGGAAAAAAGAAGTGCAAGCAGTGTCGTTCATTGTTATGATTGTATTGATAGTTTCAAAGCTTCTGTGTTTTGAGTTCTGGAACTCTACTTTGAACAAAATATAACCATAAAAAAAAGAGGAAGCATATTAATTAATATAATTAGTATAATCAGGAAGATAATAGATCTAATTATACAATAGTATATTAATGAATAAACATATTTTAGGGAAAGTACTTTCAAATTAAAGTAGCCAATGCTAATTTTAATTTAGCTACTCTAAAAGGTAGCCACTCTCACACATGTAACCAGTTCAGCTTCTGACAGCTTCTGGTTAACACCTATACATTGCACCACTAGGGTTTACAAACATGCTGGGGGCAAGGCCAGGGGTAATCTCATGAATAAAGTACAGCTGAAGGAAACGGGCTCAGCTGCTGGGAATAAAAGACCAGGAGGAGGCGCCTGAAACTTTGCAGAGAGTAAGGAAGCCCTGGAGAGGTGGATGGTGTTAGGGAGACCTGTGTTCAGAAGCTGACCTCAGTGCTGGAGAGGCTTTTCTGGAGGGCAGAGGTTGTCCCAGGCACAGCTGAGGGCCTTCAGTCCAGGGGTGGGATGGTACTGGTACGTTGCTTTCTGAAAATTGTTAGTATATGAACATGTATGTAAAGCTTTCTTACAGCTTTATCAAAGCACTCCTTGCATATCCTGTTGACTCGGACCTTTTTGTGTTATGCTGGGAACTGACAGGACAACATACAACTCTCCATGTGAGAATTGCTGTATAGCCATGTGAAGCCATTTCAAGTGCTGTGTCTATCTGAAATTCCTGATTTTCTTGATCAGAGATAGCTGAAATTAAGTTGTTTCTATTCTCTCCTTGAAGTTAGGATGACAAAGGCCACACAGTTTTTAAAGGCTGAGTTTTATTAAGGTACTCTAAGAATGTGGAGCTGCTATGAAAATGGACCAACGTGTCATCTAACCTAGAGTTATCTTCCCCACTGTATCCTTGCAAAATGGATGCTTTTCTTAGATCCCACTAAACTATATGGTCTCTTGTGTTCTCCTTGGACAGGCTGGGCTCTAACATATCCGGGTTTTAGGTATGTATCTTCTCTCTTCTGCTTCTTAAGAGTGCCTTAAATGTCAGTCTGTGCTGTAGATATCCTGCTCCCTTTGCCTCTCCTCATCCTGCTGCCTGACACTGTGCCAGCAGAGGAGGTGCAGCACCCTTGGAGAGCAAGCCATGCCCTTTGCTCCTGGGGTTGTGTCTGGCTGGGAGCAAAGCAGCCTGTCTCTTCCATCACAACACCCATGACATGCAACTACATGCAGATGGAGGGGAAAAGTAGTATAAAGATGCATTGGTTTTCTTTAATTTTTGTTTTGATCAGCTGTATTTTATTTATTTACATTCTAGTTACCTTTACTATCTTCTGGAGCTCACATCTGCTTGTAAATACTGGAAACTCATAACTTGCATTTCTAATTGGAAATTTTCCATGTTTTTATGTTTCATGTTGCCTGTTCTCTTCTACATTATAGTCCTGTGTTGAAACCGATAACTGAAATGGAAAGTATAGGAGACATAACTTGTGACTATGAAGTTGCTTTATATTATGAGACTTGTAAGCTTGATTTAATTTCTTTATCAGAAGCACTAAGCACTCTTGCTCTTTCCATGACGCTTTTTATTAGGACTTTGAAGATGATACTGATAATTAGTGCAAATGTGTGCCTGCTGGAAGCATGAATGAAGAACTCACTGGAAGTCTCCTAAACTAAGCAAATTAGAAGCCAATCAATTATTACTAAGTAGGAAGACAACTACTTTGCATAAGAAAAGATTAATGTAAAATGTAATTGTTGCTTTTTTTAAGCCAGGATTATTCATTATTTTGTATCTCATAAAGCTGTAATCCTAATTACAAAGAAGGCTACATGTCAGATCCACAAGCCAAATTACTCCTACAGTTGTTCTGTTAAATTGCATGCAGCATCCTCTCTGTACAGAGTATGTGCTGAATGAGCTCTTCCCAGACATTTCCTATCACCAGTACTGTGTAAAAAGTTAATTTTGTGTTCTGTCTTGTAAAAATAGTGCAGTTGGGTTCTTTGTGCATGTTTGGGCAGGGAATGCTAAATGCCAGCAGTTCCTTACATCATACATTTTCTTGTTTTACTCATGTTATTTAGGAGTAGACTTATTTGTTACATACCTGAATACCGGATATTGTTGACTGCAACTAACCTGTGGAAGTTTAAATAAAGGATTATCAACACACAGCATATCTGAATGCAAATAATATCTATGGGGAGACTGAAACATAATTCCATTTTTTCTTCATAATGCAAATATTGGTTTGGGAAGTATAGCAAGTAGACTCCAGGAAAGCTTGCATGGATATACTTGTTATTTAATTGCAGCTAGCATGTGATAATTGAGAGCTGGTGTGTATTAAGAGTACATTCTGTGCCTGTAATTTATTTATAAACCCACTGACATAACAATATTATAAATCTAAATATTGAGCGGTACTCTTGCTTTTAGATTTCTGACATTCCTGGGAGTACCGCTGCTTGCCTTGCCCCATCTGAAATTTGTGCTGAAAGCTAGTCTGTTTCAAGCCATTTTGTTATACATCTTCATTTATCTCTATTATCTTGCCTAGTTTTTTGTCTTTATTAATACATGACACACTAGAGCACCTTTCAGTGCTGATTTATATTAGTGTCACAAAAATTGCAGCCTGCAAAAAGGAAATTCCTTCCCTCAGGAGGATGATAAATATCTACTTAAGCCTGTAATGACATTAAATGTTAATGTTTTCCTGAAATGAATCAGACAGAAGAGGTGTTTAAAGGAAGTGTGACCCAGAAAGCACAGCCAATTGAAACCAAACTCTCTTAACGCACTTCTTGATGTATCCCTCAGTGTGAATGACGCTTGAATGTATCAAGCCACTTCAGAAAGAAAAGTGATGATACTTGTGCACTAAAAGCAGTAGAGAGTCTCTTGAAGGAACAGTGAATTTGGAGAGGTTTGTAATATACCTAAGATTTGGCAAGAAAGAAAGGTCATTAAATTAGGGGATTTTAAGGAAAGGCAGGTTTAATATGGGATAGTGGACTCCTTGGCTTATCGTGCTATGCTGTGCAATACTATGCACCTCTTTTGAAGACTTCTTAGTGATCAAAATGAGTTATCAGTTTTTCATGAAGCTAAGTTTTATAATAAACAGTCTCTAGAGGCATTCAAATGTCCCTGAATACATAGGGTGTAGGTTATTTGGTGTTGCTTTGAGGAAGAAATTTCTAATGAGGGAGCTAAAAAGAAATACGAAAATTAATATCTTGATAGTTCAGGGGTTGTAGCAGCTGGTTGGTCTGTTGATGGTGACTAATATATCCTTGAAGAGAGTTGTAGCATCTCTATTGTTTTGGGGTTTTTTTTAATGGGTATGAACAGTAGGATGTGAGTAACCATGACTTGGCTGTCAGAGAACATTGATGTCTTGAGCATCCCTGAGAAAACATGGAGATTTCAGATATTGCCTAGCAGGAGTCTCTGTGGATACAGAGGGCTTAGGACCTCATGATATTTTGATATTTACCTATGTTGCCATTTAAGACTACTTTTTTGACCTGCTTGAGAATTGCCTCACCTGGCAACAGTTTAAAACATGAAAAAAACCTGTTTCTAGATCTGTGGCTGGATTTTTCAGTGTCTGTCTCCCTTAAGTATACATTATAGTGGCTTCGTTCACTGTCGTAATGCACTGGCATGAATGCTTTCACTGTTTTGATTCTGTGAACTAAAATGCAGTCTTCAGATTCTCTGTAATGGGTGAGCCTGTGGTTTAGATGCGTTTTTTTTTTTTTTTTTTTTTTCTCCTGGTGAAACCAGTCTGGGGAAGGAGCTACAGGCCCAGCAGGAAATCTTCCTTTGAGGAAATTCCAGTAACATAGCTCTTGCATGAGAGCTGAGCACTGCTGGGCTAAAGGTTTTGACAGATGTGATTACAAGAAGGGATATAGAATGAAGTTGTACCATAACTGTCAGTAAAGTCTTAACTTGAGGCATTTAAAATGCTCATTAAAATTCTCAGAACTTATAAAAATTTGTAAATAACTGAGCTGTGAGGGTAAGTTTGAAACGAACCTACAATAGCTTCAGGACAGAGGCAGCATTATAAAGCAATGAACTGTGACTATATCCTGCTCTCCCTGAATGAGAAGTGCTGGAGAAATGCTTACTCTACTCTTTCTGCATATTCTCTGTATTTGAGTTTTTGTTGCTTTATATGCTAATCAAACATCTTAGGTGCAAGTAATTAGTGTTTGCATGAAAAATACTGTTTGCAAACTTTATTTTTGCAGAGCTGTATCTGTTATTCTGTTGTGCTTTAAGTCTGTCCTCCAGAAACAATTGGGTTGCTTTGGGTGGTCTCTGGACTGATGTGACTCTGTACAGCAGAGGCTGATTTTTAGCTTTGTTTCCTCTTGGTGTTTTATAATATGTAAGCTGTGGAAAGGAAAGATTACTCTGCTTCAAAGGGCAGGGGGATTGGGCCAGCCCAGCCCTCTTCTGAGAGTATCACCTTAGGAGGAGACCAGCAGGGAAGCTGGTAAGGAAGAGAGGCTGCTTGGGTCAGGCAGTCACGGGTTACATGCGTAAGAGGGCAGGGAGCTTTGGCCTGGGGCTGGACACCTCTGAGTTAATGGAATTCTCTGAGAAGTCATAGAACAATCCAGTTGAGCTCTGTGGCTCTTGCTTAAAAGTGGTGAGTCAGAGATTCAAGAGCCTGGAGAAAACAGGGCATCTGAGCAGTAATTATCTGATGGGGATTTTAAGTGCCATAGGAGTTGGGCCATCAAACTGCCCAAGAGAGCTCTGTCCAAGGAGGTGGTGGAGGAAAGAATTGGTTAAACACAGCTGAGGAGAGTGAGAAATTATAGAAAAGGAAGGACTAAAGGCTGTTCAGCACCAGGTATGATTATTCCTAGCTTGAAATGCCCTGACTAGGGAGGACTTTTTATGGATACATACAGATGGCCAAATCCAAATTCAGAATTGAGGTGATTTATGACTTGCCATTAGATGTGCTGGTGGTAGATAGCCCTCTTGAGGGCAAAAACTGGCTACAACCTTCTTCTAATACTAACAATAACTTCCATAGCTTTGACCAATGAAAATATTTTCAGATAAATAAGCAGCTCTGTTTACCTTCATTCTGCTAAATTACTCCATTGCTAATGAAAATACATACTATTACAAAACAAACTAAAACTGAACAGGATTCTATCAGCTCTTTAAACACAATGTAAAGCTTCCTGTTCTCTATTCTTATAACCAAAGAATGAAACTCCTGCACCAAATGTTACTAGAGGGGAAACAAATACCTATGGAAGTGTGTGCTCTACAGCCTAGATAAACTCTTATTTTGCACTGTTTTTGCCTGAAGCACTCCTCGGTAATGACTTACCTTGAGGCTTTTTTTTTTCTCTCTAGAGTAAGACTCCTGGAGCAAAAATGTAACTATTAGAAGATAAAACAAAGCTTTCCAACTTTCAAACTTCTAAGGCTTCTTTGTTACTCTGTATACTTGTGATGCATTTTTAAAATGCAAGGCAGAAAGGCTAAATACAAACCACAAAAATACTCCCTATTTAATTCAAGTACTTCTAGAGGGACCAGCACAGCCTAATGTGAAAGTTACTAATCTCAAAATATACAGACCTGTGTTAATGCCCAGTAAAAACATCCCTTGAAAATACAGGATGATGCTTCTTTGGGCATCATACACTTACTGTGTTGCAAAAAGGAAGAAATTTGGGGCTGCTTATTCATGTCACCAATATGTTGCATAGTAGTATAGCTAACTGGGGTAAATGGAGGACATGGAATTTCAATTTTTAGCATAGGTAGCACAAAATTAAAAACAACTCCATAAAGCTCTGTTCCCCTGTTTCTATATGACAATGTCAAAGAAACTAAAGACTTGAGTTGCTTGACCTACCCTATCTTTATGGGTGAAGAGGGTTCAGTTTGCCACGTGACAGACAAGAAGCTCTGAACTTGAGCAACTCTTAGTGCATGCAGCACGTATCCACACCTCAGAGAAAAGCAGAATGTTCCTGTTCATACATGGACTGTGCATAGGGGAATGTCTGCTCTTGGATTTGAGATGTTCTAACAAGAAGTCTTTTCACTAAGAACTCCTAATGAGGCATTCCTTTTTGTGTGTGTGTTCATCTGGAAATGAAAGATAGGGGGGTCAAAATCCTCTAGGACAGAAACATAGGGGATTAAAAAAACCTCCAAAGCCTCAACAAGCGTATAAAATCTTCAACTCACACTAGAGCATACATCTGTATTACATTTTTCTCTTGAATATAGTCATTCAGTACTACCAAACATAGAGAGCAAAATCATACTCAGTAATTTATGTATTATGAAGAATTGGAAGAATGACTCCTAGAATTTCTAACTTACTCTAAGGACATCTTAAGTCATTTAACAATGAGGTCCTGAACTTGTGTGTGACTCTGCCTGATGAGACACCTGTGGTCATGTGGAGGTCATTTCTAGGTCCTTAACAGGACACTGAACCTTGTTAACATCACTTAACATCACTGTGGAGAGAGATTTATTTGGCTTTTCTGAAGAGTATCTGAAGTCAAATTAAAATCCAAAAAGGAATAGTGATTCTTTTTAGGGTTTTTTTTAATGTTTTCTTTGCAACTTCAGTTCCAGGGTTTTCCTTCTATGAATCCCCTATACTTTGACCCTCAAGTATGGATTTCTTTTATTACAAGTTTGCAGGTGTCCACTGCTGCAAACACGAACCAGTGAAAATGCCATTAAGTTTTTTAGCACCATACTCCTGCTCATTTAGAATCTGAGTATTTTTAAGAGACACTTCTTGCTTAACTCTACCTTCAGGTTTATTTAATTTTCAACTAAATGGTCTCTTCAATGACAACATATGTTATTCTAATTACATAAACATCTACTTAAAAAGCTAACAATGTGCAAGAAAACATACAAGTTCCTAAAATATAGTTAGCTTTGTGTAAAAACTTTTGAGGCCTGTGATACAGATAAAGGACATAAATAAGAAGCTCCTGGTACATAAGGATGAAAGAAAATGGAGCTAGTGTTTCTGCATATGCTTGCTGAGGTCTGTAGAAAGATAACTAAACCTGAGGGTGAGAGGAAGCATGTGTGCCTGGTAGTATACAGCACAGCAAGCATAAAAAAGTGGAGAACTCTGTGTTGCCTGCTGTCTGTAGACTTGCAGTTCTTACTGCCTTTGCTCCAGCTGTGTTTCTCACTGCTTTGGTTTATTCTTTAAACCAAACTCCAGCCCAGTTTAACAAAGCACAGTTCCTATACTACTGTGAAGGCTATGGTTATTAGGGTGACAAATTCATAGCACTGGAATTTATCACTTATAAAATATGACAGAAACTGAGTTATCAGTTCCTTATGAATGCTACAGTAAGGAAAGACTTCTGACAAACAGCATTCACTCCAGGTCAAATGTTGTGCATTTGCATAAGATGATCCACAGATTTTTGATTCATCACATGTGGTGATGAATGGTCTTGAAGCTGTTAATGACACATTTACATATATATTTTAAAACATGATAGCATGTATTCTTCTCAGCACTTGAGATCTAAATACACTATTGCATGTATTCGTGTTCTTCTAATTTTAGTACTTGTTTTATCTACAGGGTTTGCCTGACCACATGCTTTGGGATTGGGGTCTTTTGAAAATGTTTTTTATCTTCCTGAGCTCTGCCAATACCTGTGCCTGCCTCCTCTTTTATTGCTGGTACTTTCCAGGCCTGCTTATTTGTGCTGTCAAGAGAACAAAAGTTGCAGTAGATCATACAGGTCTCATTTCAGGTCTCCCTCCTCCTTCACAGCTCTTAATGAGCTCACAGAATGCCTGAGGGGGTCAGACCAAAAGCCCACCTAGGTCTGTGTTTGGGTTGACTGGAGATACTATTTAGAGAGAATGTGGTCTATTTCCCTCATATTCCCTCCAGCATCCAGGATTACAGCATTAAGGATGGTAAACAGTGCACCTTTAAAGTTTCTTGAGGAAAGAAACTCCTCAACTTCCTGTGGCAGAGAACTTGAAAAAGTAATAAGGATGTCAATTCCTTTTAAATAAGCTGCACATTTGTTCTAGTATTGTAGGGTTTGGTGAATGTTTATTATGCAGCTTATCTAATGCATTTATAAACTTGTAAGCCACAATTGTATTCACTCCTCAGTTGTTTTTGTTTTTTTTTTTTTTTCCAGTTGCAGAATTGTTTTTTCAATGTTCCTTCATAAGGAGAAACTCTATCTCCCTGAGCAATTCCTGTACCTTGAACTTCTCAGTCTTCGGGATATGTAGATCAGGACTACATACAGAACTCAATATGAATAAACAGATTTTGTGTAGTTGTGGTGTTGCCCTGTCTTGTTACCCAAACCCTTCTACAGATGACACCAAACATCATCTCTTTGGCTGTCAGAGCACACTGACAACTCTGCTAAAATATGTTCAGTTATGACAATGTCTTTTTCCTGAGTGTTAGCTGAACAAGGTATGATTTTTTTCTAGATGAATTCCCAAGTTTTTACCCATCAAAACCTCCCAGTCTCACCCATCAAAGTTTTAGTGGACTTTTATCGCTATCAGCACAGTACTGTGAGCTTATCTGTAACGCAGGTTGCACTGCACGTGCATTTTCTACACATTACTGATGAAGATGTATTCAAGTGCTCCCAGCAATAGTTTTCAGGAAGGTTGAATTTCTGACTTTACTGCCAAAATGTGACCATTAAGCTCTATCCTTCTCTTGGTATCTTATAATTGGTTTTCAAGTCATGAAAAGGACATCTCTTCCAATTCCATATTAGGTTCTTTAATAAATCCTTACCAAAGGATTTTTATCCTTGTGCTTTTCTGACACTATTTTAGCCATCTACAGGCTTTGTGAACTTAACTTCTCCTTTATACAAGTCCTACACCTTTTTCAGATACTATGTTTATCCTTGCTCTCAGTAAGCTTACTCTTTATTGCCAACTTGACCATCCCATCAGGATTGGAAATTGTTCACTGGTCTGTAGCAGCTTTCCCTCTGGATTCTCATTTTTATAGGGGACAGCTGTGTTGGCAGTCTGTCAGTCCTCTGACACAGAGGCAATCTGTAATAATAGGTGAAGGCACCTTGCTCAGCAATTCTGCAATCTCACATCTGATTTCCTTCGGAGCTTTTTGATAGATGCCATCTGGTCCCAAGATCTTACCAGCACCTAGCTTATCTATTTAAAACAATTACATAGAATGTACTAGACCACATTGACCTAAATCTTCTGGCCTAGCTGCCACAGAGAATTTGCCTTATCTGTCAGAGTCTTTATCAGTGGGTACCCCTTCTTACACTTTTGTCATCAACTCTCTGACTAGTTCCCTGTCTGGTTCCCTGCTTTTGGTGTATTTTAAGAAGTTTGTGCTACCATGCTACCACCACGAGTATCATTTTCAGATTATTTTTTAGACGTGTTATTTTACACTTGACCTGTGTGCAGTGCTGGTTTTATTTTTTTCTTTTTGAATTGTGGCACATATTTTATCTATCTGTGCTTCTAATGAAGTATTTAACAGCCACCAGGCTGTTTGTAGGTGTCTTGTTTTTTGCCTATTGTTCGTTGTTGTTTGGGGGAGGTAGGTTTGTTTGCATTATTAGCTGCCTTTATTTATAAAACACCCCAACTTATTTCAGATTTCACTTTGATTGTCCTGTCCTGGAACAACATTTACCCTACTGCACTGTGGTTGCTGTTACAGAGTACTTATCCCATGAATACCTCTTACATATTAGGTTAGCACTAGTCAAGCTGCTGCTTTTGATTTGGATACTATTTGAGATCTACTAGTTGTTCCAGCGGCAGTCATGTGTCACCGGAATGCTTTCCCTCATCATAAGCTGAAATACTTAGTTTCATTAGCATGAGATCTTGAGATATCTCACTATTACTTCCTGTCTGAAACTTGCAGCTTCTCTTCTCTCACCTTTCAGTCACTGCTGTTGAACTGATCAAGTAGCACAGCTCTAATTCTTTTTTAGAATACAACTTCCAACCATGGAGACCTACTGCTCTGCTACTTCTTTTTCCTGTAAGATGTCTGTGCTGTTGCACTCTATGTAACCATTCCTGTATGGCCCCACTCTGTCAACTGCACATCTGGCTGTGCCAACCTTAACTCATTAGCCTGATAACTGTCCTACTGATTTGATTTATTGATTTTCCCACCAGGGCTTTGAATGCTTGTTATATCAGTGCTGTTGTTCAATACCATACAATTTAATTCTTCCATCCATTTCTCAAGCTTCTAGCACTGACATAAAGCTCTTGCAAGTTCTGTCCTGGCTTCCTTGCACTGGCATATGCCAATCAACTGGCATCATGGGCAAGATGATCTGCCTTCCTGAGTAACAGCTGGAGCACCTCTGAAAAGGCTGCAACCCCCGTCACAGCCCACATCAATCTGTGAACCAGGCGCTTTGAATTTCAGTTTTTAACCAGCTTCTAATTTAAATATTGCTCTACAACCTTTTAGTGTTTCCACTAGGGTAACTAGTAGGTCTTGCTCTGTTTTTGTGTAAGATATAAGCTGCCTTTCCTCTTTTTCTTTTTTTCCTAAAATGTTTTCCAGTTCTTAACATACCAGTATTTCTGGAGAAGCAATAGGTAAAAGCGTTAGATAAAGTGAGTTTTGTAAAGTCTAGTCAATCTTATCCTCAATTTAGAGGCATTTTTATATTAGGAAGAAATTCCAAATGCTTCTGAGAGTGAATTGGTACTTGGAAAAGTACCAGCTGGAAAACTACCAGTAGGGAGGAAAAGAAGTAGCACTGAGGTAGAGTAGCATGTGATGATGCTTGTTTCCTGAGCCACTGAGAATATACTATGTAGGTGTATAAAAAAATTTATGAGTAATTCACATAGTATGAGATGTGAACAGCTAAAAAAATGGCATTTTTAAACGGTGTTACTAATTCCTGTATAAGCTTTTCACAAAGTTGGGTGGACACAGCTGGCAACTGCTGTAACTCCAGTTCCAATAGACTCATCTGTACTGTACTGTGTTACAAGCATCATTCAGGATAGTACTTTCCTACTGCTGCTACTTCCGAAAATAAGCACGTTTTGGGTTATGAAATACTGTTGCCCCCACCCTCCCATTTTGTCACCACAGACTCAGCTTAAAAGGATCTGAGTTCTGACTGATGTAAGCCTTCTTGCCTTCAAGATTCCACAATGAATTCCATTATGAATTGCATCCTTTGGCATAAGAGAGAGATGAATTTGTAATGTATGTATTCTACATACTGCTGAGTGAGGAAAAGAACTCCAGGATGAAAATGTGTAGAAATATCACTTTATGTTAGTGGCTCAGCATGTCAGAGGTGATCAGAGAATCTATACAAATACTTTATTACAAAGCAAAGTGAGGGCATGGTGTAGTCATTAAATGATAGCTTCCACCAGGGTATATCTCTTAGTAGTAGCTAAAGAACAAATGTTATTTTGTTCAGTTCTAAAACACATCTCAAAACAAACTTCAGATGAAAAATCTTGGAAATACCCTTTGGATCCATGTAATACAGTTAATAAGGAAGACTTTAACAGAAGCCCATTATACTGAAATTTATTTAAATTCTTGAGCACATTATATTCATTACATTTTAGCGCTTCCCAGTGAGATGTTTACTATATGTTTCTATAAATTATGCATTCATTGCATAAAACTGCATTCATTTCTCTATCACCACACTATATAAATTATCACAGAAACAGATGAACCAACAAAAGATTCTTGAATACATGTGACACTGGTGGGCTGAAAATAGCAGTTATAGCTTATCTTCATGGTAAGCAGCTCTAAATGAATCCCACTTGAATTCATTTAATTAAGAAGCTGAAAAGAAAGAAAACATGATTAAATGCTGAAAAATGCATATAAAATATAACACCAAAATTATTTGAAAAGAATATACAAGGACTTTAAAACATTCATTTGAAAAGTCATTTGACATTTGTGTAATAATCTCTTAAGTTCTTATATTCCATTTAGTAATTACTAAGCAAGCATGAAAGTTATCAAATAAAACATGAGTGATTGAAACTTAAATTTGTCTATTTAAAAAAATTAAAAAGCAAAATACTCTTCAAACATCTGTTCTCTTTAATCAAGTTCTGCATCTGCTCTTACTACTTTAAGTGAGAAATCTCTCCCGGGGATGTTTCAGGTTTATTTAAAACCATCTTCTTTTACTGCTGAAGTGGCCCCAGAGTTGGGAGAATATATAGTGATTAGCAAGGCTCTGTAGGGTTGCAGACTCTTAAATTCTCAGTATTTTAGTAAATTAAGAAGTTTCCAATGATATTGCTGTTTCTTTACACCTGGAAGTAAACTTTGTTTTTCTAAAATGTAGGTATGTATTGTGTGTCACACCTTTCTAAGTACCTTACTAAGTCCCATAGATTGGGAAATGGGAACACAGAGAGAGAGAGACTTGTGCATGACTATAGACTAACTGTACAAACACAAAAGCAAGGAACTACTGCATGGAAGTACTGCCTCTAGCTTTGCCTGGTAGGTCTTTCAATTCCTAGATATGCAGTGTGCACTAGCATATACGTGGTAGCAATTTCACCAGTTTTTCCATTCATGACATTAACTAATTAATCATTACAAAATATAAATGCAACTGCCACAAGCTTAAAAGACTGTATCAGTGTAAAGATGTTCACTGCTGCAAAAAGCTGACAAGCTCGTTAGGCAAGACATACAAACCAAGGCAAAACAGATGGCAACTGGCTGGGTGCTGGAGGGTGAAGGGATTAATGAAAGGGAAAAGCCAGTGAGAACAACTTCATGAAGAGACAAATTGTAGAGGGCTGAGGGGAGAAGTAAGAGAGTGCTGAGCACATGCAACTAAAAAGATAACCCAGGTCTAGAATAGATGTGTAAGGCCATGTATAGGAAAGAATCTGAGAGAAGAGAGAGGACTACTAGTAGTGAAAAAGTTTGGAGAGAAGAGTGGGAAGGGCTGAAGATTACAATAATCAGGGAGGTAGCACTGATAGGCTTAAGAGGTGTAAAAGACTCAATGATGTAACAGCAAAGAAATACAAATACAGCAGTGTCACTTTGCATTAACATGCTACTACCATAGCTATTGACCCTTACTTTCTGTCTATAAGGGAACTGCTTCTTTAGCAGCTAAGAGACATGATACAGGATAAGAGAAACACTGAAAGTAGCCAATTTTGCTGGGCACTATAGATCAGAATGCGAGAATGTGAATCCTGGTATTTATCAGAAGTAGATTTACCAATTCATAAACTTAAGGTGAATCAATTTAATTGTGCATGAAATCAACACAGAGTATCTAAAAAGCTGTTAGTAGTGTGCTCATGTTTATTAATGAATTTAATTTTATATGTCTGCAAATACTATTTATTCTATGTGCTAATAATTTTCCAATATATTTCCAAGAAATAACTATTCTATTTTTTTCACTTGCATTTAATTTCAATTTCAATATTTTACAGGATTTCTTTACTGAAACTAATTTAATTACAACAAGGGTAGACGTGTATACAGTGAATGGGAGGATTTTTCAAGCTCTGGGGCATCTTGCAATTTGTGTGTCCTGTTGCATTGACTGTTCTTCCCCAAGCAATGAATGAATACTTTATGTCTGACTTAACATTTATGGGTTTTTGATGAAAATAAGGCATCTTTTACTTATCATGCTTTGCACAGCTTAGTTCATTTTCTCTACTAGCCAATAAAGAATATGTATTTTCCATTCCATCAATACATAGTTCAGAAGGCTGATTATTTGTTATGGTTTAAAAAAATTTCACATTACTCTTGTAAATAATACTAAAATACAATGGCTATGAACAATAATTGGATAATAAAATATTCAACTGCAGGCAGATTCTAAAAGAACTCCTTCAAAAGCTACTTAATGAAAAATTACAGAAACGTAGAATTTTTAGGTGTTCATCTCATTTGAGATTAAAACAACAAATGATAAAATGTAGGCTTGAAAAAACAATTTAAAATTTTAAAGAGTAATGAAACTGTGCTAGAAGTTTCATTCAGAAAACAAAGCAGAAAAAACAATATAGGGCAGTTAATTAGTTGTAGCCAAAGAGAAAAAAAACAACAACAAAACAAAAAAACCCCACAAAAAACCAAAAAAAAAACCCCAAGAACTTTTTTTTAATATCAGTAAGCATGGATAAGACTGTGTCCTTAGAAGCAGTGTTACAAATATTTACATGCCTAAAATTCCCAGTGTTATAAATATGTGTTTAATTCGTGCCTATAAAGTTTATACCCATTTAACGTTGAGATACATGTATAGGATATTTCTGTTTCAAACCCAAAACATGATGAAACCACATTCTCTGGAGAAGCAGATTCCCGTAAGAATGTGGGGTTTTCTCTCAGCTGAAAAGATTTCTGAGAAGAAATTATCAGGATTATAGCCGTGGCTGAACGGGAGATGGGCCATCTCAAGAGGAGCCACCCCGGCCATTCTCACCACGATAAGATATCTGCAACATATCAGGAACATCAACCTCTTCCTGGAAGGGGATAAGATTTCATCAAGACTTCATCATCTCATCGGAAGGACATTGTTTTTCACTGGAATAACCAAAGAACCAAATTGAATATCTTTAGACTCTTGGACCCTGAATAGAGTATTGCCTCCAGCGAAATAAACTGTATAAAAACTCACCGTTCCAAGACCTCGGTGTGAACAGAGCTTCTCTGACACCCTGTCAGGTTGCCTGTCACACAGCTGCCGACACCCGGGCTCGGAGCTGTTTCCCTGCATTGTGGCTTTTTATCCAAAAACTCTGCCAAATTTACTATAAATAAATTTGTTTTATTTTTATTATAGAAATTGGCTCGTTTCATTTATAACACCCGTAATACAGTACTTTGCTAGTGTACTGATGTCTTCTGTTCTGTTTCATACTCTGTATGCTTTTTGGACTGAAACTGCCTAAGATGTGGTTTTCAGAGAGCCCTCCAAGCTCCAAGTGACTAGCAAAGTTAACTTAGAGTTCATGCTTTTGGCTTACAGCGAAGAATAGTCTCTCAGTCACTCCCACGTGTATGAGTTGACTGACGAAATCCTGTGCTGATATAATGAAATTTTATTACTCAGTCACTGAGTATCTGATATTTAAAACATTGTTTATTCACTTTAAATACTAGGGTGAGAAGGCTTCCAAAAAACATTCTCTAACATATATCAACACACTTTTCTTATCCAGAAAGAATTATAAAGGGAAAATGTTCAACAGTATAAAATAAAATTATTACATAATCTTTCAATAGTTAATGATATCAATTAAAGTGAAAGTTTTAGCAAAATGAAAAATTTCATCTGGTTCTCATAATGGTAGATTAGTACAGCCATGAAGAAGTCCTGCCATGGCAAAAATGGCCCTTGCAGAGAGATTTGCTTTATGTGAGCTCATCCATCATGATGGTGTTCGCTCAGTGAGTAACCTTCATGATGACCCCCACTTTGCATCACCTTTCCCATTTCAATGCTTTACTCTATAAGGGTATTTTACCAGCATATTAATTAAACAATTTTTTTCCCCAACCCTAGCCTTCAAGAAGAAGATCATGTGAAAGAATCAAATCAGAATTGGAAAATGTCTGAGGTGGATCAAAAAACGTCTGTAAAAATTACTGTCCCTTCCTACACACATGCCCTCTAAAGAGCACCTTATAGACCTGCACTCACATCTAGCATACCTAGGGACACTTTTCTGTCGCAGAAATTAACAATGACAATAGCATTACCAGGGTCAAAGAAATTACAGAATTCCCAGTACTTGTATTTATGCACATTAGAAAAAGTCTTTCTCAATTTTTTGACTCTGCCTTTATGTTTATTCACCTCTGTTCTGATTTATCTTTGCTACATGGAGGTCACTGCAGAAAAGAGGATGCGCAGCAGGTTGTGTTACTGTTTCACTTTCTACCACTGCATGTTGTTCACACAGGACTGACTGAGTTGTTCAGTGCCAGAGAACAGAAACAATTTAGGACATTTGAATATTTTTCTTTTTTAAGTAGGATAGTGTGAGGTCATGCATATAGCATTAAAGCAATTTCAGTTTTCTTTAACTGTTGCTTTAGGCAGGCCAACATAATGTTACTTTTTTCCTGACAGGTCATTAGTATGCATTGTTGTTAGTATTGTTAAAGGCAAAGCTTTACTAGCCTGAGGACAATTCATCATATAAAGACTGATAGTTTCAAGGTGAAATCTACAACCAGTGAAAGAAAAAGGATAAGACAGATTTCACATCTTAAGATATATCTGCACTGGGATCAATTGATGAGGTGTCAAACAAAAAGATTTATGTATTTTAGCATATATGTCTGAAGTTAAAATGCAGGATATTAAATTAAAAGGGGAATGAGAAAATAACAGAGTTTATATACTTGGTCCTCTTTAGTGTTTTGCATGTTTACTAAAATTCGTAAGAACTATCCACAAAAAACAAAGAGGCTTCTCTAAAAAGTGCTATGGGATTGTGATGAAGATGACATGTTTGAGACCACTGAAGTGTCAAAGAATCAGTAGTATGTTTATTTAAAATAACAGAAAAGGGGGTCAGAGCTACCCAAGAGAACAACAGAAACATGAAAGATTTAACACCGGAAAGGACCGGATAAGGAAATTACACATATGTGAAACTAGTAAATGAAATTTGGTAACAGCAGAGCAAAAGGATCAGCTCTAGTGATGGTTTCCAATAATTCTGCATTGAGTGAGGATTTAAGATTGAATGATTAATTTATTACCATAAAAACTCAGAAGAATCTAGGACAGACCAGCTAAGCCTACAAAATCTTGCTTAATTGTGCAGAAGCAGCAACATTATAAAAAAATACCCCAAGAAAACTGTGTAACACTTAGCCAGCTATTAAATGCTTCTCCTGTATTTATGCATACACACTGTTCAATTCTTTATGAATTTACTTGATAGGTGTTACTGATTTGTAACTTGTGATATTGAGTCTACTTAGCTCCTTAAGACAGAATTTGGTTTTATAGATCTAATAATTTCATCACAGTAACAACATGATGTGGCACTACTTCATTTTATCAGTATTGTGATGAATCCTTCTTTTCAGCATTGTCCTGGGTTTATTTCTTTTTTAAGCAGCTTTAGCTTACTAACAGGTACACTTATTTTTGATATGCATCACCTATCAAACTAATTTCTTTTAAATTAAACTTTTAATAGAATTGTTCCCCCTAGACCCAATTCTTGCTGTCCTTTATTCTTAGCTTGGATACTAAAAGAGAAGTATGAAATCTACATACACCTCCAACTTCTGCTAGAAACTCCCATTAAAAGATGTCTGGTATTTCAATAAATTCAAGATTAATTGTGCGGAGAATAAAATTTAAAAAATCCACTCCACCTAGTATTTACAGCAAACAGATTAGCAAGAAAAGAGGTAAAAGCCCTACATTATTTAAATTAAGATTCCCAAAGGTTATAGTATCTCATACCATAAGATATGTAGTAGACCTCAGTGATTAAGTTTGCAATAACACCAATGGTATAGTGTTGGCATGCAAACTCACAGAGCATACTAACGCTCACAGTGCTGTTCATAACCAGGTATCAGACAGCAGCCAAAAAACCCTATTGCAAACATTCACAAAAGCAATGCAAGGTCTGGCACAGATATGTAAGCATGTTGTTAATGGTGTGATATGAACGTTCTTAAGATGAAAGAACTAAAAATGAAACTAGTACAACTGTCAGGTTCTCTTCAGTAGCTAATAAATTGCATGGCAAGGAACGCACCATCACCACCAACTGCCTTTTCCATTTAATAAACTTGTTATAAGAAGATGGAAGAGAGCTCAGACCACGGATTGCCATTCTTTGGCAGTGCTTCTCAAGTGAGCTCTGAGCTGCAGATTAAGCTCAGAATTCATGCTTCTTTAAAGTTTAAGACTTAAGCAGTTAATGGGAGGTAAGAATACCTCACTTAAGAAAACTGGATCCTGCCTTTCACCTCAAGTCAGTCAAACTAGATGTAATCTCCAGAGAGTATTCTGAGAGGCAGGACAGACTATCCCAAATGCCAAACTACTAACTCTATGTTTATGAAATTTTGCAGTATGATGCCACTGGGCCCTTTACAGATCTCTTTCCTCAGCAGAAACTACTAAAAAGCAGGAGTGTACCTTGTGCACATTTTGCAATGGGAAGAGTTTCCTTGTCTTCAGTATGGTGATACTAAATGCCAAAACTAATCTGAAGCAACCTAGATGGCAATTAAACAGCCTAAAGAGACCGAGCTCAGTAAAAATGAAAGTAGTTCTAAAGTCTCACAGCAAAACCTAATAGAAAAATTGTAATGTAGTAGTTGAAATGTTATATCGAAGTTGGCTTTGCAAGGCTGAATCATTTTTAGTAGAACATAACACAGAATATAAAACTGGCTGTTGTACTAATCATGTGGCCTAAGCAGAGAAATCTACTTTTTCACTTGTCAGAAAAATTGCAACTGTTTAACTAACAGGTGTATGTATATTTTAGAAAATCTGTAATCCTTTCTCTCCTCCATGGTGTGGCTGACAAAAGAAAAGGGTACTTTTAGCGAAGTCAAAACTTAGCACTGCACACGGCTTTGTTGTTTTGTGCCCTGTCTTATGTACAGCTTAGTTATACAAAAAAAAAAAATTAATAAAGCCTCACAAACTAAAGCATGTTTTCTTTTTGCATTTTTCAGGGGGCACTGCATATGTCACACATCTGTGCTCAAACCCTTTTAACTGGTCTGCCTTAACAGTCACACTAACCGTAGCATTCCAGCCCTTTTTGGTTTGCTTAAATGAATCACCATTTTTCCTGCTTCTACCACCTTCCATTGGCTTCAGTGGTAAAGATTAAAGATTGTAATAGCTTTGTAGAAGTTTAGGAATTGCTTTCAGGTAAACAATCTTTAAAGATGAGAATTTAATGACAGATTACCTGTATGGGTAGCCATGGTATTTGGAGCGAAATATTGACAGCAGGAAGCTGAAGAAAAAGACCACGAGACCGAGGCCTACCAGACATATTACTGGAAAGAAAACAACTTTGTTTATTAGCACATAAAAGATTTAAAACTGCAACCTCTACAAAGAATATTATTTATGTCAATCATGTATACAGAATTTGACACAGTTAAATACAAAATGTTACTGCCTTGACTACTGAAGCCCACTATCTTCTGACAGGATTTCAAACAGATATGGAAATAATATTTATGGTTATTAGTAAAATATTACCTGTCAGGGTAAATGTATTTTCAAGAAAAAAAGAGCAGAAATTTGAAAGTCAAATGTTCGTGGATGCAAACACCTATTGCTGATAATGGATTTGATACCCATTAAATTATACATATCAAATAATGTCATTTCAGGTATTTGATTTTTCTTTTTGGAAAAAAAATTACATTTAGAAAAATGTCCCTTGACTAATGGAATCATGTTCTCTCTAGTCAACCATCTATGGCTGAAGTAGCAGTAAAGGCAGCTTAGTAACTACTTTATCTAGTTATTAATGGCTAAAAATTTCACTGTTCTAAGTTCCAAGGCTGGCAGCCAAACCACTTTTTACTCTTAGCTCACTAGTAATATAAATCTTCGGGTTCTGAAGGTAAATAACAATGATGCAGACCTTCTGATAGCATCCAAGTGAAAGTGCTTTGAGTCTTTTCAGGCAAAGAATGAACTAACAAAGTAAATGCTTAAACAAAAAAAATAAAATGGAACATCTGTTCACACCCTGCAGAATAATTGCATAAAACCTTCTTGATTGTGATAGCCTGCTCTACTGCGTGTAAATAATTTTTTTAAAAAAGGGGGACATGTTACAAACTGATGCATATAACTGAGATGCAGCTCATCTACATTAGATAATGTTTTGATTCTAGTGAGCTACTTTGATTTTTAAAACTCCTCTTCTTATACTATTCCTACTTTAGCCAACATTTTGCTATTTAATTGCAATATTCATGCTTCAAAAGTGTGCTGACTTTGAGCGAAGGATGAGCAAACATGAAGCCAAGGAAACTGACAATGATGCATTTTATCATTAAAACTGACCATGTGGAAAGTGACACATGTCAACTGGAATATAAAATTTCTACAGTTATTTTGAGAAAACTAGCCATGTACAAACCTAATAAACACACTTCATTATAAAGAAATCACCACTCACAAATATGATTTCCAAGCATGGATGAAAAAATTGGAAGCATGAACAGCGCAAGGCAGATACACAGAAAGCATTCACATAATGGCCACGAAGAGCAGAGTCTGAATTTTTACTGCAGTCCACTGATCTTTCACTGTGCCTGTGTTCACAGGCCCAGATCTAAGATCATATTCCAATTAAACTTACGTCACTGCATCCTTTGACATCCCTGTTAAAGCTAGTTACTGTAGAAGATATTCAGAATTACATCATACATCTACAGCTTGCTGAAGGAGACCCTCAAATCACTATAGATTAGAGAGATCTCTAGCAAATCAACCAGCTGTCATGAAGAATTCTAGAATGCTTTTAAAGAAAATAGTTGGCCAGCTCTATCTGCAATACTGTGTATTACAGAAAAGCTAAAGAACTGATCTCGAAAGAAAGAGGAGGCAGAGTAGGAAATTTAGTATATTCCAAAGACCTGTAATGGCTTATATGAGAAAAATAAGTCAGGGGATATAAAAGGTGCAAAGGCAGATGGGCATATTTGTTTCAACCTATGTCATACTCAGAAAAACCCTGTTTGACACCACAGTGAGGAAGTTTGATTCTGGGTAAAACAGTTTCATATTGTGTGCTTCTGTGATTCACTGACAAAAAATCTCGCAAATATTCTGAGTAACAGCAAAATTCAGAAAAACATAAAAATTGAACTTCAAGCTAAATATCTTTAGACATTACAGATTAGGATATATTTTGTACTCCACCTACTGGTGGGTTTCCACCTTATTCTGGAGACATGATACTGGCAAGAGTAAAGAATTTTCACACTCTTTTGGATTTTGTCATCTTAAGTACATAAATTCATTTTGAAAACGTTTTGAAACTCTTGTTCTTTATATCACTGACTTCTGATATAATTCAAGAGCCAAAAAGCATTTCTGCAATGTAGCAGAGATACTGTGTCAAGCTGTCCCTTGGCTGAGAATGGTTAAAATATTTTGTTACTGTTACTACTTCATGTGAATGCAGTTTTATCAACAGAAATTTTATGCTCTCCTCTTTTCCAACCCAGTAAAGGTAAACATTGGTCTAAGGTAGAGACCTTCTGAAAACTTAATCAGATATTCACTTGTAATTTCACAGTGCCTTCTAACTGTCTCAGCATTGCCTTAGCTACACACTACAACTTACTTCTCCTTTTTCCAACATCCCCTTTGGAGGTAGCAGCTTCATTCAGGAGTACCATTCCCATGGTGATAGCAGCATCTGTATTGTCATTGTCAAGGAAAGCAGCAGATGTGTGGATATCTCAGAAAGCCACAAAGGTACATCTATGAACTACAGCTTTCAAGTTCATAAAATGAAAGAAGGTATTTACATATAACAACTGCATATCACAATCTGTACTGTGCCATTACACTCACCTGTGTTAAAAATGTGTAGGAATTTTCTTTGTGCATTCTGTATTTAAAAAAATGAAAGAAGGTTCAAGAAGCTTTAAAGGACAAGTCATCAAGTAGGACACACAAATTTTGGACAGTTAAGGAAATAGCCATTCCCCAGTATTTTACAATATTCTGTATATTGGTAGTAAAGGATTTTTTAAAAATGAAAACTGTAAGATCCAGGAATCATTCACTGCAATTGCACTCAATTCATTGGTTATTTGACACGAACTGAAGCAGTTGCACTGCTTTATCTTCCTCTGCATTTGGATAAGACATTAACTCCCTCTTTAGTGACATATTGCTTAATAGCTTAGCAGAGACACATCTCAGAGGCAAAGTCCTCAGTCAGTTTCAGTGCTTTGTTGTCTCATTATAACTGTTACAAATGTGAACATATACATAACAATAAAACAATTTCACTGATCTAGCAAGCTCTTAAGCCATTCACTTAATTGTTTATTTGAAACTGTATAACCAAAAAGGAATGGTTACTACTGTGCATAACATCTGTTCTGAGGCAGAGGCAAGCCTGAAGCACGTGTGAATCATGAGAGCTAGAGGTCACAGTATCAGGAAGCACAAACTTCAACACGTTTTACAGATTGTCAAATAAGGTTGGAGTTTTCAACATTACTTACCCCAGAGCATGATGACTACAAACTTCAAGAATACGATGTTATTATTTATGCACACAAATAATTCACAGAAAATACTTCAAACATGCTAGAGCCATAAATCTGCATCTTGTAACATTAGACTTGCAGTAATCTTGTAATATATTAATATTTTTCATTTTAGGAATGTTCAAAATTAGAATAAAATGCTCAAAGACATCTGAAATTTTCATTATAAAATTTTTAATTAAGCTGAGCTTGAGCAAAAGGATTTAGAACTGTCAATGCTAACAAAATCACACTTCATCAGAGATGAGCAGCCTGATTCAGGTTTGACTTCCAAATTTCATCCATACAGACTGAGAAAAGTCAAATGAAGAATAACAAGATTTTAAAAAGTAAACATCAATGGTGAAAGATGGCAGAAGCAAATACGCAACATGAAGGAAATATAATTTTTAACATCACCTCTTTGATACAGACATCTACCTTCAGTCCTAAATTAAGCTCTAATTAAAAACACACTAGCAGCTCAAATGAAATTCCTCACACATGTACAAGCTGCAAGGCTCACTAGAGTCAGTCTATGAATAATTGGTTGTGTTCAAGTCTTCCAAAAGCTTATGACTGCACAAAATAGAGAGGGGAAAAAAAAAAAAAAAGAGAAGTGCAAAATACTGTAAAAAAAAAAAATCTTGGAATCCATGACACAAAAATTGCTTTTCAAAAAGTTTACTTGGTATGATTTAGAGTAATGTGCATATGGGACTGCGAATCTCCTGTTCTACTGCTATGCTTCCAACTGGGGAGAATGTCATGAGAATCATTCAATTCTTTATTTTCTGATGTTACAAAAGCATAAAGATGAATTAACTGAGGCAGTTGTCACAAAAAGGGATAAGAAAAAAAATTCCACATGTATTTCTACCCTATTAAGGAAGAGCCCCTAAGGTAGCACTATCTAATAATTTTATTTTACCAATTCCTCACTTAGATTTATAGTAGTGTCCTGAGTTTAACAGTCATGGAAAAAAAAAACAAACAGTCCCAAGATGTAAAGATAACTCACCAGGCCCTCTTGGGGAAGTGCTACTTTTTGCAAAGCTTTTGAAATGCCTTGTAAATGTTTATTTTGCTTGATTATCTCATGCAATATCAGTACATAATGCGGTCCTTTGCTATTTCCCTTACCTGGCTGCTTCTGAGAAACAAACCAACCAACCACCAACTAAAAAGCCATCTGGGAGACATCCCTTCTGTAACTTAGTTCTTATTTTCTTACCAGACCATGAGTTTAATTCACTTTTGTTACCATCCGGAATAACAGTCTCACAAAAGTAACTTGTTTGCTCTGCAACTGAGAATTATAGATCTGTAACCACCTGAATTGTGCTGGGCTTTTTTCCCCCTCTCTTTTGGAGCTTCACATCATTACCCCTAAAGCTCCCCTCACTATTTTTGCTTCAGTTGTTGATTTCTAACTTTAGTCATCATTGCTGAGCTTTCAGCCTCATTGGCTGCCTTTTACCTTCAATGATATCAGCTTCACAGCCACACTGCAACATTGAGCATGGTACTTGCCTCAGCTCTCTGATGCTGAAGTAAAAATTCAACCTGAGTTGTCATTTCGATACAATTATTAGCTTTTTACCACAGAATATATAGCTTGTTACTATTTTTCACTCATTTCTAACATTCTCTGTTATGCCTTTACACTATTTTGATATTCTACAATATAAAGCAACAGTCCCAGATCTGAAAATAATCTTTTACAGTATTGCAATTCTCTAACAGTGCAGAATGTAAAATTTTAGCAAGTGGTTACTTGGACAGTTTTTCATCTGCAAAATGATGCATCAAAAGATGTACTTATTTTCCAATTCCTCTTTATCTGCCTCACTATGCATTATGAAACTGTTTTGAAAAGATGAAGGGAATGTAGCACTCAGATAAGCCATGGCAAGCAAATGTTTTAAATTCAGATGTTCATGTTTTCTGATAAATTTATTCGTCTATTGATTTTTTTTCTGTGTAAATCCTGTTATATACCTTCTCAAATTATTACACTTTTACATATGAAACTTCTGCTTTTCCTTTTCTCAGCTAATACATGTTTTTCATAAAAATTCATAGAAAACATCTTATTTACATAGGGCTTTTGAAAAGGCTTTGAATTTTGATACAGGAAGAACAACAGTTTTAAGCAGGATGAAAAAGACAGTGATCAGCACAATTTATAAGCTTATACAAAAAATGATCAGTAGTAACAGAATAAAATATCCAGCCCTGAAAAAGTCAAGATGCTTTATCACAAGTAGGGAAAAAAACCAGGCCACTAAATCCAAAACAAACCAAAAAATATTGGATCAATAAAATCCAAAATTATAGATATCCTACAAATTGAAATTAATTGCTAGTAAATTTGGGATACTTTTTATTAGCATACTTTAATAGAAAATTTAATCACAGAATGCCCAAAAGGAAGACAACCTGATCCTTCCAAAGTTTATTAATGTAATACATAATTTATATCTTTATGTCACAAATTGATTCCTAATTAGTAGTAAGTGAGGAATGAAAGAAGGAGAGAAAATAGTTTGACTAGCACTTGGTTACTTTTGTGAAAAAGTTTGGTGGTCTTGCTCATATGCAGCTGTATTTCTGCCAAGAGTACAAAATCTGGTATTAGCATTACAAACACATAAAGAAACAACTACTTTTTAAATTGCAGATCACTCAGTTGCTTGATAACACATGAGCAAGAAAAACTAGAGAACAAAATATTCACCCACTCGAGCCTGTGCTCAGTTTACTGTTACCTAAAATGGGGATAGATTATCAGGCAATCTTTGAAAATTGCTGGTTCAATTTATCAGACATGGAACAAGGAAAAGCACATACTTTTTTGTTAAGGAGTATATGATCAACAGAAAGATCTATGGAGGATTCTTCTCTTTTTTTTTTCTTTTTTGTGTGTGTGTGGTTTCTTTCTTTCCTTCTTGTTTTTTTCTTTTTTTTTCTTTTTTTTTTTTTTTTTTTTTTTTTTTTCTTTTTTGTTGTTTTGGTTTGGTTTTTTGCTGGGAGGGGGTGACAATTAGAACATGAGAAATTCTTTGCTGGTCCCTTACAAAAGGGCATATTGTGCTGATAGAGATATTTAACTTAACCTTTTCCTACTAATACTTAAACTTCTATGTTTAAGATACCAACTAATGTTACGTTTCATCTCACTGAAGAGGGATGATTCCTAACTCAGAAGCTGAAAAAGTTGAGAATAGTCCGAAAATTATTTGATTATGAATTTATGGACGAATTGTACACAATCAAGCTGTATTTAAGTATTTTTTAATGGCCTGAAATCCAGTTGTAAGATACTAACAACAACCCTGAACATACTTTCTGTTTAAAACCTTCTGGCTTCAGCTATACTGAATGGTTTTTCAAGAATTTTAGGAATTATTACATGAGACTTGGCACTGAAGTTCTCAACTCCTTGAAATATGCATCTCACAACAGTGAAGTAGCTGAAAGTTTGCATTTCAACAATCAAAATGCAAACTATACTATACCACTTTCCTTTTTGATGCTTTTTCATAATTTTAATAGAGCAGAGAACAGATTTCATACTAATACAGAATCTCCTAGAGCAAAAAAGTTTATTACTAATTTGATTAGTTTCAGCTTCAGTTTATGAGCCTGTCTTTCTAATCCACAGATAATCTGATGGAATCATTGCTCTTGTGGTGCTCTTAGACACCTGAGAATGGGAAGGCCATATAAAAGCTTCAGAAGAAGAAAAAGACTCTGGAATCTGTTTTAATTCAGCTGCAAAATGGAGCATAGAGATACCTGATTAAGTTTATGTTAAATCAATAATCAAACATTCAGGGTTTTTCAGCCTGATTTACATCCTAATTATTCACATTTAGGATCAGCTAAAACTAACTGTGGGGAGATGATTTTTACATTTATTATTTATGACCTTTTTGGTTGTATAGATTACATCTGATGAAATTTCAGGTTTAGTCCTGTCCATCTTGCAAATTTTTACAGTGTGGTTTGCCCCTAAATATCTTTTTCTATCTTTATTTATATTTGGTAACCCATTTCTCTAAATTTTCTTGTCTAGTGATATTCAAATCACAAAAGTATAAACATCTCCAGAACAGGTAGATGAATAACAGTACTTTACTTTCATTTAATGTTAAGCATACCAGGGAAACAAATAAATGAGGGAATTTCTTAACAGTTTAATTTAACTTTTAAACAGAGACAAATTTCCTAAAACAAACTTAATTTGAGCTATTTTAAAGTATTTATGAGGCTATATAATTCTCTCTCACTATTCTAACACTGTATTACAAACATCTACCTTATTTTCAAGCACTTTATTTCAAGCACTAGACCTAGTATGTCTCATCTGTTTGTTAGCACACTCTTGATACTTGCATGGAGACATATAATATCTCTTACTTTTCTAAAAACCTATAAATATTTTTAAGAATATCATACATTCTTTTTCTACACCACAAGTCATCACCTATATGAGTGTAGGCTGTCTTTTTACTCTCCATCATTGCTAGGATCCATGCAATATAATTTTATTCTTAGCTGAATACACTTGAGGACTATTCCACTTACCAAAAGGTAAAACATTTAACTTTGGACTAGATTTCTGCATCTTTTAGACATTCAAGCAAATATATTTCTTAACCATTAAAATATTCATTAAAATAATTAACTGAAGCCCAAAGAAAACCTTAAAAATGTCTTTAGCCTGTGGTCAGTGAATGCCTCTTGTTGTTTGGACTAGTAGTCAGCTATTCGCGAAAGACAAATAAAACCAGGCCAATTGCCACAGCAGCTGACAGCTAGATTAGCTTTGCAAGGGTCTGCACTTCCAGCGGAAAATTTTAGTCAGAAACTGAAAATGGTTGAAAATCACTGAAATTCAGAGTTGGTAAATTCATACAGAGGACACACACCATATGTGAAGGCAGTTCACCAGTTCCAGTGTACTGAAATTAGCTGATGAAAGATTATGCATTATGTTTCATGATGTGTAACAAATGCCCAACTGTAAATTTAAGGTCTCTGCATATCTCTCTCACATTTAAGACCCTTTAATGTCTTTTCTAAAGGGTCATATTATGAATTGTTTTAAGGTCAAGCAGTAGGAGACTTAGGTAATGTAAAACTGCCTTGATTTTTCTAGTTATTATCTCCTTATGCTTCATTACATTTAGGAGGAATCAGACAGCTTCCAGAAGAATCAGAATAAGTTAAAAGGTTAACAGGCAGTACTAGTAGATAACACAAGGAAGTAATAGAAAATGTGCAGTATGTTCTGCTGCTTTGGATGCTGATTTCCAAATTTAATTAGGAAGCATGCTTAAATATGCTGTAATGTTATGCTTTTAGTCCTACCTTTATCCACCGTGGTCTTTATTTTTTTCTTATCCTTAAGATCAAGAATACAATAACCCTGTCTCAACTGCTTTAGTTACCATCCCCATTCACTCTACTATGATCTCTGGGGAACACACAACTAGTTGTGCACATTGATGCACAACTGACAGAATCTTACTATCAAGAGCTAAGGGAGTATTGTTCTACTGACTTTTGACATAAAATTTCAGATTCTTATGCTCAGTGACTCTGACATACAGAAAGTCATCTCTTTCTATTCATCCTATGAAAAAGTTTCCTCACCACAGAGGCACTTAATACACTTAATTTAAATTCCCTCTGAAGGACAGGAAATCTCTTTCATAATACGTGTAATTTTAACGCTACCAAAAGGATTTGTCTTTTTCCTTTTCAGTCAGTATCTCGTATCCACCTATGCAGCTGTCCCATTAAACTTTGCCTTGGGAATTCAAATTAGGAAACTGAAAAGACATTTCCATTTTTACTTAGCTGCATGTGTTTAATCAGCATCAATGTTAAACAGTTTAATAAGTTTAATAGTAATAAAGAAAAAACATACCAGGTTAATCATAACTGCTAATTTCTATAATAATGGTTTAGATTTATCTCCTGTACAATAAATAACTTGCTTAACAACTGAAACTCCTTTGATAATGAAAATATTTACTTTTAAATTTACTCCTTAAAGTAAGGATCCACTGTTACTACAAAAGCAAAAAAATTATGACATATTACATATGAAGCAGTTTTATTTCTCCAGGGAATGACATAAAAACTTGATGAAAATTCATTAGAAATACTGAGTAGTGTCTACAAAAAGGAGGAATAAAAGAATTGAAAAAATCTTTCTAATTCAACACAGCCTATCCAACATTACTATTCCTTATCTTTCTTGCTGTATCTTGACACCCGGAGCAATATTTACAGCTGAACACTGCACACTTCAATGTCTTTTTGGTTATAACAGTCATATACACTATCTGTATTCAACTGTAGTTAATTACAACAGTAATAGTAATTGTGCAGTTCATTGCACGTAGTTTCTCTTAGGCAATGACAGCTCTTTATTCCAAAGTTATCTCTTTTGCCTTTATGTCTTCTTAATAACTCTAGCAACAGTACTTTAATATCCTTGTCTTCAGTTCCTCTTTCTAGTCTCTTCAAGAATGTCAAACTACTCAGCATTTAAAAAAATTTTATTATCACCCGATCTCTTCTGCTGACTCCTCTTATCTTTGACCCCATTTCTGTCAGAAGAGGGTTGCAAGAATAGACACCACAAGCCTGGAACATCTTCTACATGGGGAAAGAGTAGAACTTTTTAACTTGGAAAGGAGAAAAGAAAGAGAAGTATGTTTGGTGAACTCTATAAAGCTCCAAATAGAAGGGAAAAAAAGAGAATGGATTACTTCTCATGACTTATATACCAAAGTCACACAGTACATTTATTGTGCAAATTATAGGCTAAAAAAAATATCCCAAAGGAATAATTTCTGCATACTACATTAAGTTTATACTGAAAATTCATTGCTATAGAATACTATCCCATAATTAATTCAAAAAAGGATTTAAAAGAAATAAGAATTTATTAATTGATGACTAGAAGCTATAATGTTCTTTATGGTCATTCTGGCTCAAAAATCCCTGAATCATTTATTCTGGTTGGTTATTTTGTTTTGCACAATTTTTCTCTATGTTTTTAAAAGTCATTGCTGCACTAATACACATGGATGCAAACTGATGATAACTTGAGAAGATGCTAAACTTTATTGCTAAATCACAATGTGTTTAGGTATGTGCTCTTTTAGTGTGGCAGAATTGGGTATCTAGCACACAATTAGACTGCTTTACCAGGATTGCGACTGCAAACAAAGTTATTTCTCTGTGTAAACTATGTAGGCCTAGGGTCCTTAGAGATACTCGGACTCTTCAAAAGCAAAATCTTGAATTACAGACTGCACAATGCCTAGCATGTTCATAGCTCCACAAAAGTTACTGCTTTTATATAATTTAACAAAAAAACCCAAATCAAACCAAAACAAAAAATCACTTAAAAAAAAAGTCTATTCCATGCCCTTATTTAAGTAAGTTTTTTGTGTCATCTGCCGTATTTATTCTACAGCAGTTATACTTTTATTTCCGTAATGACTTTTTGCAAATTTTCTGCCTCATCAGAAAGTCTCTATACTGAAATAATTCTACAACCCACCCCAAAGTATTATGTGTGTAAACTGAACCCAGTTGCTTGAAGCACTGATTATATCAAGCTGATGTGGGGATATATATTACATAAAACTTCTTCCTCAATTGCATATGATAACAAGGTTTTAGTGTTTCTAGGGAGAATATAAAAATTGGCCAATTTCAAAGAAAACTGAAAGCAGAGATTGAAAAGACCAGCATATTTTAATGGATATAACCTCAAATTAAATTTATACCTAATTCTTATTCAGTATTACTTTTTCTCTGGAAATAATTATAAAAATTCTTTCTTTTTAAAATTTTTTTAAACCTGCCAATTTATGGTGAACAATGAACTATAATGTAGCATGAATAAAAGCAAACTTGACTTTTGTTTTATTCCTAGGCAATAAAAAGCTCAAACATAATGGATCTTGTAATTCTACTCCATAGAGTGTTCTGTTCATTTTTTAATGAAGCTTCATTAAAGCTGTTTCACCAATTCTATAAGGCTGGCAAAAGAAATCCAAAGGAAAGCCAAAACGTTATGTCAAACAAGATTGTAATTCACACCAGAATGCACCATGAACTGTAGTTTGGAAGGTTCAAACTGGATGAAAAACAACTTCATGTCTGAAACTCCCCAGAAAGATTATGTGATCTCCATCCCCAAAGTTTTGAAAAAACTGCACCAGACAAAACCAAGAAAGACAAGATCCAGTGTTAGTGATAACCCTTCCTTAAGAGGAAGATTGCAGTATGCCATCTTCTGAGGTCCCTTTCAACCAACATTTATATGATTTCCATGACTATTTCCTGAAGTTAACTCTCCAAGAGAAAGGGGAGCCAAATAACAAAACTGAGTAAGAGTTATCTTGTCAGCATAACACAAACTGCTCAAAGTAATAGCCTGAAAGTCACAAAATTATATAATATACAAGCACCGTGATATCTTGGAGATCTTTTCCAACCTTAATGATTCTACGATATCCAACCATGTCTTTTCACTGTTCTCTGCTACATGCTCATGAAGAACTGCAGCCCACAGGAAAGGCTCACACTGGAGAAGTTCGTGGAGAACTTTCTCCGATAGGAAGAAGCAAGGGAAGAGTGTGATGAGTTACCCTGAGGAAGAAAGAGAGGCAGACAATTGTGATGAACTGGACACAACTTCCATTCTCCATCCCCTTGCACCACTGTGGGAGAGCAGGTAGAAAAATCAGGACTAAAGTTAAGCCCAGGAGGAAGGGAGTGGTGGGGGGGAAATTTGTTTCAAGATTGGTTTTTTATTTCTTATTACCCTTCTCTGATTTGACTGGTAGTAACTTCAGTTAATTTCCCTGAATCTCTTCCAGTCCTTATCTTGACTCATGAGCCTTTTGCTAAATTTTCTCTCCCCTGTCCAGCTGAAGAGTGACAGAGTGGCTTTGGTGGGACCCTGTCCAGCCAGGGTCAGCCCACCCCAAGTGCCAATGAAGTTTACCCCTATTACCAGTCCTAGGTGAGGTCACTGTATGTGTACATATACTTGGTATGTAATTAGTAACTCTGTATAGATCTTACTGAATTTAATTTTGCTTTATAAAATGATTTAAACTGAGTATCTGCCATCTTCCCAAGTCCTTTTTACCCAAGTCCTAATTATGTAGCTACAGCATGGAAAAACAGATCTTTTTATAGAAATCATTTAGCAGATGGGGTAGAAACACTGTCTAAAACAAAATAAAGAAGTGCAAATTAAAAATTCACTTTATAGAGAAACACAACATTGCATTTCAACATCTAGAAAGAAGTGACAAGCTTACCACAACAAAGTAAAAAGAAGTAACCAAATGAAACATGTACATTACCAGAATAGTAATATCCTGTTTTAAAATTAAATGCATCTTTTAAACTTTAAAGGATAAAGTGAAGGTACTACTGTTTATCAATCTGGCATATTTTTTTTTCTAATTCCCACATTTTCTAACAACATTTTCTGAATAAACAAATAATGAAGAAGCAATTGAGCAACTCATAATTACTACCAACATTGAAAGAATAAAGGAATATTAATGTTCATGAGTAACTCTTAAACTCTGTCAAGACTTCGTGTGAAAGATTTCATTGTGAAATTTTTGTGTGACCAAAAACTCATCTCAACAGTACTGAGCCATGAAATGAAACATCAGAGAATTCTTTTTGCAAGTGGCAATGAACAACATCACTGAAAGGATTCTTTCAGACAGCTGCATTAATGTAGCTAGCCAACTTCCTGATTTAAAGACAGTATCTAACAACAAAAAGTTATCACATCCATGCCTGAGTCAGAGAAACAAAATATGTCATCAATGAAAATTTTGTTTATTTTTTTATCTTCTCTGGTTTGGGGGTTTACTTTTCTCATTCTCAAGCAGACAACGAGATTGGTATAGATAACAGATTTGTTTAAATTGTGGCAGCTCACACAAAGCAAAAAACCATGATAACATACATTTCATCTCTACGAAGGAAAGCAGAAAGATGATACTAGTAAGATGCATACTCTATCTATTAAACTAGAAACTTTTCATATGAAATGTAATAGCTGTCTCTGTGTACTTTTAAAAAAATGTAGCATTTAAAGCAATAATCACTGAGTTTTGACTTGGCAGTTTTCAGGTGAAAATTCTACACAGATGGAAACTCTACAGCCCCTCCAGGCAACCCGCTTCATTGTTTGAGCACCCTTACAGTAAGAAGCATCTTCTTGTCTTCAGACTGATTTTCCTGGTTTTCAATTTCAGTCCACTGCCTCTTGTCCTCTCAAAGGGCACTACTGAGAGAGGCTGTCTCCTTCCTCTTTATTTCCTCTAATCAGGTATCTATACACATTGATGAGATCTCCCTGAGAGTCTTCTCCAAGTTAAACAGTTCCAGCTCCCTCAGCCTTTTCTCACAGGATAATCCCCTAATCATCTCTGTAGCTATTTGGGGGACCCGCTCAATTAAGTCTGCAACATTCCTGTACTGGGGGACCCAGAACTGGAAACAGCATTCCAGTTCAATTGCAAATATTACATTTACTCTCCAAAATATGATCATAACTTTGAAACTAAGTTAATAATGTCTATTTATGAAGCATATAAAGTTTCACAGGTAGCAAAACGGATGCCAGGCAAATGAACGTAATGAAGGTGTAATGATGGTGTTGTCTTTGGATAGCAAATGGCAAAGACAAAGGTAGACAGGGAAGTTTGAGGAAGGGCAGGTTCTAAGGCAACATAACTTCAGAGAGAGAACAAGAGAGTAACCACGATCATAAAACTGGGATCTGTCTATTACTGCAGATTGGGAAATATTACTTTCTTTTGCTTGTTCCCCTTAGAGAAAGGTATTTGTGATGGAACAACTAAACTTTAAAAATAGTTAATGGTGACTAGAGTTCTTACTAAATGAATAAAGCTGATCAGAATAAGGGTTTAAAAAACCCAGAGAGCATATGAGTTTTTCTTACCATTTATTAAAACTTTCACAAAAAAATACCCAAAAAAGTCCCCGAAAACCCCAGCTTAACTTTCTCTGACTCAGTAAGACTGAAAGAATAAAAGTAGGTCTCAAACTCTTTCTGTGACAACGTGATATCAGAACAAATGTGATTGAGTTATTTGTTTCAAGAAGTAATAGTAAACTGTTTAGATTAGGTGGGGGAAAAAAAATCCAAGGACTGTTGGAGGAAATGTAATCTTCATGCACTGTTGGTAGATTTCTGCATGCTTTTCTTGTAAGTAAAAAGAAATAAAATTAATGAATTTTTAATTATTATAAGGAAGAGTAAAAAAAAGAAGAAAACTAGTTTCTGCTACTGGAAAGGTAACACTGAAAAGAAAAAAAAATTAAGAATAGTAACCAGGCACAAGTCTAATAAAAGAGATAACAAGGTGCACATCAGTGAAAAGCAATGCCAGTGTTACTTGGCAGTAAATAGCAACAACAATGAATATTTATTTCAACATATAATAAGTAAGCCAAAATACAATACCTGTGTAAATGTTCAATGATATTCACTGCCAGAGCAATTTTACTTAACAGCACACTGTGCCTCGGCTTGGTTTTTTAATATTCATCACCAGTTTGAAGGATACTCAGCAGAAGAATAATATGTGACTCTGCCACAAACTGAGCCTGACTGCTTCCATGTATGTAACTCTGTAAAATAAAAGTGACAAACATTCCTCTTTAAAAATCCATTGAAAATGGCACAACCGGATATGTGAGAATAAAACCTGTTTTGCAGAAAAATGCAGGCAGCAACAGCTAGAAATTAATAGCACAGTTTATGTATGTAGGTTTAGTAAAAAGGAATGTTAAAAAGAGTATATTTAGGCAAAGCACATATATACAGTAAATGTAACGTTTCAAACACGAAAGCATTATGCTGGGCTCTTTTTCACACTGCTGCTACTGTGGAATAAAAAACATGCGTTTATTTGCTCAGGTGATACAATTTGTCAGAAGGGAGGTGATAAAATCAAGGGCATGTCTCAGCATGGTTTTTACAAAAATGAAAACTGAAGCCTGCCTTAAACAAATCATTCTGTTTTAGTCTTCCTCAGATTAAGCAAAGTTTCTTCATACAAAGTCTGTTTTGTCTTTCTCCAATAAGGTACAATTGTGTCCATCAAAGTTCCTAATGCATAAACCATCTTATTTATATGGAAATATTGTAAAATAAATGTTAGTATAAAAACTAAGTCTAACGCAGTCTACTACCCTCCATCCCAAATAACTGTTGTTAATGGGCTCCCTTTGTATATTTATTTTAAGAACCTGTAGTGTATTAGAAAAGCTGTCAGTGTTTATTGTCAACCATCTGTGACAGCAATAAAAGAAGCAAAAATCTGTAGGACTGTCAACATGCACAAAATGAGGGAGATTCTCTGTCTTCCTCTCCTATATCAATTACAAACACCGAGTACAGTTTGTCATAGATGTGAAATTAAATATATTCATGTTCTGAAAGTATTATTTAGATATATTCTTCTTAAGCATATATAAAATTTTCACCCCAACTAAATAGAAAGAAAAATGCTCACTAGTAAGGTAAAGAAACAGAAAACTTTCTGCCCTCCTTCTGAATGTAGGGTTTTGTTAGTTTGTTTATTTTTTTAACTCACACATGTTGCTTTAGTTCAGTTTATTCTGAATAATTCTGGCAGAATACCTTCCTTGTCATGACTCAGAACAACTCAGATTTGAAATAATTGAATGCTTCAGCATACAAAAGAATGCCTTCACCCACACTAGTTAAAATCTGTTTGATGCAGTGTCAGATCATGTAGTTTATATTTACTCAGTAGATTGCATCCTATTGTTTTCAAAATTCAATCATATTATGCCATTCAAATAACCAATTCAAACCTAAACCAGGCAAGACCTTCATGTAGCTGAACTTTGATTTTTCAGAGATATTGTTTTTCCTTTAAGAAGATAAAAATCACTGATCTCATAAGAATATCTCATTGAAGTATGATATGACAATGAGCCAAACTGTATCTCTTGATTTTTTTTTTTGCATGATTTCTTATAAATCTCACTAAGGCTTCAAATACATATATACATATATACATATATACATATATACATATATACATATATACGTATATACATATATATGTATATACATATGTACACATGTACACATGCACACATATACACATGCACACATATACACATATACACAACAGAAAGGAAGGAAATAAGCAAATTTCACACTAATAAAAATTATTGACAAAATAAAACACTTGATAGATTGTGTGTTCTGATTCAGTCGTGACCACTGTCCTGTAAATAGTGACCTTCCATCACTATCTCTCACGAAGCTAAAGCAATATATATACATGCAAGGATACACGTACACTTGCGCAATCTGGATTCAAGTGTGCCTAACAAACGAACATCTATTTCTTCTAATGATCACAGCACAAAGTTATAGTCTAAAGCTTACAATGATTACATTGTATATAGTGTATTTGTTACTGCAGTTTGAACTGAAATAAAAAATGAGCCTTTCATCAGGAAAGCATGACAGGGTCTAGTAGCACTATTTAGTTATTATAGTCACCACTACTTGTTTTCTATACACATGCTAAATTGTATGAAAATGCACACTGGGAACTAAAGAAATACACTCTCTGTTGAATATACAATATTATTATCACTAGCTAATAAAACTGCTACCTGACTCCTCAGATTATTAATGTCTTCTGTATCTGTAAAGAATTTACTTGAGAGATGTCATTTTTATTCATATGCTCTATACTTTAACAAAGTAAATTACTTTTCCTCTTATGCTAGCAATTTAATTCACCATAACACCATTGGAAGAACAGAATCGAATGTTTGTACATAAATACATGTACATGCAGACACTATAGAGAGAAATTATTCCCTTCCTCAAAATAGTTTGCTGACATTACATTGTTTAGTTTTTCTCCTACTAGGAACGAAGAGAGTCACTTCCAAAAATTTTATACTACTGCTTCTGATGACAAAAACCTGTTCCATGCTGGGGAGGAATCACATTTTAAGCGCTAGTCTTCATTGACCAGCACAGTAACTTTATTTAAAAATATCACTCAAGCTTGTGTGACTTCTGGTTTCACATGGGAATAAAAAATAACTACAAAGAATTTTGTTAATGAAATAGGACAGTTTCATGACCATGTAGCTGTCAAACCTGTACAGTAATGATGGTTTTAAAAATGCCAGAAAATATGCTCTCAACTCTGAAAATTTCAAGCATGATTTTTCAGTAGCTATTCGCACTTGAAAAACTGACTAAAAAATCTAAGGATGATCAGAGTCTGCAGGAAACTGATTTTGCAATACTGTCCATGTAGACTACTTAAGACAAAGCTGAAACATCACAAAGAAAATACTAAAAGCTTTAAAAAACTAATTAGATGGTTACTGCTTTTAAAATAATATTCTCATTTTAAAAAGAAGGAAAAAAAATCAGAAGATATTCTGATTTAAAAAACTTTATGGCAAGTTTTTGAATATTACTGAAGTGGTATAGTGATTTAATGTAATGCAGTAGCAGGGCTGGTATCACAAGAATATAAGGATACAGCTGTTGAAAAGACATTCTCAGAAACCTCTCATTAGAATAATAGAATCATAGAATGGTTTGTGTTGGAAGGGACCTTTAGAGGTCATCTAGTCCAATCCCCCTGCACTGAGTAGGACCATAAACTAGATTAGGTTTCTCAGAGACCTGTCCAACCCAACTTTGAATGTTTTCAGGGATGGGGCATCTATCATCTCCGTGGGCAACCTATGCCAGTGTCTCACCACCCTCATGATAAAAAATTTCTTCCTCGTATCTTTTCTAAATCTACCCTCTTTTAGTTTAAAACTATTACCCTTTGTCCTATTGCAAGAGGTCTAAAACATCTGTCCCTATTTTTCTTATAAGATACCTTTAAGTATTGAAAGTCTGCAATAAGGTCTCCCCAGAGCCTTCTCTTCTAATTCATTGTTAATCATTATGGATAAAATGCTAATAACAACAAAGAATTTAGAGCAGAATATCTTTCCCTGCCTTTTGGTTAAATTAACAGAGCAATTAGTTTTATTACATGATGCAAAATATGCATATTTATATCAGAATTTGAACAGTCTCTCAAAAGATAAAAGTCCTTAAGAAACAAAGTCATGAAAACAAAGATATACTCATTATCACTATTAATTAGGTGAAAGATAAGAGTCATAACTGCCATCTGATACGCACTATAAAGAAAACAACATGAACTAGATACAGTGTATTTGCAGATGTGATACTTGAACCAACCAAAAATTTGACACAAAAAAACCCCTGAAAAAAACCCTAGAATATGAATTTCTGGCCAAATGTTTCATAGGGATACATGTTATAACTATTTCTTTAAATGTGAGTTGCTAAATACATAGCCTTGCTTACAAGGAAGTGAATGATCTTTGATTTAGTTCTGGAAATCTTATGTGTATATTAAAAAGCTAGTAGGAGACAATTGTTACATTCCCAGGGAGGGGACAGAAATGGATAAAAGCAACAGCAGTAGCCATCTTAAACAGAGAAGCCAAGTTTCATTTTTGAGAGGGCAAGAGACCTTAGGTCAACAGAGGGTGTTGAACTAATTGAAAGCACTAGTTGAAAGCCACTCTGTTACAGAATTACATAAGGCAGATGTTTACTGTATGGTAGGTATTGCCTTCAAAAAATAAAAAAGGAAAAATTATCATTTTAACTACTAACTTCTTTGTTCTATTCCAAATGTTCTTAGGTAGATTACTCTTAAAAGTTACCTAGCAATAGATCTGTATGTGATTAATAGGGTCCTCAAGTTGTTTCCCCAAGACATCGTTCTCCAAGTACTCAAAACAGTAGCACGGCACATCTCTATAGCTATGGGTCAGTTAGAGCAATGCTAGGTAAGTACAGAAAGTGACAGACTATTCCAGGGATGAAGATTAATTAATAATTTGCATTTGACAATGTATTGTGAATCACCTGAATTTAGGGCAGTAACTCATCCCATTTCTTATAAGGCATTGATTTTAACCACTTCACAAAAGAATTGCAGGGTGTGTATTTTCCTCAATGAACCTTCAGACCTATTTTCTAAACAGACCAAAAACAAAGTAGAAGTTTTCAGAAGACAGAAGAACAGTATTTAATGTAAAAAATTATGACAAACAACTTTTCTTGAAGATAGAATGGTGAGAACTGTATGGCATTTGTCTTTGTGTCTTTCCCTAGAGGCATACGACAATACTGTGAGGCCGCTTGAAGCATGGATTATATGTGTATTGATACACATTTATGCAAATGTAGCCCCCGCACACCAGTTTCGTACACTGCAACAGCCACTGACTCATCAAATTTGAAATTCATGGCCATCTGTGGTTCATACTTACCTAAAATAGAATGTATTTAAAGAAATTTTTTAAAGGGACTATTGAAGAATTAGCTACTTATCAATTCTCAAGCTAAAGAAAGGACCTGGTCACATGTGAGGTTTTTTAATTTTCATACTACTTCTTTCCTTCTATAAGAAGACTGCTGAATGACCCACAAGCAAGGCACAGATTCTCATGAAATTTTATTTGAAGCTACAAACCATCAAGACACTGAGAACTACCATTTCTGGCTTTGCTATCTTTTCTGCTTTTTGACACTGATTCCACTTAATATTTGGAAACTCTGTGAAGTCTATTTGGCTGCAATAAATTAATGAACTCAGTTTCTCTCTTTGATTTCAAAGGCAGCAAGAGGGAGGACCATGTAAAATGCAAAGATAAAGTCTGTCAGAAGAGAGGCAACCATAGCTTGAGCAGAAAACTGTACAGCCACACAAATAACACTGTCACACAACAGACAACAGCAAACGTCGTGCTGGTAGGACTAACAGAGGAATCAAAGCCTGAGTAACTCACACTTTGAACAACCAGTCCTTTTCCATCTCCAACATTCTCCCATCTCAGGTCTTATTTCACAGAAACTATTTGAATTTTGAACTGGAATAATCATATCCCTAAATCAGGCAATTTTCTTTGGCAGTGACAAACAATTGTTCAATGCATGCATATTTTTACAAAACTGTGTTAAATGTTTATCTACTGTTCATAAACTCATTAAATATTTAGTGCTATTGAACTGCAGATGGTACACACATATATATATGTGGGAAATGAAGTTACAGAGAATCCGCAGGAGCAGACACAGTACATAAACAGCATTGTGCTCAAACAGATAGAAATGGATACATGTTTCGATCTGAGACCTTGGCAAAAGCTGCCTGAATTAGGAAAGTGAGCTTTGCTTTTGCAGCTTAAAGTGAAAAGGTAGTTTTGCAGTTTTGTAGTTTTGAAATAAGTATACTTTATAAAAGTAGAAAGGTATTTTAACAAGTAAGAATATGTTTTATATAAGAAATAATAGTGATAAGTAAAAGAGTAAAGAATTTTGAGTTTAGCAATAAGCTTTTAGTGAAACTTCTTAGAAAGTTAACATGTAGCAATTTAAGCGAGTACCATAGGCCTTAATAGCAATATGATGATTGGTTAAGAAAATACACATTGCGGTAAAATCATGTACAATGATGACTGGTACAAATATGTTAGCAAGCTTTGTGGCATTTGCTTATTGGCTAAAAGTAGTACAGAAGGCCTTGTAGAAAAAAAAGTATCAGGCACTGCTGGTGTAGCTGCCCTGGCATCTGCACCTGCTGCAGCTGCTGCCGCTGCTGCCTTGCTACCTCAGTAGCTGTGCTTGCTACAGCTGCCTCTGCCGTTGCTGCTATTACCAAACACTGTCCCATCCTTCAATAAAGATGAGACTGATTAAACAATAAACCATCTCTGTGACATCTCTCGGTCGTTCCCGGGACCCCCGAAATCCCGACATATATAAAATCCCACACCAGGACACTCAATGATAACAGCAATGTAATAGCCTTTTAAATTTCCCAAAATGCAGCATGTGTTTGTGATTTCCCTTCAAGAGTGATGGTTGTCATGTTTCAGTAATATACTTAAGTATAATCTGTGCTCTTTTATTCCTTTCTGTTAACGCAATGTAAATAAACCAGAAACAAAGTAAGGGGAAATAAGGCCTCTGCAAGTCATGTGCTTATTCTTAAGGCAAGAAGAATTTGTGGAGTACCCAAAATTAAAACATGATTTCAGATGCTTCAGTAATCTTTCTTAAAACAAACATCATGATGTTTATTTTCCATTAGAATGTACAGGAAGGATGCTAGGGTGAAGGGAGCTGATTAAACTGAGTTGGGTTTAGTAATAGCCTAAAATACAAAGTTACTTCACGAAGTATAATTTGGGATAACTGAGAAATAACTTGTCCTGAGTTTACGAGATATGACACACATCTAATTAAAAAGTGTATTGAAAACTGATCAAAAGCAGACAATTTTGCAAATAACTATTCTTGAAAATGATGAACTGAATTTGGATTGCATGTTGAAGAAATCCCTAGATGGAGACTGTGCCCTGAAGGAGACAACAGGCCAAGTTCAAGCTAATATATGTAGAAAGCAATGAAGCAACACAGTAGTTAACTGCCCCAAAGAGAGAGTTATGAATTCCACACCATTAGGATAAGCACTATTAATCTGTCTTCTTTTACTACATTAACATTCAGGGTGAAATTCATCACAGAAGGGAACATGACAGAAGGCAGTGGATTACTTAATTATGATTGAGCCTTCGGAATGGCATATTTTAATTAAAGACCACCAGTTTTGCCAAGAACATGCATTAGATATAAGCAGTTGTTATTTTCTCTTAATTTTGAGGGGAAAAAGAATCATGCAACATTCTCTGTCAATTCCAATTCTACATGTTTTCCAAGTCCAGGAATAGCAGGACTTTCAGCAGTATTTAAATGTTTAAAAAGCAGAAGTTCCAAAACATTCTCCCACGATACCACTTACCATTTTAAGTATGAATGCAGAAAAAGGTTAAACATTTTATGGAGGACAAATGATTCATTCAGTAAAGAAAACACTTTAAAACCAAACATCAAGGTATATTAATAAATGTTTTATAGTGTGAATTCATGATCGTACCTGCATTTCTCCAGACAGGTTTTCTTCTATGCGAACCATGTAACACTTCAAAAGCAGCTTAAACTATCCAGCAAAATTAAGAACAAAATCTTATACAGCTCAAAAGCCCAAGCTTTCTGACTCTGTTACTGCAGCTATCTATTTAAATATTATGCTTTTTTAAATCAGCAGTTTCGCAAAGCTTCACTTGAAGTATGCACCCCAAATATGCTTCTTTAACTCCTACACAGTAGTATCTGTTCAGTTCATACAGGCAAATCAGAGTTTTAACTTACTAACGAACCCAACAGGGGACTTCCTACAAACTTGTTAGACTAGTCAGGTCTGCAAAAATCTTAAAACAGAAGACTAATGTAATTCCCTGCTTTCTTTCCATCACAGAAGATACTATTATCTGCTGGGGATAGCACATGTTCAGTGACCTATTTTCCCTGTAGCAGCCAACCCTCAAAAGCTCTTCTTGTGACCAATGATGTGAAAAACGATGAGAAGATACTGGTTTGGGCCTAAGTTACTCACATGTATGAGAACGGCTGCCAGCTTAGAACATCTCTTAGCATATGGATGCAACTTGCCAAAATAATAACAAACAGACAGAGGGATGTAATATGGGTATGAGTTTATTTTAGAGAGCTTAAACAACACTGAATCTTAGTAAATAAATGTATGAAGTCCCATCTCAAAAACCAGAGAAAGACAAGAAGTCTTGACACTAGTTGATTTACTAAAAGAAACCTCTGACTAGTCTAATCATATATTAATGTTCAATAGTTAGGATAACGTCCAAGTATTTAATAGGGCAATTGCTTTTATTGTAGATAACCAGATAAAAGGGGCATCTGCAAATGATGCTTAATGGCTTCAAAAATTAATGTAGTACTAAGCACAAAATATACATGAACTCACTTACTGCTAACAGAAATCCTAAATAAATGAATTTGCATTTCTGGAAAAATGAAGACTACATATGACAGTAAGAAATGTGCAGTCAGCTATTTGAGACAGTATTTTTTTCCAGGAATCTTCGTTTTATTTAAGAATAAACAGAAACAATAAACTTTAATTTAACACTAACCCATCCAAAATAAACAATTTCTTTTGAACAGTTACTAGCTTTATGAACATTCCCAACTCAAATATCAGCCACCAGTTCACCAGCCTGGTGAAAATTTCATGTATTACCTTCCTAGCAAGCAATCTCTCTAAGCAATGTCTCTAATGAAATGCAACCTAGCTCAGTTATAGACCAGCAAGACCAGCCCTAACAAAACAGGTGAAGTGCACACACCAGCACATACAAAATGGTGAGGAATAGACAGAATTACTAGATGTTGTACTCATGTACTTTCAGCGATTTTAATCAGTTTACTCAAGCACCTGACTCTAAAAATTAGTAGGATATCTAGAAAATCAACACTGGACATCAAATAAAACTCCATATGTTTATTATTTTTTCAGCATCCTTGGTGTAACAGTTAGTGCAAGTGTTTAGACTCACTTACTAAACATGACCATAAATCATATCAGCCACTTTTGATAGGTGGGTTTAATAGCTATGGATGAATTTAACCCTTTTTAAGAAGTATTTAATGTTGGGGTTTTTTTTCAAATTTTTGTAATACAGATACACACAACAATCTCATACAGACTCTTTGATTCCCTCATATTTAAATTCAGTGAATGTGAGTTTCATTTTCCACGCCTTAGCTCATTCCTGTGTTCACCATTGCCCAAATCAACAACTGAGTCAAGAGACAGCAACCAGTTTTCATAGGACTGGCTGGCTGAAACAGGCTGTGCTGGCTGCCTTCCACATAGTCCATCTGGCACCAAGCACAGAATATGATCTGGGTTTCCAGCCCTAGATGCTGCCTTACTTTTGAAGACTAGCACGCTGGAAAGGGTAGTTGGTATAATTTAGAAGAGCATACAAATCCTGGTTTATGCTGCTGCTTTGGTTGTTCCTAGGCAGCTTTTATAGCTATATTGCATTATTTAGGGTTTCTAGAAGTACTATCAAAGGAGTCCACTAGTAGAGATTATCTCACAAATCGAGAAACTGTAAACACTCTGATCAGATATACAGAGGCTTTGATTTAATCTGCTGAATGAGAATTAATTCTGAGGGACTTCTTCCATATTTATTAATCACAAAATAATAAGAGAACAAAAAATGCAGCAAGCCTTCAAAGAATTGTAAAAAACCCCAGAACTTAAACCTCTCATTAGGAATAAAATACTGCTACCCTTATAGCCTTAATTCCCAAGTTACATAATGGATAGGCATGCAACAAATGTCTTCTCTCTAAATGTGCATTATGACATACAGTACCCAGGTGAGAGACTTTAACAGAGATGAAGATTTCCAGCATCTCTCCAACAGCATGTTGGTAGGTTGGGGAAGTTTGAATGACACAGCTTAGCCCACTTGCCTAAGAAAATAAAATTTTTTGCAATTGTGATGCCTTGCTTAACAACTTCATTACTTTTTAATCAACTTAAAAATGGCAAAAAAATCTCAGGGAAAAGTGATGTTCCTGCACATTTCATTACAGCTGGACAACCAAAGCAGTAATTCTACTGAAAGAAAAGCTGTGATTAAAGTTCAACTGTTAATAGTTGTTCTGGAGTATGGACTGCTTGCATAACACATGGAAGCCAAATCATAATACTTCTAATTAGGAAACAAAAGAAATTGAGATTTTTTTAATGAACACCATTTATCTAAAAACACAAACATTGGTAATAACAACTATTTTCTGAATTCACAAATATCTCTTTACTTTTTGCCCTCTGATGCTGAGCACAATATGAGATAAATCTCATTGGTCTTAAGCAAAAAACAGTTAAAGGCAAAGTATGCACCTAGATTCTGCCATGTATCTATTCCATAGTGGAAGTGTGATGATCTTCCCAACATTGGTGTTCTGACAAAGAGTGGTCATGGCAAAACAAAAAAGACAGCTACAGTATAGTAGACCAGAAGGTTTCCTTACAAACTTCAGAGATGGAAGAGCTGAAAGAGCCATTCAGCTAAGCTCACGTTGGTGTTATTTAAATTATGGTTTAGAGTCTAAGACTAGTGAAAAAAATATTTGTATCTTTAAGTTTCTATTTTCCTGGGTCTGTAGTGAAAGGAGTTGATCAACGGTTAACTCATGTAAGCACGAGTTAACTATTAAGAGTCAGCAAATATTAATCACGAGCCTAAGAAGCAGGATGTGTCTTAGCCTTGTCAAGAGAAGAAGAACAGAACTTGTTTGAAACCTAGCAGAAACCACTGAATCAGCCAATGAAGGACTGCACATGCTTCAGAAAGAAAGGTGAAAAGTGCATTGTGAGGAAGACTGCTGGCCTCCATCAGAACGACCCCCAGGGAAGACGTGGAGCCTTCCTCAGTGCGACCACCAGAGCACACTGCACGTCACATATGCTAATGATATTAATAACTTCTGAGAAGTAATTTGTATAACCACTCCTACCCCAAGGAATGTAATGAATATGCATGAATGGAACCATATACTGTGCTGCGTAAAGTGCTGTGGGTTCATGTTAGGAGGAGCGATCCCCCACGCACACAGCACTGAATAAAGCAAATGCCCACTTCTCTGACTCTGTCTTGGAAGTGTCTCTAGGCTCAGTTTGGAGTGATTCAGTAGTAATATTTTCTTTTGACAAAGAAATTACAGCCATTTTGGATAGAGCCTTCAGCATAACCCCATATGCCTTTTCATAATATTTATGACTCAAATGATGTTTTTAATTTCTTAGTCAGGACCTGCAATATTTTCTCTTTTGAAATTTCAAAGTGTTATTTCAATTGGATTTCAAGCTGTGAGGCATAGAAGGTAGTTTCACTTAAATACTGAAGTGCTGCAAGCAGAAATGAAGACAGACAGACGTGACTATGACACTAGCTCCAAAATAAGACTATGCTGAAATCAAAGGGCTCTGAAAAACACAAACAAAAACAGTTTACTTTGTAGCAGAAGCAAAAGCAGGTGTAAATGCCAAATTACTTCAAAGCCATAATCCAATTAACAACAATGGAGAAGCTGGGAGACAGTGAATGAGTCTGTTTTTCCGATAAAAAGCAAAACATTTGCATTGACATCTGATGACAAGGAAGTAACATTACGACCCTTAAATAAAACCACAGATGATTGGCAGGGTCAGCAAAATGTTACTAAAATAGTGCTGTATACAGCTACAGAGATATCAAAGTTTGGCCATAAATCAGGCAAGACTGAAATCCAGCAAATGGAGTCCTATCAATGCAAGCCATACATTCAGATTCCAGCTGTTTCTTGTCACCAATTAATAAAATTTCTAATAGATATGGGAGCACAACATTCAATATTAATGCAGTGGGATGCTGAGAAGCTGGGTGTACCATAGAGATGGTAAAGAGTTAAAATCACTGGAGTAAACGGAGCAAGTCTTATCTGCCAAACTGCTGAGGTTAACTTGGGTTGTTTTCCTATTCCAGGAATAAAGCCAGAACACCCCCAATGAAGATCAAAGGAACCAGTTTCAAGTGGGGGAACTGTCATTCTCTAAATTTACATGAGAAAGCTCACAGAAAACAGCCAAGATGATGTGATAATCACTTTCCCTTTTAACTTTTTAGTTACTTTTGTGGCAGATACAGCAACTTTATCAAAATCAATGGATTGTACCTTTTTTTTTAAATAATTGATCTGTAGTAGGCCAAATGGTCATTTTGTTTTTATAGGAACCTGCTAACAGATGAAATCAAGCTGTGATGAATGGATGAAACCTTCAATTGCCACCATAATTGTCTGCATTTTCAGTTTATTGATGTGATTTGTGTTTTCATTACAAGCACCTTGTTGGGAGACAAAAATATTAGTAGGATTGCAGATTTTATGTATTATTAGTTTGATTTTGGCTAACTTTGTCTTTCCACTGAAAAATATGGTTGGAGGAAAAGCTTTTATATTTATCTTACAGATGCATAATTTTGTCTCAGCCAAAATTAGCGTGGGAATTCATATTTGGAATCAAGAAAAATGTATTAAACTTCCCAGTTCTTTCTTGGAAGGCTTTAGATTTATTACGATTTGACTAAATTTTTCAGAGATATTAACAAGTGAACTAAAATCTTAACAAAACAAAAGAAAATGTTACATACAAAATGGTTGAATACCCCTTCCTAGATGAGAAGTGGGGGCAGCCATGGACCACAAATGGGACATGGATAAAATACAGGAAAGCCTTTTACCAGCTCTCAAGCAACTCCACCTGTAACCATTTTTGGAACCAAATGCATTATCAGTCATTAGACATTCCAAAGTATAAGAGAGTTGTACTTCCACTTGAACGTGTCTGATGTACTACTGGGTTTCCTATCGTGTGTCCCAATAGGGTATTTTAACTTGACCTCACTTCTTTTATTTTTGCTAATCAATATGGCAACTATATTACTTTCTACACCATGCATACTTCTCAGCTGTGAAGGTGCAACTTACTGTGGCAGCAATTGTAAAAGAATGTGATGAGGGCGATTTGCCCACTGAAATACAAAAAAAGAAAAAGCAACCTGGGATAATACAACTAGATTTAAAAAGGATAATAATTTCATTTATGACCCCACCTATAGTAAAGCCACAGTTTCTGTTCTGTGTCAGGATTAAATTACATGGAGCTGTTCTGTATGTCCTGGAGAATAGAGTATAGGCCAAATATAAAGATGTGTTTGCAAGAAAACCTTTTGTACAGGAACTTTTTTGTATTTTGTATGAAAACTTTGTAAGAGTAAGCAGTCCGTTGAAGGTACACTATTCCCAGTAATGCATCAAATTACAAAATCCCTAACTAGTAGGGCTCCTTGTCAATCTTCCCCTTTTGATCACTCCAAACCAAAGACTGCCTTAAAGGAGTTAACCCCAATTCCTGGCCTCTTTCTTGCTCTTCTCTCTTTTCTATTTCTTTCTAATTTCTCTACCTCACATTTTACTGGTAAATAAAAGCCCTACTATTGACTTTGGCATACACATCTGACTTTGATGTTCATTTGCACCTTAATTCTGGTAGAGGCATCTCTCAATAATTAATGTTAACAGCTTGTTACCTTCCTCCCGGTACAATCTCTCTCATTTGTTGTCTGTTTTTGCTAACTAACACTTAAGATCACAAAGAAGCAGTCGTTTGGAGAAAAGAACTAAGGAAAAATACAGGCTTAGCATGATTGTAAAAAAATTCAAAATAGAAGTGAATGCTTAAAAAAAAAGGTCAAAACCAAAGTTCTAATAAGTTTTGCTGCACTGATTTTAAAATTCCTGTCAGTATCCTAGAATAAGCCTATACTAATCAGAATTGTACAGCTGAGTTATTAAAAAAAATGTTCATTCTTGCCCAGAGCAATTTTTTGCATGGTATATTAGGTCTAGTGAGCAAATTGGAAGAAGTACTGCAGCCATGACATAGGAACTGAGTAAAATGAAGCCTTTAGTAGGACAAATTGAGAATAAAGGAATCACTCCATGTTTAGAATGTAGAATTTTTTAGCAGGCACACCTGACAAATAGGAATTTATTTCACAATAACAAACTCTTTGAATCCATGATTTATGAAGGGAGTTATAAGAGTCACTTATTTAAATTCATTGCTTAATGCACTGGCAGATGCTTCCTAATTATTAGAATAAAGAGTGAGAACATTTTTTTCAAAGTATGTGCATGCCATTAAGCATCTTGTACTTCAGCAACTATCAAATTTGTGATGTCTTTTATAAAGTTTTGTTTATGATGTCAGGCAATCACTTAATATACCATAAATGCCAGTAACTAAAAATTTTATGTTATGACACAAAACCTCAGACCTATTTGCCGTGTTATCCCTAGCAAGTATTCCAGCCTGCAATGAATACAAATCAAATACTGCTGTCAGCAAGATAAGTTGCATTTCAAGTTTCTTCCATCAGCTGTCTCCAAGAAAAACACGCAAATAGTCAAGCACTGAAAAATTCCAGGATTACAAGAAGCAACACAAGTTTTATAGACATTTGGAATTATCATTACATTCAAGCTTATACTGAAACTTTTTAAATGCTAGCTTTATTAAAGAAGCAATATTAATACATTAATACTTAGAAGAGAGGGGAAAAATATACAAGTGTATTATATTACAAGTACTTCATTGTGAAACTGCAGTATGCTTTCAGCTCTGAAAGGAGAGAATAAGCTTAGCCATATTCTACAAATATAAGAAGTCAGAGTTATTTAATGTTCAACTACTGTGCCTCGATTCATTAAATAACAAAGTTGTACTTTTCAACACAGTAACTGTTTTGAAAGAAATAGTTATTGTGTTCAAATAAGTTTTTAAGCAAAGATTATATAACGAATTTCATGAACAAAGTAGATTGAAATGCAAAGCAGAATTTTGAGAGCAGAAACAATACTTCATGAAAACTGATTCTCTTTCTCTGCAGTAAGAGAAGAGGTAACTTGGCTTTAGTAGATCGTGGCTTGCTAGTAAGTACTACTAATTTGAGAAAAAACTGAAGATGGTTCAGTTTTAAGAACAGAATATTAATTAACCAGAAAAAGGCAAAACACTGATGTCAACAACAAATTTTATGCAAGAGCATTCATATGTTCAAAGTAGAAACACCATGATGCCTGGAGGAGGGGGATGAAAACATACTAAGAAGAAAAGGGGAAAAGAACAACATTCTGTCTGAAAAGGATGCTGTGAAGAAGCAAAAAAGAAAGGAAAAGGCTAAATAAATAAACAAAAGAAAAAAACAAACACAGAAGTTAAATTGCTCAGAAGAATTTCTGAAAAGCTGATCTACCACAAAGGAGATAGCAATAGAGTGAGTAAATCCAGTGAGATCTATAAAGTTTTGAGGGCTTTTATGGGTGTCAGAGACTGAAAACAGTTCATGCCTCAAACACTGATATAAAGTTTTTCTCATTATAAAGAAGCTACAACCAAAGAAGCCTCCCTGAACAGTGGGACTTTGCACTGAAAGTCAAACTGCTGATTAGATAAAGGGAAACCTGTTGTTCAGTCATCTCAGGCTGAGGGAAAGGTATGCAAAGTCACCAGCTGCACTGAGAATCATCCCTGGCTGGGTTTGGGGTGGGGGGAGAACCCAGCTCACAGAAGCCAGGTTTACACAGACTCCCCCCCCCAACCGAGGGGGCAGGAGGAGGTTTCAGGTAGGTGGTGTAACCTCTGGTCAGAGGCACTGAACACCCATCCATCCTCTGTTATGCAAACCGGCCCAGCTGTGGAGCCCCCAACCCCACAGGCCACATCCATGGGACTTTCACGTGAGAGGCAGCTGAGGGGGAGCCATGATCCATCAAAGACCCCCCAGAGTGCTCCCCAGAGGCTTTGCACCACAGGACTGCAGTGATGCAACAGATCCAGAGTCCCTCCAGAGAGTGCCCCTTCCCCCAGGGGGACAGGGCTGGACATTGCCACCTGGCTGGAGGGTATATAAATCCATGGGACTCTCTGCTTTCTGGGGAGACCTCCACCACCAAGAAGACCAGCTGGGAAGGGTCAACAGAACATTGTTGGGATCCACGGTATGGTGATATTTTCCTTATTCTGTCCCAGTCACTCTCTTTCTGTCCCCCCCACCTATTTTCTATTTCTTTCTTTCTCTCTCTCTCATATTTACTATGAAATAAAACCCTTACTATTGACTGGTATATTGTCTCTTCGGGCAGAGGTATTTCTAAGAACCTCAATAATCGGATCTTAACAATGGGTTAAACTGCAAATGAGAGAAGAACAGAAATATCACTGTAAAAAAACATGCAAAGAAGAACCACAACACAATACTGATTAAGCCAGCAACAGAATAATCACAGCGAAGTATAAATATAAATGAAAACTAAAGTACATGCAAACCTTTTCATCCAATTAAAGGAAGAACAGAAAAGATCCAGGTCTGAAAAAATATTTCTATGGATGTCCTTTGAGTTATTATAGACTAATTATGCAATTATTTTAACACAAACAGTGATTTCTCAAAGTACCTTTTAATTAAAAAAAAAAAAAAAATTAAAAATTAAAAAAAAGTTTCACCACACACCTCTTTAATTTATATAAGGTATGAAGCTCTAGTTAAAAAAGCTCAAGGTGACTTTGACCTAAGCAGATTCCGTCTGATTCTCATATACTTGTAGAAGAGCAAAGAAGTTTCTTTGAACCTGAAACAATTTGAGTGAAATAAAGATTCAAAAGAAGTCAATAACCATTTTGCTATTGATTTCAATGAACCAGTATTTCATACTGATGGTTTATTGCTGATAGAATTTCAGAACATTAATATTTAGAAAGATATATAATATTGAGCAAGCCACTTAATTGCATAGAACAAACTATAAAGTAAAACCATTTACTCTATATTAAAGAATTTCAATATAACATTTATTTCTACATAACATTTAGCTGCAGAAGGCTAAACTGGCTGTCACAAGAAAAATCAAGCTTTCAATATAGAAGAATAGGTTCTGCAAATAACCTTGGGCAAGAGCTTCAGCAGGTAAACTGTCAGCCACATTTGTGACCAAAATATCGCTTACATTGAGCAACTGAACAAGAAAAAACATGTAGGAAAAGTTTAATAACATCCTCCTAATGCTCCACATCCAATCTGGTAACACACATTTAGCAGTTGAAGTTTCTCTGAGGTGAGTTTTTTTTTCTCTGCTTGTTACGAGGATACTTTTTTACAAAAAATTTATTTAACATGAGTGAATTGTAACTTGCTTACTCCAAAAGGCATCTAAGAGATGGAGCCCTGACTTACAGCAGTGTCTACCTCAACAAGGAACAGTGATGGCTAGAAGCTTCTGTACATAATGTGAGTGCTCACTCCTCTCAAAGATTATGAAGGGAAGGTCTGATCACACATCAGGAAGAAAACAGTCACAGTCCTCTAAGTACTACTTCTACTATCTTTCAGCTCCTGCTAGTAGGAGACAGTTTCTGCCAATTCCATCTAATCATCTTTTACATGTCCTAAAACTCCTCCAAGTGATAGGGAATGTGGCATCTGCTTTGATAAAGTACTCCAAAATATAAGCTATTTTCAGCACTAGAAAGTTCATCTTTATGTCCTTCCTTAAGAAGTTTAAGAGGCCCCTATTAGTGAACATCTTTTCTGTTTTTAAGTATCTGTCTCCAATGATCTATATTCCCTCAAAAGCTAATCTGAACAGCTGGCATGCATTGCAACTGCATGTATTAGCACGACTGTGTATTGCTCCCTACCAGTTCACATCTCTTCTTCCCTTCTTCTTTACACCTTGCCAACTCCAAAGAAAGTGAATTAGTATGTATATACACCATGTAAATAATTCAGGATGCCCTTTGAAACATGTAAGCTGGCTAACAAAAAGCTACAAACAGCTTCAAATATGGATGTCAATTGTTCAGCTATCTTAAAGACATAAAAACTTTAATTTTAAAAGCTAGTCTGTGATATCATAAGTAAAACATTACCAGTAAACCTGTGCTGTTGTCAGAGTATTTTTGAATAAAGTTTCTTTAGTTCCCTATGTACCAGTAACTTTGAAGACAGTCTTTCACACACATATTGGAAAAAAAAAATTACCTTCTATAGCAAAAAAGCTTAACTGAACCACTACTATCTGAATTACTCTGGTAGATGACAGTCTTCAGAAGCTTCCTCAAAGAATACTGTTCATTATCATTATACGAATTAAATAAAAGAAAGAAAAATTGGATAATAAATGAAGTATTTTTCATCCCATCTTGTTTCTGCATTTTCATTTCTTTCAAGTGTCTTTACTTTCTTTTTACATTTTGGCTACTTTTAGAACTACAAAACCTACTAAGATTCAACCTGCTAAGTATGAAGAGAAATATGAAAATATATACTTGAAAATAATACTGTTTAGGTGTAGGATTTTAACATTATATTTTTTTATGTTTTTCAGTGCAATTAATTACTCCGTCAAGAAAACTGAGAAAGAATGCACTTAACCACTTCTTGAACCATATTTGCTTTCCGGAAGGCAGCTAGATTGGCAAGAGAAGAGATAAGGTAACTAAGAACAGCAAAGCGAAAATAACCTCAAATTTAACCTCATTCTGTAAGATGAATACTATAGCCTAACCTCTCAGGTAGTATAAAATATGTATTATCAATCATGTACCTTGCTAAAATCAGTAATACTCTGACAGAAGTTTCCAGCTTGCAGAGTTCTTAGCACAACATCCAAAGTTGATCTAAAGGCCATTGCACGAATTAATTTGGAATCTTGTCAAAAACAACATGTTTATTATCCGCCTTTCGAGTGATGCTAGCGGGGAAAACAGGCAACTTTATAAGATTTGGGATACTGTTAACACACCAAAGGAAGATCTATCTTCAGTAATAAAAGTTCCAACCATCACAAGAAAACAGTCTATTTTGTGTGATACTAAAAAAGTTTAGCTTTCAGCAGAGCCACAATTCTGCCTACAAAGAATTCTCCAGGCACTTAACATATTTGATGATTTTTTGATTTTCTCATAAAGACTTATTAGATCTTAAGAGTTATTTTCATACATTTGAAATATTTGAGATTGCTGGTGAAACCCTAAGTCCTGTCAATCTTTATTTGCTAACCTATACATTGGAAGATCAGAATTTCATATAAGCTCTCTGCAGTCCATCAGTAGTGGTTAAGCCCTTGATTAATTTCAGTGTAAATACTAACAATATTGAAGTGATGTGAAAGTTTAGCACAATTTTATTACCATGCAAATTTGCACTATACTTTTGAATGCACTGGTATTTTGTGCATTAACTAGCCCCCAGACAAAAAATACAATATTTAAAAAATAAAAGTAACAAGCCCATGAAGAGCAGCTCAAACCAATTCTCACAGACAGGGCTTGAATGTCTAATTAAAAAAAGACGAAAAAAAGAAAAAATTAAAATTCCTGCGATGGTGATCACAAATACACAGTGTGCTAGTTTTTATTCTGTATTTCACATCCCAGTGCTAAACTTTGAAGTTCCAACTGTCTGATAATTCAACACGCCCCAGAAAGAAAGGCATATTTAATGTCAATTTACTAAAGAGGAGGTTAGAAATGTGTTTGAAAATTACTTTTTTTTCCCCCCCCAGAAATGCTCATAAAAATCTCTGAAAGAGACCAGAGTGGAATTTCATACTGCATCAGGACTGACAGAAACATTCAGAATTCATTTTAACAGTCTGACATATTTATCATTACATTAATATCAAAACTGTATTAAAAAGTGAATTTCAGTACATGCAATGAGAAATTGGCTACACTACAAAAGCACTGATAATAGTGTTATCTCTTCTGTTCCAGCAAATACAACCTCAAAGAGGAAGCTTCCTTCTATTGACAATTCAAAGCCTTCTTGAGTATTCACATTATGACTCTGACACTTGCATGACTGATAAGAGACAAAGTCAGAAAAAGTTTGAAGGTCATTCTTTTGTCTCCCTTGAAACCGGTATTTTTAATACCATCTAGCAAGCCTTTTCTGGGAAACTCTTTCTTTGGAAATGCACTCTATTTGGGTAGATATTAAAATGGAACTACTGCATGACTGAAAGTATTCTACTCGCTTTTTTTAACTTGCCATATTAAAATAAAAACTTCAGGAATAATAATACTAACCTTTAAAATGAAAAGAAGCAGCACTGAGATTAGGAAATATACCTATACATACCAAAATGTTTGCTAGTTATGTTAAAAGATTAAGCTTTTAAAACTGATTATGTCTAGGATCTAAGCAGCAACTTGAATATGTATTTTCACTAAAATTTCCAAAGAGTTGTAGAGAATTATAAAAATATTAAAGGACTGAAAACTGTGTTTGAAAGTCATAGGAAAGAGGATAAAAAAATATTTCTATGGTACGACCTGTTAAATATGGAAAAATTATATTCATAGCACGTTAAAAAAGCAAATTATCTTCGTATATTAAAAATGACTATATGGCAAAGGGGACAGGGTTCAACCACTGTAATACTTCAAAAAATGACAGATAATCCACATTGAAATGTTTTTTACATACAAAGGGCACAACATATTTACATTATCTACACATAAATAGCATTTAAGTTAGTTTTACAGTGTTAATTTATTAAATAAATTTAATAATTAAACAAAAATTATATCAAACTTGTCTCTAAATGACCTAAAGTAAGTCAAGATGTTAAATTGAAAGATTCATTAAAATTATTGTGAATTTGAGTTAGCTATTAATTACACATAAACACCCTCCCAATTCCCTACCACATCATTTAGAATCTCTTCTCAACACCAAAATCACTTAAAAAATTCAGAACAAGGAAGATTACCCCTTGGTATAGTCATTTTCGAAACATTCATTTAAAGAGGCACTTTTACTGTCAATAAAAATTACAAGATTGAAGAGAAAGGATCTTCAACCTAAGTAGACAAAACTATGTTTTCGCATCCGATGTACAGTCTAGTAAAGCCCTTAATTTAGGAATGCAAAGCATTTAAGTCAAGATTCTGAGGAGCCTACAGACGCTTGGTCTTTTCAAGAAATAGACAGAAGAGCAGTACAGTGCTACTAAGAAAAAAGCAGACATGACCCAAAGATGAATTTAGCTTTTGTTCATTTATACATATATCAGCAAGAAATGGGTACACATTTATCATATACAATATCATATTCATTTAATGAGCTTTTACCAGAATATGCCTGGTAAAATATAAGACACCTTCTCTTATGAACAGGCGTATCAGATACAAATCTGTGATTGAAATGATCTTCATGGAACTAGAGCCTGTTGCACAAAATCACTCTTCGTATCACAACGAATTTCAGAATTTGACTGGGAGAATACCACCATTACTGATATAAAGATGCTTATGTTGAGCTGCTGTGGACTCAAAGACTGTGCTTAAATTAGCAAGTAGTGCATATTAATTCTGCAAACCCAATATGCACACTATACACATCTCAAATAGTTCTATTTCACTCTAGTGCCTCTTTGGTCCAACGGACTGAACAAACCAGTACCATTTGGGAGTGTATAGGCTCAATTCCTAAAGTTCACCTTCTAGCATTATTTCATGCAAAAGGATCATTGGCCATGTGCCCCGTTTATCGTAAACCAAAGTACAGAAGGTGGGAATAAAGGTGGCATGGGCATCAAAAGAGCAACCCTCATCAGAACTTGGCACTGATGCAAGTGAACATTTCATGCTTTGGAGGAGGACAATGAAGTGGAGAGATAACTGAGATGCCACTCATAGAGAAGGATATTACAGAGTAGAAGAACTGAAAAGCATTCAGAAAGAGAACTCCTTGTGGTAGACAAAAGACTAATTTTCTAGGTCGAGTGGAAACAGATACTGCTAAGAGCAGACCTCAGTGATCAGTCAGTATGTGACACCTGGCAGATTCCATTCTCAGTTACCTACTGCTTCCACAAGAATCAATAATATTTTAAGTGCGCTTTTGATTTAAAAAAGGGCACTGTAAAGACACAGGAAGCACAGAATAATTTCAGGTAAAATTACCTGAGCTAGTTCACTAAAATAAACTGAAATGATAATAGCAACACATTTTAAACTTTCAATTTAAGATTTTTGTATTTCAAAAGAGCTCAAAAGAAATGAAAAATTACCAAGGGAAATTACCCACACTAGAAAAATTTGGTGAACTGAGTGAGTCAGAAACTAACCATTGAAGTTTCTTAAGTTATCTTGAATTTATATCCCACACATCTTAAAAATAAATGAGCAAGTAAATAAATTATTGACCTTTCGGAGAAGGATTCCAGAACTAACTGATGAATAATCCCATATGGAATATAATGAACAACCTGAGCTCAGAAAGCATTGAAAGAGAATAACCAGCAAATACATTTTCCTCTTAAAAGGTCAAGAAGCTTAGGGACAAAATGAAAGTTGCCAGGAGGCAAACTGAGGTGGCCCCATAAATGAAACACAAACAGGTAGCTCACATTTCATTCATTAAAGCAGAGAAAAAGCAAAAGGGTTAATATGCAGTAAACAGTGGTAATAATCCAGTCTCCTAATTCTGTGAATGTTTATGATGAATAAAAGGAATACAAGTGTCCACAGCTGACAGAATGCACATAAAAAGTTGAATGAAAACTCAAAAAGCAGAATTCCAAAACTAGTACGTGAGTATTAAAGCCCAACAACAATTTTTTGTATCAGTTTGAAATCTATCTGCTCACGTTAGTGTAAATCTACAGAGGAGCATACATGGAAACCAAACACATCCTGGAAAGAAGGAAGTAGAATTTCAGTAACATGAAATATTTCTGAATAAATTTTGAAATAAAGAATAATTAAACACGCAAAGTAACATGAAAAATGAGATGAAATACAGCACACTTGATCCTAAGAGAAAGGTTCCAGATCCATTAGACATAATCTCTTTCTTAAAGTAATTAATGCTCCTGACAAAAAAAAAGTGTTGCTATTTATCTGGACTTTGGCATTTCATTCAGTTATATTTAAAGGTGGGAAAAAATAGGATTGGAACAAACTCTATAAGCAGTTTGAATAACTGGCTCAACAGGAGACAGGCTGTTTAAAAATAAATACAGGAACTCTGTATCTTGGGACTAAGTTGATGACTTGGGTGCAAAATTGGTACTAATGAATTCAGCTGAGGCCAGAAAGGAACCGAGATAAAAACCACCACTACTTTACACAAGAAGAACTGGAAGTTGTATGTGTCAAAAGTCAGAATGATTTCCACAAATTATGTTCTCATTGTACGAAAAGAACTCAGACAGGAAAAAAGTATCCATTATATAAGTATGGGCCAAATGTGATTCATTACTGTGATAAGTCAAAATCAAGGTACAAAGTGTTGCATGAATGATCCACCCAATAATTAAAAACTTAATTTGAATACAAAAGGTGGTACAACAGCACTGCCAAACGAGTCTGGGAGCACAGACTTTGATAAGATATATTTGCCCATGACTGGACAATGCATAAGGGCCCTCCTGCTACTGCATACTCATGCACTATGAATTCGGCATTAAACGTATATTCGAGATCACTGCTATATAACATGGTGTAGATGACTGATTGAAAAAAAAAATTGCAAAAGAGAAGGAAAACAATTCAAACAAATATTATGAATATGGACTGAATTTCTTAGCTTGGTATTTATGTTAATAACCCAACTGAACAGAGGCTCATTAAATAAATCAGCAGATGTGTATTTGTCACCTATACCAATAAAATCCAGGATTCTGATGGAAGTTATTTCTGCTTTTTGTTTTTTGTTGGGTTTTTTCCCCAGTTATCCTTTTCTTTTTCAAATTGCTGTTCTGTATTTACTATTCCAGCTTTGCTATCTATTTTCAGGATGCATTTTGCTCTGTGCTATGTACGCTGTCTTTTTTGGAAGACAGCATATTCAGAACATAGATGTTCAATTTATACAGAAAATAATCCTCCAAGTAAGAGTGGTTTGAACGTGTCTTTAACCTTCTCCTTCTAAAATTTTTTTCTCTGCTTTAAAGAAACTTGTGTGGAGGGATTTCAGTTGTTTGTTCTTCACTAAATGAAGCTTTCCAATATTTTAGCAGAGTTAGGAAATTTGCAAATTAAACAAACAAAAAAAGCCAGAAAAAATACAAATTAAAGTCTTTGTACTGTTTTTATCTTTGCAGTTACTCAAGTTTTGCAAAATATTTCTAGATCTGAATTTCATCTAGTGGGTTTTAAAGGACAAGAACAAGACAGTAGACCACAGGTCTGTGTGAGCAATACCTGAAGTGGCACATATGTTCACATCACAGCCTTGTGTTTCTGTATTTTCCAGAGCTAATTAGTGATAATGTAAGTGAATAATTATTGGGATTTTAAATGACTAATAGCATAATTTTAATTCAATTTTGATCTTAAATCAATTTTAAAAATCTATTATTAAACAGTGCAGCTGATCCATGCTCTCATTATCTCCATTTACTGTAGCACACTTCTAGCTAAATGCACATCCAGTTCTTTACAGGGCCATACAAAACAGCTCTGGGCATTACTGTGTTGTACTGGTTTTAACATCAGCAGGGAAATTACACTCCAAATAAGCCACTTGCCTTCCTCCCCCTCCTTTTGGTAATTTCCTCATTTCCAGCATTAAGAATATCTTAAATAACAGTACTGGACAAGACCAGATAGTATTTATTAAGCCATTATACTGCTGATTTAAGTGTTCTCTGTCTACAAACAAATAAAACATCAATAGTAGAACTACTCTGAAATTTGTTTTTTTCAATGACTCTAGTATTTAGCCACACGGAAAATTGTGGAAAAATTCCTACTTTTATATATCTAACAGGGCTTACTCTGGTTAATATGAACTATGGAATAATTTTTTTTTTTTCTTTGAAATGTTTTTTAGAGCACTGACTATAAAAATAATCATAAACCAAATTCTTCTTTCATTCCATTGACCCATATTAGAAGTGTGAGAGGCTGGTAAATGCAGACAACTTCCTTATTTTAAATGGTAGTGCTATTTTTATTTCATGTAGAGCATTTTACTATGCTAAGTGACCCCAGGACCTGTGAACATGAAGATTATTTCATGCTTTTGTTTCCTGCTCAAAAGCTAGACTTGCAAGACTGTCAGTAAAGAACTCTTTTTAATTTGCACTGTACCTGAAGTTAAAGTGCCACAGCCTTTAATAGCTTTGATTTAAATATTAATGATAGACTTTTATGGGGAACAGTGAAAAATGCCTCCTTTTTCAGTACAAACACATACAGAAGAACTACAGTCTATTTCAAATAAATATGGAAGTTTGATTCTTTGAGTACTGAATACCAAGAGTAGGTGATGCACATAAAATCTGCTCCTCAACCCACTTCTGTGCATAATATTAGCTTGACACAAGATGCCTTTAAAACCTTTAAAGAGCAGATCAATCACAGCTATGTGATGCACAAGCAAACTCTCCTAAGATGGGCTATAATTCTGCAACGGCTTTTTAAGTGGCAGACAGAAGTGTGTCTAAAGGCTACTGTGAAACAAAAAATAATTCCTTGTTCTAAAACTTGTACAAAGCCTACTCCTTTTGTGAACTTGCTTCTCAACAATGTGTGCACAAAAAAAGTTTGAATGCTGACCAGAAAACAGCGTAGAAGTTGAATTATGTCCTCCTCATACTACAAGGACAAACCAGTCTGAAAACAATAATTCCCTTACAAACATTTTTGGTGACTTTTTGGAGAAACACTGCTTGCCACTTACATAGCATAACAATTGACTTAGCAATGTCTGCTTCTGAATATAAGCATTCATAATGTAACAGCCATGTAAGCTATTCTTGAACAAGATCTAATTGGAACTAATATAAATCAAACTTCTCACCCCATAGTTTAGAACAGAATCCCAATAGTTTAGCTTGAACTTGTCCTTTGGACATAACAGAAGAGCAGAAAGCTTTAATATTACTAACACATGTTGTATGGCATTTCTGGTAACACAAACTTTATAGACTCTGCAAAAGAGTTTTTAGATTTCCAGGATATTTTACAATAACTATTGAGAAGATGAAAGTATATATATATACACACATTCAAATTCTTTTATAATTACAATCATTACAATAAACGGAAGCACAACACCAAGCAATGAACATTAGATAAAGAAACTATTAATCTGAGAAACACAAAAAAGTCAGGAAAGGAGGTCCTTAATTTATTGAAAGATTCTCATTGTTTGCTCTAAAGCTAGAAAAATTTTTATTTCTGCTATTGAAGCATTACTGTGCCAAAAGAAAAATGAATACACATGTTCCTCCTTCAAGTTGATTTTCACAGTTGCTTTGAATAGGTCTACTGTTATAAAAGTCACGAACAACCCCAACCCCTCCTCTGCTCCAATCCAACCAGCCAACTACAAAAACAATTGAATCAGTCAACTCTTACCTTTACCAGAGCACCTACTTTCACATTCTGTTCATATGTATAACCTTGCCAAGCACCAGCTTAATCTATTTTAATTTTAGTATAGGAACAGGTTTTGCCTATCTGAGCACACCAGCTGAAGTCAAAACTGATTCCTCGGCTACCAGGGTTCAGACTCTGTTTAATCTTAATGTAATTTTGCTGCTAGGCAGTGGGGGAAAAAAAGAGAAACTACCAAGAACGGGACTCTTTTAAGTCTCAACTGAATAGAACAAATAACAGTAGTTGCAGCATCATTAACCTTGAGAATATTTATAATGCTTCAAAAACATATGCTATGAAAATAATGAAAGCAGGTATGTGTGTTTATACCTGACTATAACATATATCTTCAAGATTTGTGTGGCAACATCTATAAATAAAAAAATTTTAAAAGTCATAGGAATTATTCAAAGAACAGAAAATCAAAAAAACATATAAACTGCCACTTAATATCCAGGAACACAGAAATATTTGGTATCTAATAGGTGAGGTATATAGTACCACCCTACTTGCCTTTGAAGGCTCAAAAGAACAGACTACAGGTACAATCAAACCTTTTAGTTTACCTTTTAATTTAGTCCTTATGTCTTCTTCTACTGTATCTTCCTTCAGAACAGTCAGTTAACATGAAAGGTTAGCCAAAGAAAGGAATTAATGCTGGCACCAGAGCTAGACAAAAAAAAAGTCAGAATAATTTTTGTTTCCATGAAAACATAGAAAAAGCCTTTTATATGTAATAAATTATCAAGTAGCAAATAATTATTGCCTTGTAGAAAAAAAAACCAAACAAAAACCCAACCAGAAGTTCCTTATGTTCAATAAAAAAAAAACACCATAAAAAATGAGTAACGACAATTAAAAGGTATCTTGCTGAACCAGAGATTATGGGTGAATTAGTCCATAAAGGACTATCTGAAGTATGCTGCTTCATTTACATTAACACATTCAAATGCATGTTCCTTCTCTTGACAGTTCACAGGCATAAGAGAAGTTAATCTGTTACATTGAAATGACGGCATTAGAGCTAACTAGCAAAACTATATGGAAAGGCAAGAGCTCACCAACATAAAACACACCAGCTCTAGAAGACTCTGCAGGACTGAAAATATTTTGAGACTTTCCTTGTAGTTCACAAGACAATTCCCAACCGCTGAAATTTTACTTCAGGAAAAGGAACACCTGCACCCTTGTATTATAGACTATGTTTCTACAGGGAATAGGTAAGATTCACAAAATAATCCATCAAAAATAATGAAAGATGTTGTTGCACAATATGGAAAATATGGTCCTTTCCTCTCCTCTGCCTTCCCCAGTCTGAAAGTTGTAGGATTTTAGAAGGAAACAACTGTTTAATAGGTACAAGAAGAACATCTGCATGGCTCTACTGAGAGAGCAGAATCTATACAGAGAAAAATCTCTGAACACTTCAGGCGTACTATTTTCTTGTTTTCAGTGTGGATTTTGTAGTGATATCATAGTGTCACTCAAGCAAAAATATGCTGTCAGAAGCTCTGAAAAGCTGTACCACTGGTCTAAGTCCAAATGTTATTAAAGTCAATGTTAAATTCTTATTAAGAATTCAGCTAAATCAGCTTTACTGAAGAGAAGGATAAAATTTACCTTGACTGTTCCTGAGGGAAATTAAAAGCAAAAGATAAAAATAAATTAAAAGGTAAAATTAAAAGAATCCTGTGGGTGGTCGAACACTGGAACAGGTTGGGAAATCTCTAACCATGGAGACATTCAAAATTCTCTTAGACAAAGTGCTGAGCAACCTGACCACCTTTGAGCAAGCAGTGGGACTAGACAATCTTCAAAGCTACCTTCCAGTCAAAATTATGTTAATAGATAAGGCCCCTACCATATACATCTCAACAACCAGTAAAGTCCAGGAAGACAGAAAAAAATAGATTCCTGCCTGGAATTTAAGCTGGCTTTATGAAAATGGCTCCTGCTCTATTAGTAACAGAAGAACATGAACCAGTTTTTCCCATGTGTCATTTTGGTTTTCTGCCTAAAGTATATTTTACTGTATTGCATTATCATTCTGTCTTCAGATACCTCAAGAATTCATGTATTTGAGGCCTCCCTGACTTCTGTCAAAAGAGCTGTTCTGCAGAAAACAGTTCTTCCAAATGAAAGTAAATGGCTTCTAGGAGCCCATTTACACTTAGCAAAAGGAAGGCAAGGAGTGGGAGACAAGGGGTGTTTATTAGTTGCAAGTGGTATCAGTCAATTGAAACAATTAAAATCTGGCAGTCTCTTTAATTTTTGTTTTATTTTATCATAATAAACTACTTGCTGCATGATTACTTGTCTGAAATCTGATTTTACTTCATGAGAACATGTTCCATCCTTACTCAGACAAAATAACAGCATTGGCAATGGAATGGTACTATGTGAACTTCTACAGCATATATGTGTCCAGATTGGTCATTTAAGAACACAGAGGTTCTAATTCCTCGTCTCAGCAATCCTTCTGTCCTGACCATCCTCTAACCTCTTCTTCCCACAATAAAAAAAGAGTACTAAATATTGTGTAAGGTTTCCATTTTCTAATATCAAGGTAGAAACACAGGTCATACAGAATACCAGACACAATCACCCTTGCAATCTCAAAAATTAGGACAGATGGCTTACACAGACTAACAATTTTCCCAACAGTAGTTTAGATATGATGTCCATTTGTTAATGTGCTGATCTGTTAACAGAATTAAGATTGTTTTATACTAGTTCTACACCTTACACTGCCAATCAAGAGCTTTTTTGACTAAATCATGACAGAAATTTAATTTAAAGGCTTGAGAAACCCTTTACCATTTGTAGCTTCTGAACAGACTCACAGTTTTGATAATCACAGGAAAGCTATTTCATTAAAAATACTCATAAGTAATGCACTACTCATTTCTATCCAGCATGACATTAAAAATAATTGGCTATTCCAGTAAAATATTAAGATGTTTTTTCAACAGTACTATGGCTGTGATTAGTGGCAACAGATGCACCAAAATACTGCTGTGGTAAAAGGCCAATCTGGATACCTTACGTTAGTTATTGATAACAACCTGTATGAACTTTTTTTTATCCAACTGCAAGACTAACATAATAATATATCACACAGTAAAGTGACTTTTGTATGTATTGAAACTGCTACCATCAATATGGCTACTTTTAGAAAAGTCATGCATTACAAAGACAATCTTGACAAACCGTACTTCAAACATGCTTCCAGATACACTGAAGGCTAAAGGACAATGAATTTACTGTGACTTACTGAGCTTGAAAGGGTGAGTTGTTCTTTCAAACTTTTTCAGAAAACAATTCCATGTTTTTTAATTAGATTCATATCAGAAACCACAAAAGAATTAACCTTGTTAAGTGACATTTTATCCTGCTTAGCAGTAGAGGACTAGCACAAATTAAGACTCTCAGGATTCTTAGCATAAATTTTTCAGTGTACCTCTAATTGCATTGACAAATGAAAAAATGATACCAGCAAACATATCTTTCATTTAACTTCATAAACATACAGATTACTACATATTTGCATCACCAAGAAAAGTGAGTAACAATCAGTGGTTATAAAACTATGAGAGGTAAGTAAGGGAAAAAACCAGGATGAATAAGCTCTAAAGTTGAACAAATATTTATATTTAACATGATATTACAAGGTGTTCTATCTAAAAGATCTTTTAAAATACAAGTTGCTTCCTAAGGACATAACTTGTGCTATACTTTAGGAATTTTAAGAACCCTTTAAATACAAGACAATAAAAAAAATCCAATTAATATAGTGGCAAATAATACCATTGCTCATTTCACAAAGCATCAATTTACACAGGAAAACCATCTAACATCTGATAATAAAATACCGTATTTTCCTCTTCACAGAAAAACTTTTCCAACTTCTAACACTTTAAGAGAAGGAAAGAAAATTATGAGCTTTGAAAACCATGTTAATTCAGCATTTTAGACCAAGCTTGTCCTTTTCCCTGTTCTCATTTACAGCAAACTTCCAGCAATTGTATACTTGCAATCTTAAGTATATTGCACAATAAAAATTCTAGAATTTCTATGCAAAATAATAATAAGAAGAGGCAGCTAACTCATGGACAGATATACATAAATGCCCTCATAGCTATTGCTGCTATTTGTTTGAAAGCTGATGAAAATCTAGTGAGAATTCTTTGCTATTAGGTCAGTTAAATAGCAGCAGAACCACCTCTACAGAAAGCTCAAACCCATGTAATTGCTTTCTCCAGTCCTACTTCCCTCACCACCAGCTCTATACAGATTAAGCTCTGAATAAAAATCAGAACTCTCACAAGACTTTATACACAGACACCAATAGGATGTTTCATTGCCACTCCCAGTCCCAGTAAAACAGGCACAGATTTTAGTGTAACACAGTTAGTAAGGGCCCAATCCTAACAAAATTATTTGGCAAAAGATGGAGAACTCCAGAAATAAAACAGAAATAAAGTACGTGTCAAGACAGAAGACTAGCACTAGTTTCATAAACCTAAACCAGAACTGAAATAGCAAACAATGTTACTGTAGGATTCAGCTTTCTACAAGCTCTTTGAGCTTGGAAGAGCTTTCTGACGCTCTTCCATGCAGACCCAAAATCTGAAATTAGTTGATGGCAGTAGGGAATAAAGGAACTACCTGCAAGATAGTTCCGCAATAAGAGAGAACATCAGCTTTATAGAATAGGCCACACAGAAATATAAAAATATGGTTTAAAAGCTTCAAAGAGTACAATCATGCAGTTAAAGTAGCTTAGGTAATCATAAACACAATGCAAAAGCCAGAAGTTTTAAGAACTGGTGATGTTACTTGCACGAGATACGGGCAAGAGTAAGTAGTGTTGTCTAAGCAAAGGAAACAGATGGCTTTTGATCTTTTGAAAATCGCAGGAATTTAAGAACAAATTAAGTGTCATCTAAAATTACAGCAAGAACAAAGCATATAATAGGAGATATTTGAGGCAAAGAACAGTTTATGAAGACAGAGTAATCTCACTTTCAAAGTCTGGTGGCATAGCAGACTAGTATAGAACTCAACCACTAACTTCTGCGAAATAAGAAAAACTAAGAATCCATAATTTTGAACTTAATAACAAAACTATTAAGCTTGGTGAGCTATTCTATGCCTCCTCTTGAAACCAGAAATTTCCGTGGTAAGGCTGTCAACAAAGTTTCAGAGTATTATATGCAAGTAATCCTTGTAAAAAATTAGCATCCAAGTTTGGAATTGTTACTAAATGCTAGACATTGGAATGAAAGTGATGAGTTAAATTTTATCCAGATGTAAAGACAGCAATTGCTGACAATTCACGAAGTGTTACAGTGAATTACCATGGTTGAATAAATCTCACAGAAGGTTAGATAAGCACATTTATTGCTTCAAATTCACAGAAACACAGATAAGTGTTAGAAAAATGAAACAGGAAAATTTTCAGGTGTTATTTGAAGACAAAAATCCTAAACCACAATGTAAAACAGGTAAAGATTTATAGCATACTTATTAAGCTTCTTACACTTCTAAAATTAGAGCTTTAAATGACAACTATACTGGTCAGTGATAGCTTAATTAAAGCAGGATCTTGGTAATCCTGCATTTATTCTTTTAATTCTTAGAATCCAAGTGGTTTTCCTTACTGTCACAGAAAAACCTCCAAAGAGGTCAGAGTACTGACACATCTGAACGAGGAGAGACAAGTGAATCAGAAGCACAAATAACTTACCTGAAGTCATATAATGCATTAAAGCCAGAAAAGAATGTATGTTGATCAATACAATTGACTAGTACCTAGAATTTAAAACCATCTTTACCAATATTTCCATTACTTAGTTGTGTGTGCTAACATTCCCAAAGTAGTAGCACTTCAGACATGCAGGATATGAGTTCACACTCTCAAAATGCAGACAAGCCAGCACAAATTCAGGAATATTTCAAAATTATTAAATGTAGAGTATACTTCCAAAACAGGGGTTTAAGACAGGGAATGTGTATAAATTGGATAAAGTAAAAACTAATTTGTCACAAACAGTGCTTTTCCTATGCAATATTTCTTCTTCCTGTTACTCCATAGAAAAGTGTCATAAATTTAATGCTGCAAGGCGGTAATGAAAAATTCCAAATTTTCATAAACAGTGTTTTATCGAGATTATTTATTGTATCATCAATTCTGTTTCTGAATAACAAAGTTCACAGATGAAATCCTGTCATATTATGACATCAATATTCTGCTTCATTCCTGATAAAACACAGATCAGTAATTAAATTCAAACCATCATTTTTTGCCACTCCAATTAAGATATGACACAAAGAGAGCTTAAAATAAGCCTTTCTTTAAGACGTAAGACAGTTTCCTTTAACTAGTGACAGCCAAAGCTGAAAATAGCTCAATGGGCCATGAGTGATAAAAAAACCAAAAGCTTCCTGATCACTAAGTGCATTGCAAGTTTTGCAGATTCCATCTCAAGAAATTGCTTTAAAAGTGATAAATAACAAGGAGTGATTGGAACTAGTCAAGGTCATTTTTTACTTTCCTAGTAGGCAAAAAGAGTTTATTCTTCTGAGATCTGACGAACATATGCCAATTTGTGAGCAGGAAGAAGCAAATAAGGTAATCCTTTAAAGGCAGCAGTAGCAGGATATAAATGTAGTTTTGGCAAGAGTCAATGGTAACTACTTAGTAAAGCTGATAGAGTTTAAATTGAAGGAGCACAGAGATATAGAAAAAACCATTTGTAAAGTTTAGTGGAAGAGTTACAGACATGATGGAAATGGTACAAAGCACATGGAAGTACTTGGCATCTCCTTTTCTAACTAAAATGATTGGGAGAGGAAGGTAAGAGGTTACAAACCACAAAGGCTTGTGTGAAAAACAGTTTGTGTAGCCTAAAAGGAGGAAGCAAAACAAGTTTGTTTTCCACTGTGTGAGGAAGCACATCCCTACAAAAAGATACAATATCTACATTTATCTTTGGGCAGTGGGAATTGTGGGATATGGAACAATTTCTAACAAATTCACTACAGCTAGGAGCCTCCTAGAGAGAAGTTTGAACAACACAACCATCCATTTCATTGCTCAAATCAGAGATGGTGGCACCTTCTAAAGATCTGAAATTCCAAAACAGACTCTGGTTGCAACTAGATTTAAGACTCTGACAGTCATACAGACCTATGCAATTATTTGCAATGGTAGGCTCACTGTAGCAAGTGACTGCCTACACATCGTTTCCCCTCAAAATAAAATTGAAATAATCAACTCACCACTTGTCCATTCTGAGGATTTTTATGTGCATACGGTGGTCCACGGATGTGATTCCACATCTGACCAGATGTCATAGCAAATACGACACACTAGAAAAAATAGAAAAAAAACATATTCATTAATTTACTGAGAGGGACTGAACAGAAAACCACTCTGATGGTTATTCTTGCTTTAGATATATTTTTTTTTTCACTAACCAGACACAGTATCTACCTCTATTTGAATTTTAGGACAGTATCTTCAGAGGCATTGCTTTCATAAAATGCTTAATGACTTCTGCCATTCTGAAAATGAGTCAGCTCAGGACAGATCTTCCAATTCTCACTTAAAATAATCCTAAATTTATGCACCAAATTTACATATCTACAAGACAACAAGCACTTGCAGCAGTAGAAGGCATTCATTGCAAATGCTCTGGAAACTAGTATTCAAGATTTATACAACCTTCCATGAAAATATTTCTGCCTCTAAATCCTATATAAATATTTAGCTTACCTTTTTGCTTTCAGGTATCTGAAATTATATATAAAGTAATAGAAAAAAATCCAGTTATTAAAAAAAAATCTGTCCTATTTTATGAAATTCTCACTGTGTGTCCTATATGACTGTGATTCATTTTAGCTATGACAAATAGGAATGGTTGAATTATTGACGAAGCAGGAAATTCCCTATGGAAAAAGTGTGAAGTTAGGTTAGGGATGCACAACAACTGTAAAAGCAGACCTTAATTCTTGTAGAAGATCATACTGTAGAATATACATGACAAACACCAGTCATACCAGGAGTCATTAAGACTATTTTAAAGAGGAAAATATAGTATCTTTTGATTACCAAGCGAGAGAAATAGGAAACCTGTATCATCTAAATTTCTTCTGTTTTATCAGTACAGATAATCCTTACAAAAACTACAATTTAAGTACAATTACATACATGTTCATTTTTACTGTACATCAATATTCCCAATAGCATAGTAAAGTCATACAGATATAGGCAGATGGGTCATGAATGTAAAAATTCATACCCTAGTGACTAACTGAACCGGAGTTTACTAAAACCCTTTGGAGTGTTTTCTCTAAAGAATGTTTAGTAACATGTTTGTGAACTAAATATAAACTAGTGTAGATCTGTATCCCTGCAAATGCAGCATTGCCACCTCTAGAAATATGAACAGATTTTGCAAGGCCTTACTACCGAATCTTGTCAAGCTTTATTCAAATCTGTCATGGCTTTCCTGGTTTTGGGGTTTGTTTTCATTTGGGGTTTGGGTGGGGTTTTTGTTTGGTTGGTTTTTTTTGTTGTTGTTGTTTGTGGTGTGCCGGTGTAGCACAGAGATGAAAAGAACAATGATTTGCTACAACATAGTGTGGTTCCAAGACCAAATGCCCACAGGATTTTTTTAGTGGCAATTAACTCCACCCCTACTAGCAGTCCTAGGTGACTACACTCTGTGTGTAAATGGATCTGCTGCAGGACCTTGTTAACAAATTACAAGTGGTGCTTTCTTGATGGCTTCCATCCTTAGTTTCACTAAGAGGGAGACTGCTTCAAGCTCACCTGTGGTGCATCCGTGTGTAAATCACAAGGTTCCTAATAACAGATGCAAGATAACTGAATTGCTAGCAAGACACAATCAGCAGAATTTCTCAACTGTTCGTGGTCTTGAAAACTTTGTCAAATTATTTACTTGGGTTTAATACATCCCTTTCTCAAAGGCCTAAGTTTTGTTTAACACTGTCTGCTAGTTCATTAAACAAAATTGCCAGAGACTTAAAAAGCCATTTGGAATGATTTTGAAGAAAAGCTTCCTATACAAAGCCAATAATTAGATTTCTTTGCAAGTTTAGACCCAAGAACATGGAAAACTCTTTGTAATGAAAAAAAAAATGAAATTTTAGTTTAATGTATGACTAATGTTAAATTCAAGCATAGGTTCAATAAAAAGTGGACACATGACAGTTAGTTCTACATTTAATTTCTATATTGTTTTGTATATGGAAATTCTAATCATTTAAGAATTATTGTTTTAAAGAAATGTAATCCTTTCTTATCCAGTTCAGCCTTGCTTTTGTACTCAAGGAAGGCTCTCATGCTATGACTGTACTCCATTTCTAAATCCATCACTTTTTAGACTCTCCCATAAGAGATATACAATTGAAGGACAGAGTACAACACAAAAGCGAAGAGAATGTATTTCTGTATCTTTACATGTGCATCTCTAAAACCTCTAACTATAGGAAGAAAAAGAAATTAACAATCAGAATTTATTGATGTTCTTTTGAGATGCCTACCTAGTCACACAGAGGAACCTGAGTTTTTCTCTGTGTGTCTTTGAATAAAGCACATTATTTTTTTTATCCTCATTTCCAGAAAGGGCTGAAAAAGTCACTAGTAGCCGTAATACCCTCCAAGCTCCTTTGGACCAATAACTGATGATGAATGTACTATGTGGTGTAAGTACTGGGGACTGTATCAACACAGCACACATTTCTCATACCCATTAACTGTTATGAGAACAGTAAACACAGGCTTTGTCTCCTCATTCAAGTGACCTGTCATAGTTTGCCCAAGAGAGTTAACTCCTACGCAGCTGCCTTCTAATCTCAGCACAGATTTTGTCTTCCCTGATTCCACAGGTATATAGGCAAATCTGAAATATACCCATAAAATAAAACTGAAAATTACATGCAGAAAACAACAGTGGCAAAGAAAATGCTATCAAAATACATTCTAGCCAACAGAACAGAAACTCTCAGCACACGTACTGTTGTCCAAAATAAAGCAATTCCTTATCTAAACTGTTAGAAGCTTGCTTAGTTTATACTGTCTGACCTTTTCTTCTCTCTCCTTAAGAAATGAAAAGTCCTGAAGAGAGTCTGAATTGCTTCCTGTTACCAGCGTAAAAGGACAGGACTCTGCAAATATCTAAGGACTGAAGTCCTTCCTCATTTTTGTGTTGGCATGTCAGAGGGAAAAATATCCATAGATGAATAGCAGAATTTGAATTAAAGTCCAAGATAATCTAGGGGATATATTTTGCATGTGATTTCAAAAGACATCTTTTGGGATATTTTGTACTGTGACTCAGTCATCCTGGTTTGCCATTCTAAAAATCTTCTGGGTAATGTTGCAAGTGAAAATGCCTAAGGCATACAAGATACTACCAGAGCCTGCAGTGCTTCAGTGAGGGAATGAAACCACAAATGTTGCTGTTGCGCAATGTAATGCTGAGGATGAAACCAATTCAATGGTCTTGTGTGAGCTGGCATTGGAATCAATGCGTGAGATGAAACCTGTGGTCTTGCTTCTGCAAGTCCATCAAAAGTATTCGATGAATCATTAAAATTTGCATTCCTAAATATTCTTCTAAAACACTACTGGAAATCTTGTCTATGAGACACAACATTTTTATATCAATGGAGTTATCAAATTAACATTTCTGGGATCCTCTGTTAAAACAGCACAGGCTCTTTATGCTGAGAATTTTCTTCTCATTTTTAGCAACTGATCATTCAATCAGGCAGAGTGGCACCAACCTTTTTTCATTTAAATAAAAAGTATCCACTTTTTTTTTTTTTAACATTTGGGAACATAAAAACTGTTCAAAGCAAACTGAGAAGCTCTAAAAAAAACAAGAAAAAGAAAACAAGAGAGTTCTCTGTTTGCAATGATACAGTTTTCAGTCACTGAATCCTACAATCTCTATGAAAAAGTTTCAGTTGAAATCAAAAAATGTTATTTTCAGTATGCTTAATGAATATTAGCTACCTAGCATACACCATCTCCCAAAAAGCATTTAAACCCCAAACCTACAGCTTTTAGAAAAGTGCTTTTGTGCCTTCTCAGTTCTATATCGTCTGAAAAAACAACTGCCAATAAGGAACAAAATAATTGCCAATACTTCTGTTGAAAACATGGGCTTTCTGTAGTTTTTATACATCTTGCCAGACTTTCTCTGTTTAATTTGGTTTTGAAAGTTCAAAAAGGAAAAAAATATTCATGAAGAATATAATGATTTAGAATTAAATAGTTATTACTTATTTATACCCTTCATATAAAGCATTTTCCTATGCATTACTTTCTCTCCAACCAAGACACCAACTTACTAATTTTTCCTTTTAATGAGCTTTTATCAAAAAAGAAGCTCTAAATTTTACTGGTTAAAAAAAAGCACTATGTAACAGAATCATAACTACACAATATTGAGAGAATCATAACTACACAATATTGAATAGAATGATTTTAAGTGACTGTCCGTTTTCTTCTATGAACCATAACAAATTCTGGTCATTAACTGAGGTCATCTGGATATCCACAGACAGGCTGCCAAAGGCCCACCAGCTGACAGTATCACAAAAAGAAGGTATCTTCTCATATTGTTGACTCAGACCAGAATAGCAAACCAGGAATATGATATGGCTTTGAAAAGGAAAAACCAGTTTTAGTTCTAAGTCTAGCAGAACCTAAATACACAGACCAATAGAACAGCCCAGGTTGAAAGAGACCTCAAAAGACCACCGGGTGCAAGCTTTCTTGGGAAAGGGAGACTAGATAAGAAATAAAATATGAATGCTGATGTACAAACAAAACTCATATTCCATCTACAATCCTAGCCAAGTCCTTTCAGGAAAGGTTAAATCATACTGATACAAGTTGAGAAAAAGCCTTTAAAATGACCAAGGGAATAAATAATTATTTAAATGGCAAAAGAATAAAAGCTTTGTTTATATTGTAAAAAACACGTGGATTCATTTCTAAGAAGTACTGTTCTCAGTTAATATAACTACTAGTGCAGTAAAATATTGGCTAGGACTCAATAATTACACTATTCTAGTGTTGGCAACCATACTTCTGATGCCCCTGAAAATTAAGCCTTAGATGCTTCTCCTCAGATTTTTTCTCTTCTGTCAGTCACAATGATGCCAGAGTAATGAGTACTTGTTGATATGCTATAATCAACATCTACCATCCTTGAATACTATTACCTGTTTAAAACTGAGACAGCTAAGTTGCACATCCCACATTTTTCATCAGTCTACTCAGTTATTTGAAAACTACCATGTAAATAAACACACTGCAACAGACTATTAAGCAAATTGAAGCTTAATACAGTATTTATGGTTTTGAAGATTTAGTTCACTAATACTTCAAACAGACGTGCCTAGACTTAGTCTTTCCTCAAAGCTAACACTAAGATCATCCTATTCTCATTTAGGTTAACAGTAGAATGTTAAGGTCAGTACTACTAAAACCAGTTTTGGAAAGAATTCCCCCTTTTTCTTTGTTTCTCAGATCTTTTGTCATTGTTTACAAACATATAAAGTCTTTGCTTTTTTCTCAACCTGTCATTACCCTAAAGTGATACAGTCTGACATCAATAGCTACACTAAACCAACTGATCAACAATTTGGACTTTATCAAAAAAGGGCAAGTTGAACCACAGCTGTAAACATCAGTAACAATTACTGAAAATATGTTCATACTAAAGCTCAAATAAAAAACTGCAGTTATCAGAGAATTTGCTAATTTTCAGTGAGTCACTCATAGTAACTGATACTCACTGCTTACAAGAATTAGACCCAAAATCTGGATTATGAATCTTTTTCTGACAGTATCATCCTGAACAATGTACTAATGCAATGGTTTTTAATTTACTGTGCAAGTTTTGAAAACATATATGTTAAGAAATTAATAAAAAGCATATTAGTAAGGAAAATCTGCATACCAGAGCTGCCATGGCCCAGCCAGTTTTGTTATAGATGAACTCTAGATTATTTCTTCGCAGATATAACAAGCCACCAACAAGAGATACCAGAAGAGCCAATGCAATAGTACCAGAATAGTTAGGAGGCCTGAACACTCTAATCTGGAAGGAAAAATGCAAATGCAGATTGTAATAAATGCTTACATACAGATCATCTTCCATATAAACATAATGGAGCACCTGAAATCTGGTTTCAGAGTCAGCAAGACTAATCCCTAAACATACTTAAATAAGAAAAAATAGTACTTTCTTTAGTAGGCACATACTATGAAAAATGTTCATTCTTAGTTTTGAACTGTGCAACTCTCAAACATAATTTCTTCAACAGATTTGCAGGTTGTGTCTGAATTAAAAGCAGCTACCTTTGAATCTAAGTGTTTTATATACAGTTTTGTAAAGCACATTTTATTTATTAACAACTAATTATAACTGCTTGCTTTTATCCAGAATAAGACTACATAAAATTTAACAAAGTAAAAATGGAATATTATCTGCAGATTGCAGAAGTTTTTACAAGTACCGAGAATGTTATTTTTTTAATGTGTTGTAGAACCTTCACTTGACAAAAAAAGTTATTAAGGAAAGATGGAATTTATCATCAGCCTGTCTCAAACCACAAAGATACATTTACCTTCAACTTTAAAAACTGTCGGAAGACTTACATGAACATCTGTTCTGTCAGCTATCCATTTAGCTAGCTGTTCAGCTGCAAATCCAATTCTCTGCAGGTCAAACGTGTCAGCTCTCTTGGGTTTACCTTTTGGAGGAAAATGCATGAAAGTCGGAGCAGAGTTCATATTCAGCTACAAAACCAGGAAAAATAGCAGGAAAAAGATTAGTAACTCTATCCTCAAAATACAACACCACAATACCGTCAATAACACAAATCCAATTAGTACAAAAATATTACTTGCCTCCATACATTACATTTTTTAAAACACCCTCATATATAGTCCTCCAAAAAGAGTGCTCAAAATATTCCTTCCAGTAGATTCTTCAGGATGTTTAATTATTCAGAGTATTTTACCCACAAGCTTTTCTATATAAGGGTATCTTACACTTTAAAGTTCTCACACACTGCATAACCTTTGCTGTAACTGGTAAAACAGAGACCCTGCATCCAACCAATCTATTAAAGTATATTAGCTTATAATTCTAAGGGAGCAAAGTAGCTTGACATTGTTTGCACTGGCCACAGGAGACTAACGACTAGTGACCAGCCTTTTTTTGAATCTTTTTATCTTTAGCTGGATAACTAGCTTAAACTACATAACTTGCCCTAGAAATTACTGTTAATTCATGTGTTGATGCCACTGGAACTATTCACAGTATATAAAAAAAATCCTCAAAAGTGATAAACAAATACATCTACATATACATTCGCCACTTGAAATTTTGACTTTGACTTTGCAAGGTGGTATAGGAAAATTTATTTTCACTATATGAAATTCTTCCATATTCAGGCCATCTCAGAAATTATGCAATAAAGCACTTGAAAAAATGAAAATTAATGTAATACTTAAAAGTGATGCAATATGGAACTCTTTAAATAAAAAATAAGCTTGTTTGCTTCATTCCTGAAAAATGAATTTCATATAACATCAGCAAAACTTTATATTGAATCAAGCACAGAACTGAATTTATCAACAGAAATTACCAACTATTAAAATGTTTTCCATCTAAGCAAAAAAATAGCCCTCTTCTTTACTGAAATGATTTAGAAATAAAAAATTTTCCAAAAAAGGTTGACACATTTTGTGAAATAGTTAAATTATATATTTTATAAGAGACAGAAACATTTGGACATTGTATAGAGTTTGGAGGCAGCTGATCTGGAATTGTTTTATCATTTCTCTATAAACGTGGCAAAAGCTGAAAAAATCAAAATCACATTACTTTTGGGGTGGTTTTTGCCATGGCATCAGTATTACATGACTTTGCACACATAAATGTAAAGGCAGAATGGCATTTCCCTCAAATCCACCTTAAAATAGTCATTAGTATAACTTACGCTTAACGCTCTGTCTCTTCAAAAAACTCCTTACATATTTATGCTTAATTTTGTCTAAATGTAAACATGGCTTTAAATGCATGCCATTTGAAATAAACTGTTACACAAGGAATAAGTTGAACTGGTCTCTTCTAACATTTTGATTGGCTTAAGGCAAGATCAAACAAAATAATTTGTATTATTATAACCATGCAGGTTACAATAACACAAGTTTTTATAAAGTCTTTAATTTTTATAACAAAAAATCTTTGATTTTTAAAGCAAAATCTTAAGCCACTAATAACCATTCTTTATACAATGTATTCTAATATTTCAATTGGAAATAAAAATATTTATTAAACACATAAATTTAACTTTTTAAAGTAAGTATTTTAAAAATACATATTAATCCTTTCCCCTGAACGTTTTAAGTCACACACTTCACCAAAAGGTATTTAAAATATGCAGATAACTTTGAAGTTTTTCACTCATCTAAATCTGCATTTTTAGCTTCAATCAATGGATAAATATCAAAGATAAGCACGTCAGTATTTAGTATTCATTTTCAAGGGATGCCTTTTTCCTAGACTTCTTAATTTCAGAGGAGACCTTAAATTATTCTCCAAATTTCACTTCATAGCCAATATTTAAAGTGTAAAAATGTCTCTTCTCTTTTCCCTGAAGAACTTTCAGACTAAATATTATTGAAGCTGAAGAATATTGTATTATATAAAAGCAATTAAAAGGCTCTTTTACTAATGAGCTTTTTTTTCCCTAAAGAGAAAATAAAGGAAATCTTTAAATGAAAATGTTATTTACAATGTGTTTAATTCTAAAAAATGGCCTAAACAATTGCTTAGAAAAAAAGGCTGCATATATATGTATAATGCAATCTATAAACAAACATTATAAACTACACTTGGAAAATACTGCAAGTAGTTACTAGTAGAATTTGTCTTCACTGATGTCACAGAAACTGGTGTGTTTTTAACCAGGAGGAAATCGTACACAAAACAGAGATACACACCTACATACAAAAAATAATTTATCTGGTATTATTTGATAAATTGACATGCAGTTCTAAAAATTAACAATGCTTTACAGTATTCAACATTTACCTGCTGAAAAACATCTGCTCCTTCGTCATAATCCACTATTGTGAAAAACAGTTTGTTTGAAAAAGCAGATGAATAGCGCCATGAATTAGCCAGCACTTGATATTCCTCATTAGCTTGCCTGTTAAGGAAAAGAAACAAATGTACATCCATATGCTATTCTATAATCAGCTGCAATGGTTAGATAAATCACATTTGCAGTACCATTCTCAACGTCCATACTATCAATTTAAAAGTTTCAGCTATTTTTGCAACTTTTTGTTTCAAACTTGTCATCTCCAAAATTAGAAATGTGTTAAGTTAAACTATACAAGAGAAATCTCAAGATGATATTAAGAAAAAGTAATGTTTTCCATATTTAAAAGTCTCAGTAAATGGGACTGGTCTTAGTGGCAAGCGTCAAATAAATCTGCTAACAGATTCATGCAAGGATATGTTTATGTGGCCCTTGAGTGTGCTATCAGGATATACTTGCTAGAAACAGCTACGCATAAGGAATTCTGAAACTAGGGGACAAATAACACAGAACTGTGAAAGCAGTATGTTCCTAAAATAGCACAGCCACAGAAAGAGAGGCAAAGAAACTGCTAAGCACTCGGGAAATGATCCTAACTGAATAAACATTAGGCTTGTAAGCAGCATAATAAACTCCAGATTACTTCTCTAAAACTTGTTTTAAATGTGGTAATTTCGTAGAACATATAAGTAAGCTTTTCTATCATCACTAGAAGGTGCTGCTAAATAGCCTCCTAAATAAAAAAAACAAACAACAAACAAAAACCAACCAACCGAAAAACCCACCAAAAACCCAACAAAGAGAACACAAACCAAAACAAACAACTTTGCCCTGACTGCACCAAGAGGAAGGCAAAACCAAAAGGAATTCCAGGTGAGTAATACCAGCAGAGACACCCTCTAAAACCATTAAAATCACAGGTTCTTCCACAGGACAAATCTTTACCAACTGAAATTCAGGGGGAAAAAAACCAAAATGAAAGAATGCTCGCAGTACTTTCTGATTTAGACAGACTCCTTTGCTAATTTCCATATTATTGTTTAATCACATCCACTGTAGAGTCCAAACTAGGGTTTTACCACTTGACAATTCATCTTTGCATATGGTAAGATACAGAAGTAGTATAAATAAATGTGTTCTGCAGCTTTTCTCAAAACAGTGTTTCTAGAAAAACAGTTCTATGTGTTTCATGGTGCAGAACACTATTTAGATGTTGTAAATGCAAAAATCTGTTGCAAGAGAAACTCTGCACTAAACATATATAAGAGAAAGAAGGGGAAGACCATTACAGGATCACAGATATCATAAAACTTTCCCCATTTCTTCATAACTGAGATCAACCTTAGACATGAAATATATTCCATACAAACTCCAGCACAGCTGTGCAGTATAAAGAAATCTACTGTACATGAAAAAATATATCATAAAACCCTAAGACTTAAAATGAAAATTTATGATCTCTTTCTCCACAAAGAATTAAATAATAACTTGAAGCACAACAAAACTCAACTTTCGCCCTCATTATCTGACTCAGTAGAATTTGCTACTTAACACCCTTACTCAATGGGCAGTTTGCAATAAAAAAAAAAAAAAAAAAAAAGAAGCAATTTAGGCGTTAGATTGGTTATTTCTAGAAACAGATATTATCACTAAGCAGACTAACATATTCATTGTCTTCCTGAAGAGGGCAGTCAGACAACATCAAAGGAATGCTGTAAAATCTTAAGCAGTATCTGTAGTGCACTCTTCTGTTAAACCTGCTATATTAAAGCTGAACCATTTTTATTATAAGATGTAACTCAGTTCATCTTGATGCCATCATTATTCTTTCTCTACCTTTCACTTGTGATGAAACAGTATTTCTGGGAAATTCAGATACTCCACTTATGGCGCCACTATCTGAGAGGACTCTTGTTCTCATTGATCTCTGTGCATTTTGCATCTTCGAACTATTTTGAATTAATGAGTATTATTTAAAGTATTATTTTGCAAAAGGCTGCATTTTTTGTAACAGACTTAAAGCACAACTTCATCCCCACACTGAAAATAGCAAACCATTCTATGATGCATCCTCATAGAATAGCCCTTGAAGGGTGTGGAGAAGAGTGAAACAAGGAGCAACAGGAATACAAAGTTAAAGGATTACGACACACAGAACTGAAGATCATCCTACACCCCAATATAAAATTTCCAATTGATAAATTTCTGATAGAATAACAATAGTAACTTTTTGTAGCACTGATTCATTCCTTTTTAGACACAATACCAGTAAAAAGCATAAGCACTTGACTGAAAAAATTCAGTCTTCAATTAACAACAGACAATATCAACTGTCAACTTTTTATCTACCTATCTCTATAATTACTTCATACCCATTCTATCAGCTTGTTTCTAGGAAGTAATGTTAATTATACAAAATTACTAGAATAATTATGTGAAAATCTATAAAGGCATAAAAGCAAAGAACTACACTTGGTCTGAACTCAACAGAATAATATTATGTTAGCACTGCTTGTTTGCTTGACAGGATTTTTTGATAGATGGAGAAGATTTGAATGTTATTGCTGCTACAGCCACCTATTTAGAATTTCATCATAATAGCAACACAGGAGCTAGCAACAATGGTAATATTGACCAGCTGCCAGAAAATAGTGGCCAGATCAAAAGGGAATGCTACAATTAGATTTACTCAGAAAACTCAATATACTGGAAAGTAGGCTGCTAAGCAAATGCTCTACAGAAATTCTTCCATTACACAAGAGGTGCTCATGAAATATTAAAAGTTTTATTTAAAAAGATTAATTATGTGAGTGTCTGTGGCAGCTAATCAGATTTGTATAACTTGAGCTATATTTAATGAGATTAACTTTATTCTATTGGTCTGACATTATAGTAAGGAAAACACAAACCAAATATTAGGAAAAGAATAAAAGACTATGGAATTATTTGCAAAAGAAAGCAGTAAAGCATTATTTTCTGGCACACTATATACAATACATACAAAGGTACAGTTGGTACAAAATGTACTACCAGGTTACTTACACATTCTTATCCATCTGTTTAAACTGTGATCAGTGCTACAATTTACTTCCAAAACAACTTTTGGATTTTATTTGGAATGGCGTTCCTCAAAACTAAAGGAGCAAGGGGCTAAATGCATATCTTGACATCTTCTCAGTGTCAAGAAGACGATAAATTCAGAATGTTTATTTGATTTTGTTTCGGGTGACTCATAATGTCTTGACGAAAAGCACTGAAAAATCTACAAATGTACCCAGAAAATTCACTAAACACAACAGAGAGTATAAATACTCAGTGAAAACCACACAGGTTCTGCAATCTAGGTATCTATAAAAGGGGAAAGCAAGCTAAAACCCATGCTATTCTATTTACAGCATCCCAAGAAATTTTCAATATTCTGCATATCAAAAGAAGCTATGAGGTCCTCTTTTGTAGAAATTGCAGAGTAAAAAAATAAAAAATTATTATCACAGGAAGAATAAAGAGTCTCTTATGATCCAAGCATAAAACTACTGCTTTGTTAAGCAAGACTCATCAATACTTCTATCAAGGTCCTGAAGTGCACAGGAAAATAATTGCAGAACTTTCAACAGCTCCTTCCAAATTTTCTATTCCTTCATTGAACAAAAGTTCAAATGACAATTCCCTTTCACTACATTTAAGAGACCTGTCAATGATTTTCTCACTACCTGCTCTTGATCAGACAGCAAAAAACTGAAAGATAGAGGAACCTGTTTCTTCTTTCTGATGATGCTCCTTGACTGTCACAATTCTTTTTGCTGCTGACCTACTCTTGAATTGGCTACTTGAAAATATATCTCTTTTCTGAGATTTTTTTTTAAGCAGGGAAACTAAAAAAATTCCTCTTTTTTCAGGATTAAAAAAATCTCTTGGAGTTCTCATTGATAGGGTAGATCTTAATAAAAGTATTTGGAATCTCTTCTCACTTATTTTGCCATTTCCTTCCACACACAGTCAACAGAAGAAGTTACATTCACAGCCCTTTACAAAACAACATACTACAACATTAAGCTCAAAACTTAAAAATACACAAACTGTATGTCGAATTACAAATTACCATTTGGGCAATCCTGCAAAAAGGAACAGCTTCAAAAAGAGTTAACTTTGAGCTCATTCTGCAGCATGTTTTCTGCAGTAACTACGAGCTTGTTCCAAAAGATGTTATTAATAATTTTTAACACAGTTCATTCTTGTCACTAAAATTAAACCAAAGTACTCTTTAGAAAACATGTGCCACACCTGAAGAATTGACCCATCTCCCTGATGACCTACGTATATTTTTTTCTGTATACCTTACATGTATATTTATATACACACATGTATGTATACACACACAACTTCAGCTAATCAGTGTTCATTTCAACATAACAAAACTTCTGGTGCTTTTAAAAATGCAACAGCCTCGTCAACATAGGGAAGAAGAAAATTACTGGCTATCCAAACTCCTCTGTATTACCAGCCACTTCTATCTTTCTTTTCATAAATCCTCTTTGCACAGTCTTTGCAAAAGTGTGTTTTCCAAGAATCTGAAAGTAGATTTGTTACTTCCACTGTAAAATACATCATCCAGGACTGAAACAACACAGTTTTCAGCTTGTGCAGTTTACAAGTTTGTCTTCACAAGTGGTTATCTGCAATTGTTATAGTCTTCCTCTATTGCATTTACCCATTTTTCTCCTGATCATTTATTATGGTAATTTGAGGGTTCAGTCTTGATTTGCAATGATTCAAACAGGCTCAGTTACCTCTTTAAAGAAAACACTTGAGAATTGATAGGCATAAACAAGCATAGTACAAAGTATGCAAAACAAAATCTGTTTGTTTCAAGTAGCTGTAAATTCACAGAGATGCATACATCTAATTGACATGTTTCAACCATCATAACAAACTAGTGGCACAGGTCAAAGTATAGAGCCTATCCACTGAAACTCAGCATCTTTAGCCTCTGACAGTGCTCTCATCTTTTCAAGGAACACTAAGAAAAAAATCAACACAAAATAGGCATATTTTTGTTGATGGGCTTCAGCTGTTGGGGAAAAGCTCAAGTGACCAGTCTCATTCCTCTGACCCAGGTATCCCTTTCTAAATAAAAATACCCCAGCAATGAATCTGAAAAATGAACCAGACAAAAATGTGAACGGTTTGGTAACAAACAAAACACCTCTCGTATGCACCTGTATTCAAAGCAGAGATGGTTGCTTCTGCCAGTCAGATAAGAGAAGCAGAGCTTAGAAAGTAAACTAAAAGACCTCGTATAATGGAGTGGTCAGATGGTACAGCAACAAAAAAAAAAGGAAGGAGTTAGTTATAACAATGGAAGATGCAGAGGAGCAGTCAGCATCAGCAAGCTTGAGCTAAAGCCCTTTTGCAGCTGAAAATCAAAATACTAATAAAAAAGTAAAGCAGAGGGGTCACTGAATTCTGGCTGGTAAACAGGTGCTGATCACTTTAGAAAAATGTGGTGATAATAAAATGAGGAAGCAGATTGTGAGATGCAGGAAGATAAAAGGCACAGAAGCTGGCAGCAAATTTTCACCCAAAAATGCTTTCAGGTTAGTCCAGTCGTCACCATCTGGCTGTATGCAATACAAAGTACAGGCTGAGAAACAGTCCCTTCATCTCTGTGATGATATTCCTGTCAGAGTGAACGTGTTTTTTTCCTTACATACATAAGTATTTTTTTTCAGTAGTATTACTCTGGGTAACAGAGATAAACTATCTAGTTGAGTGAAGACTTAAGGACAAAGGGAAAAAGGAAGCTGGTCTTACATCCTGAGGAGTCACTATTTAAAGTGAGATTATTTCTGACTGCTCATCCAAACTGACTCATTATCACAGTGTATCAAGGGCCAGTTAGTATCTGCTTCCAATGTGCTGTTGAAGAGTATTTGCACCAAGAATAGCAGTAACAGGTAAATCAATTAAAACTAACCAAATCTAATTTCCTGGAACAAGAACAGTTTAATAAAACACATTTCCAAACATTAATGGAAAAAAACCATCCTAAGCCATTAGAAACACATTCCACCCCCATTCAAGAGCACATTGAATATCTAATCTGTTATTGTTCCTTCATCTCCCAACACCAGCTATGTCATATTGGACTTAAATAATTGGAACAACAGGCAAACTGACATTTATGCTACCACTAACACATTTGTGAGGCATCAGATGGCTTTCAATACTCTTTTAGATCACAAAATTTGAACTTGTTTGTCCACAAAGCTAGACAAAAGAGTTAGACAAAATTTCTTTGATAAAACCTCTAGAAGCATGACTAGAGGCTCTACTAATACATATACATAGCTGCTGGTTTTCAGAAGCCTTCATGTGTTAGGACTAGATTGATTCAGACAGGATTGACTGAATGGATATTTTTCACATACAAAAGCTTTATCTAAATATCTAGAGTCCCAAAGACTTCTTTGTATGCAGCACTTTAAGACTAAGTTGATACGATTTCTGTACACTTTTATAAATCATGTGATTTGTGTGACTGATGTTATAACATCCTCCTTGCTACACAATGAAAATCCTTAGATTGTCCAAAACAAATTTGGTCAGCTTCCCACATATATCATAGAAAAGATAAAATACGAAAGTGTCAAATCTGGACATTAAAAGGAAAAGACAAATTTGTTCTGTTTTGTTTGTGTTTTGGGGTTTTTTTTGGTAGTCCTGTGGTGCATAAACCAAACATGCTCGATTTTTAGTGGGAAAAGAAGTTCTCATTCTTGTGACAAAGTTACTCAAAGATTTCAGCCTAGGTGCTTTTTCATATTTGAAATATGACATTGATTTTTTTTTTTCTATGCAATTATTCTGAAAATACTTTGACAAGCAGCAGTTAACTTAAATCTTGGACAAGAGCATCTTCACAGAACATTACAGATTAAGTTAAAAAATCTATTTTTCCTTTAGGCAAAATGGCTAGTGAATAGCTAACAATCAAGTAATGCCTGTGTTTCAGTTCTATATATCCTTTCAGCGCTCCTGTCCATTAATTAGCCATTGATTTGAAAATGTCGATTTTCCTGATAATGGTTTTATGTGCAGTAAGATCAGCCTCATTAAATTCCTTTTATTTCACATGAACACGTGGATCGCAACTTCACATTTATTTAAACAAATCCAACTGAATGTAGCATGCTGATTTTTCCTTCATTTTATGCCTAAAGATTTTCCGTTGCTTCTGTACAAAATATCTAGTCTGGTCTTTTCTAAGATGAAGTTTATAAACTCTTTTTCAGTACAGTAAACAATATACAATTGCAAGCAAAATTAACTTCCTTAATAACGGCAATATTTATGTTATTTAACATGCCCTACAGAAGACCTGCACATAGAACAGGGAAAGAATTTGTTACGGCCATTATATTGACAAATACAATGACCCTTATAAAGCTGAACTTGGTGATTCTCCTGGAGCTTTATCCACTGGGTAGGAAAATAAGGATGATATAAAACAATATGGTAAACTTTCAACTCCTGTATCATCTCCTGAAGCTGAACTCTGGAAACACAAAGAAGAAACAACAGGAAAGAAAGTGCTGAACTAAAAATTAATTTGACTTAAGAATGTTGGACAACTTCTGTACCTAATCCTACAGTTCATTTAGGGAGGGTGAAGTCATGGAAAGACAATTTATATACTCTCTCTCAAAAGTGACCAACTGACTTCCATGACAGAAAATTAATATACAAAAACCAAAAATCTAATAAAAACCATATACAGGTACCCAAGTTAAAGTTTCAGTTGTAAATGTCACATTCCAATATAATAGAAACCTAACATGCTGCTACATTTACCAACTCTGTATGTAGTTTAAATGCACATATCTAAAACCAAGAAATAGTACTTCCTCATATACAGCTTATGTTTTTCATAGTCCTACAAAATATTTTGCTGCCTATTTAAATTGTGTTTAGAGCTCCTTGCTCAATAATTCCATTTATTGCTAAACACAGTAATTTCTAATGCATATTTTGGCTGAAGAAGGTTTTATTAGCACAGTTTCTGATTTAGTGAGGTAATTAAGTGCATGACTACCTTTCAGTGCCTTGGCCCTATTTCCCTGTCTATCATTAGCTATTTTTGGATTAACTTATTGCACTAGGAACTTGCGCAGAGAGATCTTGAACTTAAAAGACTACCAGAGGCACTCTAATACATATTCAGAATGAAGCTACCAGAACACCTCAAATTGCAGTGACAGACAGTATTCTACAATAAGTGTGACCTCATGGAAAAATGTGCTTGCATGTAAGAACTGTCCAAAGCTGTGAAATCAGAGGGTAAGTCACATTTGCATCAGCACCCTGGACATCTCTTAACTGAAGAAATCAGTGAAGTGTCATATTATTAAATGGTAATGAATCACTTCTGTCACAAAATGTCTTTGGAAAGATCATAGTTAACTGATAATACAATAAAACTGATTTCTTAAAGAGAAAGTCTTCCTCAGTTGTGTACGTTTTATTCAACTGTAATTTAACAAAAAAACAAAACCTGGAAGAATTCTAAAATGTGACATATAGATTAAATGACAGTTGGAAAGATTCTGTAACAAGCACATGAGCCTATTGACTAGTGAGCATCTATCCCATGCAAAGAACAACCCTACTTGGCATATTGCACATTGATTCCAACATTCACTTGAAAACTGTGGTAAGGAAGACGAGAAAGGTCACTAAGGTATAAATTACCTGCAAACAGAGCACTGCCTCTGTGGCTGGAGAGCAGTGAACATCACTATCACAGAGTAGTTACGAGGTGGAGCCTTCACAAATCTTCGGAATTTATCTCCGTTCATGCGGATGACTGAACGCCTTGAGCTCCACTCCATCAGCTGTTCCACTTTCTCAGCCAAAAGATTCTGTAATTGAGGACAAGGATGAGGAATGTTTAAGCTTAAAATTTAAGTTATCTGTACCTATATTCTGCCTTTGTACCACCCAAACTCCTCTGGACTCAAGACACAAGTTATATATAGCTATATGTAGCAGAGTTTAGCTTATGGCATAATTTAGTCTTTCATGCAGTAAACAAGATTTTAAGTATTTGAAAGAGTAACTCAATGTGGTCGTAAACAGAAAGAATACATAAAATGAAATCAAACAGGTTGCTACCAAAGCCAAAGGAGTAGAGTAAGGATCGCTGCCTAAAAAGAAGTTAACACTACAGCAATAATTTAACTTCCATTTAAAAAATTGAAGTTTTAGAAAATGCACCCTTACGTTGTATTTATTCTATTTAGTAAAAATCACAGCAGGGTACTGTCAGTCACTTGAGTATAAAGATGAAAGAAAACTGTACCTACAAAGAGAGAGAAATAGTTACTATGTTTAGAATTTCCTGCAAACGTATCACATTGAATTTAAATTCATGAAAGTTTCATGTTTTGCTACAGACAGGACTGCACTGTCATATAAACCCATTTAGGTACATTCCATTATGAGATCAATGTTTTAAGCTGATCTTAGGACTGAGAAGCCCAAAATATTTTGATTGAACTACCATTGTATAAGAAAAATCTGCTTGTGTGTTGTCTTTTGCTTGAAAGCATTCTATCACATGAATGATTTAAAATCAAGCTATGGGACATGTTAACAGACAGCCCTCTTTATCTAACTATTCATATGAGGATCTATTTAGGCTTTTTTCTTTTCAAGTAAGCCTGATTCCACACTTGCTTAGCAGAAAGTGTTCAGTTTCCTAAGTTACCTAGGTTCAGCAAAGTTGTACTGACCATGCTCTAGGTGGATTGCTGCATACAGCTCATCAGAATCAATGCATCTATCTTGGTTTAAGTCTTCAGTTCCCTGCTCACTGGCCCTGTGGAAGCTGCCTGTATCAAATAAAAACTAAAAAAAGAGTGGAGAAAACTGGAATATTACAACTCAGAAGGTGAGTGCTGAGAAAAGGTGAGATGGACAGAGAAAGGGGCAGACAGACAGGAACAGAAAGTGAGGAAGGCTCATCAAAGAGGAAACTAACTTCAGAAAACTTGAAGATGCAAGACCTCTGTTAAAATACACATAAACTTGTAAAAGGGTTTACAGATTGATCAGGCTACACTGTGGAGGGGTAGAACAAACTACCTTAAAAAACATATTGAAATAGGAACACTCTCAGAATAGAGAGCATGATGACAGGTGAGGCAAGGATAAAAATCAAACACTGTGCAAGAACAACAGAGCAAGGAGACAATCAGTAATCAGTAATGCTATGAATGAGAGTAGAGACAGAGGTATGAGGAGAAGGAAGGAATGAACTGCAAGGATAAAGAAAAATTATATTGTGCCTGTCGGGTCTTCCATCTTCAAAATTATCAGAGCCCCTGAGGGGCTGTGCCCCTTAGGCACAGGTCATCAGAAGGCTTGAGTCCAAAAGAAGCTTTGATGAGTGTGAACCATGAACAGTTCTAAAACACCTGCATTTACTTGACCCTATTAAAAAATCCTTTAGGCTTTTGTTCCTGTTCTCAGAATGTAGCTGATATTTGTAATCATTAATGTGAAGGAGAGATTACAGCTCTGTTTATCATGAGAGTATCAATGACTCAATTAATACCGTAATTTTTCTTCTTCTAAAAGACATATGTTTCCGGTGGTTTTGCTTCAAGAAGATATTATGAAAGTTCTTTTCTTCAAAAAGAATCATAAAACAAATTACATAAAAATGAAGCCCACGCATTTGTAAGACTTCCTTCAATTAGCAGTGCCAGGATTAAATCTTTGTTCATTTCAAAAGATTCACTCGTTTTGCATCAGGCACTCCAGCCAGTAATGCACAACAAAATACAAGGAGCTAAAAAGGATGGGAACTAGTATATCCAAAAGCTTTAACAACTCAAGCAAAAAGATAAACCAAAGAGAACTAATAAAAAGACATAACTTTTATATTAACACAGGAATGATGCATAATATCCTACTTGGTACAGAATAACAAATACTTTTCAGAATAGGCCTTATTCAAAGAAAAAAAACCCATGAAATAGCATTAAGGGTATGAAAGCAAAAGCATGATCTAGACAGAAAAAAAAAACCCCAAAAAACAGGAGAGGGAAAAAAATCCGGCTCTATTAGTGCTAAATAATTTGCTTCTATAAAATAAAGTTATATGGAAGAATCTTACTCAGAGAAGTCTCAATTCTAGTTTTACTTGGAAGCTAGTTGCCAATAAAAAATAGTCTTGATTCCTTTAGATTCAGCCACATATAACATCACCCTTTTACATAGCTCTTGGGCAATATTCACTGTAATGTTCTCAACCACTTGTATCATTTGTTATTGTTTGGTTTTTTTCTTATATGCACAAGGTAAAAAGCTAGTAACCAAACTAACTTTATGTGTGTACTACACTAAGTAAAATCAAGCTAATATTTCAGCAGTGTAGTCATTAGGTACAATGTATATACTTGCTTCACTGCATTCTGAAGAAATCTATTCTTTTCAAATAGTAAGTTATTAAATAGACTGCAGATAGTGGCTTGCATCATAAAACATTCTGCTACACTTCTCTTAGGTAACTGACTGCACTTCAATACCCTACCAGTTTTTTTGTACACTTTATTTCAGAAGACTTCTTTGGCAGAGTAATTGATAGAAGGGACTGACAGCTCTAGAATTCACAGTGCAGTCATTCTGACTTTTAAGTCTTTAGACAGAGATGAAGGTCTGATATTGTTCTGGAATTTATAAAATACTTTCACAGTATACGCTCCTGAGTAAGTTAGCACCTTTTCCTCATTTCATTTAATAATGAAATCTAAGAAATAAATCTAAGAAATAAAAGTTTCCATTTTAGCCATGCATTTGATTTTAATGCTGAGTCTTAAGGAAATTAAAATTCCAACTGTCTAATTCAGCTTTGCATCAAAAAGGCACCCACTTAACAGACACTACACTCAGAAAATTGGTCAGTGTGTTAACAGGTGGGGGGCAGGGGAAAGTGTGTTCTAAGTATACTGAAGCCAGCAGACTAGTCTTAAGGATTTCATAATTCAGGATCTAATTTGGGTATTTTTGTAAGAAAATTATTTTTTTTAAGATAAAAGTGTAGAAAACAGAAAAACATACTGTTTAATAAAAGCATAAGCTCTACCTCAGTCAAAAATTTTCTCCTGTGCGAAGAGTGTTGAAAAGTGAAGCAAATTTGACAGAAAAACATGTAGAACCAAAAGGCAAAATTCTTCATATTACCCTAATAATCTACTAATATCCTGGAAAGCACTGTTGGACCATTGAAAAGACAATGGTCTATCCCAAATTGTTCTTGCTGTGAAGATACTGAAACTGAACATGTTTTCTTTCACCATTTACCATCCAACTACACAAACCATACATAAAACTGTCACCAAAGTGAATTCCCATTAGGATTCTAGACACTTACACAAATTTTATTAACTTGCCTTGCTCCACTCCCTGGGAAAAGTCTGCTGCCAGAGAAAATCTGAAAGTAGGAGAGAATGCCTATATCTAACAAAACACATCTTGTGATGACAGAGACGCAACTGTTACTCAAATCCAGAAAACAAGGGACACTACCTCATTTTCACTCCAGATTTCTATTTTTCTGCTCCTTTCCACAGTCTATAAAAGTAAAGACCCTACATATGTTTAAACCTATTCGTTTACAGAATTCCTCTGAGCACTTACTAGCTTCATGCCAATAACTGAAAGGGACTGTTTTAGCTGAAACACTAGGGCAAAAACACCCCACACAAACAAAAAAACCAGCCCCCAAAGCCTAAGCACGAGAATGGAAATTCTTCCTGTATGAAGAAAACTCAGGGTTTGATGTTGCAAATAACTACAAAAGGATCAGCAGGCAACAGTCTGTAAAAACACTGAGAACATTAAATCAATGGATGAAGAAGCAGCCATGTATCACTTATTTATTTTCATTAGCTGATTCCCCAAGCAGAATAGAAGAACATGTATGATCTATGTGTGGAAATAAAATAAATGCTAATTTCTGTAAACAAAAGGAACTATAACATTACTTGCTACTCTGACACTATTTTGTAACAAGTGAAAATATATGGCACATCAACATTTTTACAAAACTAAATAACCCTTAAAGATCTGAGAAAATCCAAAATCCAGGAATTTTCTCACACAAGTAAAGCTGTTAATTTTTTAGAAAATGGGATTACTTCATAAAGCAATCACCTATGAAAATTGTCTTTGCTCCTGAAACAGTGACAGTCATTGGCATTTTTTCCTCAATCCTGTTAAGCAGATGAGCACTCCCCACTGGAATAAAAGCTGCTTGGGAAAACAATTCTAAATAATTCTTCCTTCATCCCTAAGGCCAGTAAAATGTTTTTCCATTTGCAGTTGTCCCTATTATTGAGTCAAGAAGAAAACAAAAGAAAAAAGTTAAATTTCATCTATTATAGATCTTGGTTTTCCAGAGATGTCATGAAACAACTATGCTATCTGTCAAAAAGCAAAGTGTGACAAGTTATGAAACTAAAGATGCTGGTAGGCCAAGCTTCTGGTATCTGCCCCTGAAGCAATTCCCTCTTAGGGATTGCTTCCCAATGATCCCCCATATCTCCTCTCCGCTTCTTAACTCAATAGAGGTTGACATCTACAAGCCTTCCCTTTCATACTCTGTGACTAGCAGATTAGCTATTCAAAACACAGCTTTATTTATTCACTCTCCCAAGACACAGTGCCTACAAGACAAAGCATAAAAAACAAGAATCACCCTGTATACACACATTGCTTCACTTGACTGTTAATCTTTCTTGGCCAGATTTTATAAATTTCTTTTGGCCCAAATAAAACTCTTTTGGGGGCAGGGGGTACCAAATAACAAAAAACAAAGTGCCACACATATTTTCCTAAGTGCCACTTGCTCTGTCCAGTGGATGTCCCTGATATTTTCAAGATTTCTTCTTTGGACTTCCTTTTATTTACTTTGCCTTCAGTTAGGATAACCTGACACAGGTAAATGAAGGCATAAGGGGCTATTGGAAAAAAGGAAAGAACTATGTCCCAACGATATTGGTCAATGAGTCAGTGTTCAAACTAGACTCCTTCCATTTGAAACACACCAGCTTTACCACTTTTTATCTTTCAGGTTTCAGAAGAGGTTTTGGGTCTTTCTGATGTAAGAGGGTCCCGAATACTGCTCAATATGTGAACCTGGAAGACTAAGACCTCAGCTCTAGAACGACTGGGTCAAAAGCTGTAACATCAGATACCTATACTAGGAAAAGTATAAATTAGCCAGGGACTCAATCTACTAATAAGGCTAAAGCATTGGTTATTAGCAAGCCATTCCCCTTTCTTGATAAAAAATTCAAATTCACTCCAGTACCTCAAATTTCAGTTTCTGTAGTGAAAGAAATAAAGTAAGGAGTTTCTAATTAATGATTTGGTACTACATTTGCTACCAGAGATGAGTTAACTACAGATTTTGTTACATATTTTTGAAATTATGACACCGCAAATTAAAAAAAAAAAAAAAGATGGCTTGATTTCCATGTTTCCTTTATGTTTATTTTACCAAGAACTAGCTAAGGCAGATTGAAAAACCACCCTTGATGAAATTTCTGCTTTGTTCACTCAGGTGCATCAAATCCCCAGGAAACGCTAGCTCTGTACACAATAATTTCAGGACAACATTCATTGTAAAAAAACCAACCAAATAAACAAAAAACAAACCACAAAACAAGGTTGCACTGATAGGGCATGTAAAGTATCTCATAAATCTATCTACAGCATGTAGCTTAAATTCCAATTTATTTTAACAGTCTCCGTTTTAGTCTTTAATTACACTAAGAATAATAGTACAGAGACACTAACTGCACTAATAAACACATTTCAGCAGTATGTTGTAAGAACAGTTAACTTCTCTAAAAATGTGTCTGATAAACATTTACAGATAGGCAATTACTGACCCCATTACATTGGTGGCAGAAAGATGATGGAATCAACATTCAAAGTGTTCTTACAGGCATTCATTCCTCTGTTGTCCCTTGGTCACCTGATACCTGCATTAAAATGTCATTTATGCTACCAACATATCAGCATCCTTGAACATATAAAATTTTTTTTTATCATTTGTAAAACTCAACACACAGTAACGGCATATATTTAGATAATTTCATATAATATTTCCTACACACTAAAAAGGGATAAGATAGAAAGAAGGCTACTTTCCTGCATAAGTCTTCAAAACAAGATTTCAAATAGCTCATGGACTTGAAAGTGCAAAGAAAGGTAATTTCTTTGATCTCTCTACATCTCCCCTCTTCTCTCTAACATTTTCTAGGCTATTCTAACACCTGGGGAAAAAAATTAAAATATATCTCACTTTTGTCAAAATTTACTCCTCTTCAAATTAAGGCAATCAGCACCAATAGTTTTATCAAAAATACTTCGTCGCTATTTTGAACTTATCTTCAAACAAGAATACAAACCATTGGTCATGTCAAAGTTACAAACTGTAATCTCGTGATTCACAACCCTATACCTAATGGAGAACTCCAGGATTAGGTATCTGAATATTCCACTGAGCAACACATTATTCTGCAGCCATACACTCATAAACTAATTCTTCTATTGAGAATGACTTATCAGTACTGCAAATGTTTTCTTCTCTGATTTCTCCTCTGCAACAAAAGAGGACCATGAGTTAATGCAAATATTACTAACCACTAAGATATACAGAAATCTGTTTGGATACTTTTTTTCATTCTCAGATTATTTATTTATTTAAAAGCCATTGCCTGAACATAATTGAGAATCCATGTAAGCTGGCACAGTATGACTGACTTAATATTATGCTCCATTGACTCAAAGTCATTGAGCTGTGACTGAGGATTTGCTTTTTGGAATGAGACACCAATTTTCATCTTTATGTAAAATAGCCCACATTTTGTGGCATTGAACCTAAAAACGTCCTTTTAAGGCTGAGTAGATAAATGAATGGAGAAGCAAAAGTACTGTATTTTTTTTTTATTATTTTAGCCCACAAGTTGTTCTATTAGCAGTTTCAGAAAAAACTGGTTGATTTCCTATTACATGAAGCTGTCATTTTCTGAACATATACAATTTCTATATAAGAAAGTATTAACATCAATATTTTCTTACACCGTGGAAAATGCAAGATTGAAAATAACCTGCATAATGGTTTACATGGATGTATTTTGTCCAGTTGACTTTACAAAGATCTTCAATTTCAATTGAATACAATCAAAAATTGATGATTGATTTCAAAATACAAGAAATTAATCATTTTGTATTTAATACTTTCCAAAATTTTCACAATTTGTCACAAACTTTATGATAATTTCCATTCATTAAAAAATAAAGTTCATCTGATTTAAATAAAACCTATAAGATCAACAGTTTGAATTCCAGAGTAAGACTCTAGTACCGTAAACAAGTGCAGAGTTTATTTCAGGAAAGATAATACCTACTGTACTGCATTAAATAAAAACAAACCATTTAAGTTTTATAGAAATAAGCCTAGGTAAGATGCCTTATACAACTATAAGCTTTTCCCCTATTATTTTATTTTACTTTTTTTTCTTTAGAAGCATGGAAGTAATTTATAACATAATGAGAAATATCAAAAGGATGAATTATGAATTAGAGAAAAGATTCTACAACAAAAGCACCAGCTAAACTTCAAAGTACATTTTGCTTAGGTCACCTTTATACTGGAAGGATATTAGTCTCAGGAGAGCATAATATAGGACATCCAGGATGATTCCGAGAGTACTTGTTATACACAAAGGCTAAAAAAGCTCCATTTACTCTCAGTGGAAAACAATTCAGGGTGACCTAGCAAAAATATTGCAAAAATTCTTGATTAAAGATGGGAAGAAATCTTTAGCTAAGTATTAAAATTATGCACAAAAAGTTAAAAACTAATTCTGCACATATATTTTAATTCCTTAAGATCAAACTCCTAATCCTAAATTACAATAATTTTTTTTAATATTCGGAACCTTCAGATTCCTGGGAATTGGATTCAGCCCTACCTTTCAGAGTGCTAAGTTTATGATTTTTAAGCAGATACTTCAAGTTAACTCTATGCACAATTATTACTTCACAAATAAAATCTCTTTCTAAATCCAGGAACACATCTCAAAGCTACAGATTATCAAGATGTTTAATATCAATTTATTTGGCCTGCCATTTTCAAATATTTCTGATTTTTAGGTAAAATTAAATTTAGCTAAGCCAGTGTTTTAAACTAGGTGCTATTTATATTGCCATTATGAGTTGCTGGACCCCAAGGGCTTTTTTTGTTAAATCCAGCTTTCTGCAAGAATCATCTCACAGCATTCAGCAGCCTGGTTCTATTTACAGTGTAGAATTATGAATTAACTACTAAAAGCCATTCAGGAACTAATATATACTTTGTGTACCTCTCCCTTGCTACAAAGAATACTGACTTCTCAACACATTATTAACATTGTGTTTATGTTTAAATATAAGTAACTTTCGATCCCATTCTGTTCCCTTCACTTCTTCAATGTTTGCTGAAATGAGCAGGTAGCCTTATTTAATCGAGATCATTTGAAGAAATGGTATTTCTCTACTAAAAGCAAAGGTTTGACACTACAGGAAGACACGAGATATTTCTCCTCCTTTTTCCTTCATTCTAAAACTAGAGTCCACAGTGGCTTTGAAAATGTGAAACCGAGGTCATTTTTTTTACTCTCAAGCACTATTTGTGAACTTGAACATTCTACATACAGTGCTATATAACCAACTGTTCCTTCTCAACTTTATTGCAAAATATTTTTTTCAGCTGAATCTCAAGGAAAGTGTTACAGAGTAAGCCATAAGAACCTGTTAATCCAGCATCAGGTTGCTCATATATTTTTGTACATACCAGAGCATGTAGCTCCAGTACCTCATATACCCTAAACGAGAACATGCTACCCTGGTAGAAATTCAAATAACTTATGTAGTATGTTCCTTAGGGACAACAAACAAACAAACGAAACAAAGCAAAACCAAATTTTAAAAAACCAAACAAAAACAAATGAAACCCCAAAACAAATAACAACAAAATCCAAACAAAATAACCAGCCACCCCTCCTAACCTCTGGGCAACTCCTGGCAATGCTCAGTCATCTTCACAGTACAGAAGTGTTTACTGATGTTCGGATGGAACCTTTGGTGTTTCATTCTGGGTCCACTGCCTCCAGTCCTGTCATTGGGCACCAACGATTCTGGCTGTCATCTTTACTCTTCAGGTATTTATTTACATCAATATAACTGCCCCTAAACCTTCACTTTTCTAGGATAAACATTCCCCTCTCTCAGCCCTTCCTCAGAACATTTTCAGTTTCAGAACATTAGGTGGAAAGCATGATACTTAAAGGATGTGCATGAAAAGACATCACTTTACTGAACAGTGGTTCCATCCTATTTATTTTTTGTTTTTTTTTTTCATGAGTGTAAAGTAAGTTCTACTTTACAGAGCAAGCAGCATCTAGAGAAAAGGTGACTTAAACAGACACCAACAAAATTGTTCCTTTGTTCTAAGTGTATTTGTTCCCTGTTTCACAATAAAGTAATTCATAAACTGAATTGCTGTTGAAATACTGCCAATCATCTTTCCCTTTCTATCCCTTACTGCACATTTCTCTGCATACTTGTGGAATGACAAGATTTTATGTTGAAAGTTGATAAAGTAATGATGATAGTAACTTCACAAAGAGGTAATTCACCTCAGAAATTTGAGGTTGCTTTGACTTTGGTGGAGTGCTACCAATAAATGCTACCACAGTTTGAAAGGGGTCAAAAAGCCAAATGAGCAACAAAATTTCAGGTTACTACTGGATTTTCTCCCTGAAAAATTAAAAATTAAATAGAATCTGGATCTTTTTTGCTTTCTGTAAACAGCCGTGCTAGAGAGACATTTTACAAAGCCATTGATAACTCAGCTCTCTTCTCTGTGGAATCACCACATAGAGACTAATCCCTCAAAGCCCTTAAGCACTGTGCTACATTGAAGAATTACCCAGACAACCAAAATATGGCTAATGCTAAAAAAGAACTTTCTTCCTCTTCTTCAATTTTCCAAGTTATTTCAAACACCAGGTTAAAATACAGATGCTGTATTTCCAACCCCTGGAAGTACAGAATAGATGACTAAACTGCTACCATGAAAAGAAGTTTTATTAAAAAAACTTACGAAAGGCTAGCTAGGGAAAGCATCAAGAATTTACACTGAATTAGATTATAAAGGAAGACTGGGAAAGGGCAGTAGCATGTACTGTTAAAAGAAAGAACACTAAGGAAAAATAAATTCAACAACCATTTAAAATGTAAAATGCAAAGTAAATACAAAAGAAATCAAAGAAGATTTGGTTCTATGAGTGAAAACATACCAGAACGAAGGGGCAGAAATTAAATTGTTCTAAGGCACATAAGCACTGTTTGGTAATCAGAAATATAACAGGAACAGGAAAACAATGAGGCCTCAATAAAGCATACTGAAATAATTTTGACAGAATCCCCTTGAGAATAATGGATTTATTTTTAAAAATTGCTCCAATGAGGAATATAAGAGTACTTCAACTTTCTTTGTTATTATATAACAGACATTTAAAATGAGGGTATATAACATAAAAGAATTTTAGAGGAAGCTAAGTGACCTTTAACGAAATCAACAAATCAGCTGAGTTCACCATACAAGCAAAGAACAACTAGTTAACTTCATGCAGGGAATACATAAAGCATCTAGTTGAAAAATATTCCGGGTATGTGTACTCTGGCTTCTTCATCTTCCAAAACATTAAAAAAGAAAACACAATAAAACAAAACCAAAAACACCAATCAAAAAACCAAACCAAACACAAAAAACAACAACAACAGCCAAACCCCAAAACCAATACTTAGGCAGATGTCATTGATTTGTATTTTTGGTATTACTGAGAGAATTCTCAAGTACCTATTTCTTATTGGCACCTTAATGTTAATACAAAAGGTTATCTTGCTGATTAGCAAACTGGGAAGCTAAAAAACAGAATTAAATTTCTCACTTGCCTCTTCACAGGAAGTGAATTAAGAGAGTAATGTCAGAGGAAAGATGTGGTGATGATAAGCAATAAACACTTTCTATCTTATGACAAGGCAGTTAAGTACTTTCTGAAACAAGATATGTAACTATGCACACACTAGTCTGTGTAAAATTTAGGAATTTTTAAAAATTATAATCAAAAATTGCAGACAAAATAATTAATCTTTAGAGTGAAGAAGCTGTTACTACCAAAGGCACTGAAACATCTTACACTACCTACCACAGATACAAGTTTTACTTCTTCCTTAAAATTTCACGTGTTCTTGATATTTTACCCATTAACCCAAGTACCCATTGGATTAAACCTCCTATGGTAGAAAAGAAATAAATATTATGCAAAATGTCATTACTATTCTCACTAAACAAAAATGATAAGTCCAGACTTGGCTGATGTAAGAACTATCAGTGATAAAAACAACTGCAGATTTAAAACAAAAAAAACCCCACACAACAACAAAAAACACCACTCAAACAAACAGAAAACCCCATTAGATTATTCTTTTGCTAAAGAGGAACATAATTTCAAGACCTAAACAAGTCAAGAAATAATAAATGTCAATTCTGTAACAGACTGAGTACAGACTGATGATTATTCTGCATCTAAAGGTAAACAAAAGGAATACTTGCACTTTTGAAGTGTAGAGTGCTTAAAGATAGAGAAGAAAGGGAGAGAAATTATTTGGCAGTTTGTTTGCTGTGGTTGATTTTTAAGGAGCCTGTCGATATAGAATAATGAAAGATATAAAAGGAGAAAGGAAGCATGACTACAAACTTTGACATTCCACAGACCTATCCTAGATATTTGCTTTGAAAACAATTAGAAAGATAAATCTGAGAAGCACTTTTCCTATTTTTTTCCCAGCTGAAAAAGAGACACTTTTCCTAATTTTCCTGAGAATCACTTTTCCTGATTACCTAAATGCATAGATATATTCTGAAGCCCTCTTTAGATCCCAAGTCTGTTATCTTAACATAACAGAAGGCAGTACCAGCTCAGGCCACAAGTCAGCCTAGTCCACATGCAATACTGGATTCCCACAGAACATTGCAGGTACTAAGCAAACATACTAGATATACTAGTATATATCTTCCCAGCCCTCACCATTTGCATCTCAGGGCCATCCTCAGGTAGAAAACACTAGCTTTGTATTTAAAATAACTCCACAAAGAATAAACACTGGAAAATTACTGAAGTCAAAGGCTACATAGTCTTAAAAGGGCAAATCCATTCATATGTGAATAAAACTTATGCACATTCTTGTCCTGTCTTGGTTTGAAGCTAGCTAAAAGATATACCATAGCTAATTCAACTTATTATCCTATATTTAAATACTATAGTTTTGAAATCTGCATTCTTTAAGGTCAACATTAGCCACTAGTTAAGCACACCACCTTCCAGCACCCCCCACTTTCAGCACCCATTCAACCTAGATTTTGAAGTCAGTTTGGCAAATAAAAAATGCACGTCAGAAATCTTATAGCCTGGGGAATCCACAGAAATAGTTTCCCTACAAAAAGTTTTCCTTTTTGAATGTGAAGTTCTCCAGTACTGCACTTTCTCCCATGCAACCCTAAGACAGCCACATCGCTAATTCCCCTACAAATGCTACAACATTAGCCATAATAAAGAGCTACTGAAGCTTGCCAGTTAGAAGACAGAATACATTGCCACTATTTTTTACAGTAGCACAATGGTCTAAGCTAAAACAGTTGCTATTGGAAAGAAAACCCAGGAAAACTGAAACAGTAACTGACCCAAAAGCACAGAATGGTTCTGATCTGTTCACTTCTCAATTTAACGCCACAAAATCATTTATAAAGATAACCTAAGAGGCGAGTTAACTAGTGAAAGATCAAGTGAGAAAAAATATTTGATAAGCTTACTCCCCTCCTGCTCCCTGAAGTAGAGTAAGAGGGTGGATCTTCTAATAGATAAAGAATAATTGCTATAGAGAGGAAAATTAGATGCCCTGACACCAATTATAAGTGATAAGTAAGTGCAAAGCACGTCAATATGCTTAGCAATAAAATTGGTAAATATTCATGGAACATGCAAGAACAAACAGTAAATCACCTCATTACAAGGAAAAATGCCGATCAGGAACACTGACATTGGTTGTACTACTTTAAATACAGTCCGCCTGGGAAATTTTCGTCACAGGAACTTCTTGCAGTCTTCAAAACACGCCAGACAAAAAGCAGATACTACTTATCAACTCATTCCAGTTTTCATCTGGCACAATTTACACTCCATGTTGTTCAAGGGAGTCAGGATTTCACAGTTCAAGAGCTGGACATTAGAAAAAATACATATTTTCAACAGAACTGTACTATTCATTGTGTCAAAATTTCCTTTTCCCTGCATTATGTATGTGCATATCCCTAAATAAAATTCTCAACTTACACAATTAGTTTGCCCCCTCTATATTTAGAAGAAAACAGTTATGAAAAACTCTCATTCTAACAAGCCTAGAAATGAGTAAAGTAATAGGAATTACATTCAGGTTCAAGAAATCCACTGCAGACATTTCAACTCTTCCCTGAACATCTTCAGTGAAATAATACATCAGCGACCACAGGGAGGAGAAAGCACCACCAGAAATTAGATGCAATTACTGCCCTAATCCCTACAGACACAAAGACTGAGAATACACTTTATCTCCATTTGACAGAAACCTATCATTTTACAAGAACACAACATGATTTGCTATAAAGTTTTAGGTCTGAATCACATTTAAAAATAAGTATGAGGCATTACTTTCCAATTTACTTTGCTGGTACACAAGTCCTTATCTCCCACTCCAAGAATGTAGCTGAACTGAATTGAATTTACTCTGCAAAACAATGTATATAGGATGTATATATACATATATACATATAGAGAAATACAAAAAATTTAAAATAACATAGTTAAATACTCTGCACTATGTATACACATGGAGTTACATATGCAGGGCTGAAACTGGATGATTATTAACCAAGAACACAAAGGGGTTATACATACACTCCAACTTGATTGAAATCATCTGACTGCCTAAGTGACTTACTATTAGTTTGGCTCACTGGCTTTGGCCAAATATCCAATAATTTATTTTTGAGGTACACGGTAAGAAGAGACCACATTTTTCTGAAAACGTACTGCTTTGTCAAAAACTATGTAAATGAATGGTTCCAAAGACAAAAGAGAGTACGGAAAGGCAAGTATTTAAGGATTTCATAATATAGAACAGACATGGCTTGTGAGCCAGATGGCTTTTTACCAGCTGCTTGTAGACGGGGCTGGGAGAAATAATCTGTAGCATGACAAAGTCAATTTGCAGATACACAGTTCAGGATAAGTTACCAGAACCTGTAACACTAAAATAAATAAAGCTTCATATTTATATAAAATCAAATACTCTATTTGAGGCACATTAACAGTTCCCATTTAGAACGGTTAACCAATGAGAAAAATTTACTCTCCTGGTACTTCTAAAAGGCATTTAAACAGATCATCAGGGAGAAGCAGCAAGATGCAAATAAAGCAGTTTTCAGACAATTAAAACTCGAAATTTCAAAGAATACAAGTAGTTTCAGGAAAGGGTATATTTTAAAAACATTAATGCAAAAAGCTATGTACCACAGGTAAGCCAATGCTTTCAAAGATGCTGCAGGTTTTAAAGGAAAATTATCCTGGAGAGAATTCAGTTCCTCAGTCAACTGTAGAAACCCCTTTGAGCAAGCTCTGCTATCTGCTGATCTTTCCTCACAGTCCATACTACAGCTCCTTTTTCACTTTATCCCTTTTTCATCACTCCTTGTCATGAAAATACCCACTTTTCCCCTAGAAATTAATGAGAAGAAAGAGAGGTAAGTACTATTGACTTACTGGTGGCAGATCGGGCCACCAGGACTCTTAGAGGAGAATAGAGAATGGAAAAGAAATTGAATTTCTTCTGCTAGGAAGATTTCCAGAAGATATTCTAAAAGGAACACAGGATCAACAATGACAGAGAGAGGAAAGCAGAGCTGGAAAATGGTTGAGGGGGTATAAGGACAAAGGAGCCAAGCTTTGGCCTTACATACAGCACATGGCTGAATAGTATACTCTAGTATGTGCTACAGAGCTGAAAGAAGCAAGAAGTTACTTTCAAGGTGTTGAACAAAAGCCTATAACAGAATCTGTGACAACTGTACTGAACCCAAAATTGAATACACCTTTTGAACCGCAGAACAATATATATCTTTGATATTACACTGACATAGAATTTATAGGCCAAATTTTGTTGTTCAGCATTCAAGTATAATGTTATAGTTCCATTTACACTCAACTAGTTTTGCAAAAGGAACTATTCTTTTGGTATTGTTGTCATTTATGTAATCAGAGCACTAAGAAATCTTAATCAAGGAGCAGAATTTAATTGTGTGTTACAAGAGAAGCACATTAAAGACAGTTCTTGTCCCCAAGAGTTTGAAAGCTACAAGTCAAAGAAGACAAAACACACGTCATTTGCTTATTTATGTACTTCTGCCCACAGAATACAAGAGACAAACGAAGACCATGGATTAACATGGTGTACAGTTGCTTTGCCACATTTTTTGTCTAACCACTGTCAAGATTTTAGAACCTTGACAGCAAAATGGACTCAAAGAGGGATTTTTTAAAAAAAAAGGTTTTGCAGGGCTTTGTGATGTGCTGTTTCAATAGGAAAATATTAATAAAATTAACCCGGAGATTGTTTTTAAGATTTAAATGAATGGACAACAAAGAAGATGCAGGATAATGAAGAGCAGGAAATTGGTAAAAAAAATTGCTTACGCACAAAAGGGTAAAGTAAAATATCTTCTGTAACTTTTGTTTACTATTCACAGTTGCAGAAGTAAATGGTATGTAATCTGTCACATATATTGATGGACTAGGGCTAGAAAACAAACAGAAGACAGATGTGGTAAGTAAAACACTGTCATTTTTGCAAGTTTTCAAAGCAGCCATTGCCTTAATATTCATTAACTGTAGAGAATCTTTATTTTATCCCTGAAGCCCTAATTATTGTGAACCCACACTGTCATCTACATTTTTTTGCAAGACTGCATCCTCTCCCTTTTCAGAAAACTTAATTAAATCTTTAATAAGCCAGTATAAATGTAAAGGATGTGGAAAACAAAATATCACCCTATGCATATTTATTAAATTTCTGCAAACCCTAAAGCATTTCTCCCCAAATTAATGGTATGGAAAAAACTGATTTCAGTTTACCTACCAATTTCTTTTCCTGCAATAATTCCATCTGTTAGTTCTTATGGTAGGGACCTTGGTACTAAAGAGCATCTGAATATAGTCTCCAGAACTTGGTATCAACCCCACAGCTGATCACTTCCTCAGGTAATTGATAAAAATAACGCTGTTTTAATCATTGTGTGAAATTAATCATGAAATCTACCAACCCTCAGCAAGTGGACAGCCTTATTTTCAGATTCTTGCTCAAACTGTAGCATATAATGCAGCTTAAGATCATTGAGGAAGTTACCAATGACATTCCAGTGGTGTTACCACCATGTGAATACGAGCTCTGGTGTTGAAACTAGTGATAGTATAAGAGCAATTTCTAAAAATACTTAATCCAATACAGTTACTTCAGGTGACTCATTAGACCTCTTTTGACAACCAAAGATCCTAAGATAGATATGACAGATCACTGAACTGAATACTAATATTGGCTGCATGCATGCAGATAATCTTATGCTAAGAACAAACATTACTTTCAAATAATATTAGCCTATTTAAGTCATCCAGGGGACAGAGGAGGCGGGAAGAGCAGAGAGGACAAAACAATGTTCCGATGTTCCAAAGAACTGAAAAACTGCAACAGCTTTAGAGAAATTACATGAGCTCTAAAAAAAAAAAAAATTAATCTTAATTCCAACTTTGAGGCTTGTGATGAAAACCCTATAAATTAATTGATTGATTAGACATCTGCACACTGTTGATATCCTCAGCTTGTGGAAAATTTAACAGCTCTGAAAGCATGACTTGCATTATTCATCTGGTCTAACTTTGAGATATACAAATGGCATTTATAATGTCAGCAACAAGTTTCAGTGCTGAGTACTCTGATAAATTATTTGGCTAATATTCTCAAAAACTATCCAACCACCTTTCAAATACCCAAAGCCCAATGATTAACAAGATAGTGTATCTAGTCTATCACTCTGCAATGCAGTCATGTTTGGTTCTTCAGCAGTGATATCAGAAATGGTTATCATTACCTATCAATGGTCTATCCCACACCACTATAGTAATAATATGCAATAATGTAATCAGCTAATTACTTCCTCATTTGTTTGTTCAAAAATCGCCCTCTCCTCAACAGCTTAGAACTGGTATTCATTTTCAAATGGCTGCCATTATTCCATCATTCCCCCTCATCACAGTATTCCAGGACAGTCTTGTAGAAGTGACCTTCACACTTTGCTCCCATGCACACAGAGCAATCAGGTGGGTGAGTACAACATAGAGAAATACTGCACGATTAGTTTTTAATCACAGGCAATAACCCATGTCATGCATAAACCTACTTGTCTCTCTTCAAATGACTGACGGAAGATGACCATTATTAGAATGAAAAAAGACTTCTAGAATCATCTCATTCAAAACAGTCAGGTGAAATGAGCATTTCTTATTAGTGACTTCAAGATCTAATGACTATTCACTACAGCATCATCTCTTCTATCACAATGTAATGTAGTTTCAATTAAAATGGTTTTAAAAATCATACATTCTTGATAATTATTGTTTTTACAGTTTTAACTGTTGTGGAGGTCATCCCATTCAACCTTCACCTCAAATCATGGTTAAATTCAGGAGTTACCATGGGCTGCTGAGGGCATTGTCCAGTAGAGTTTTTAATGTCTACAACGATGGAGATTCTGCAACTTCTGTGGACATCCTCTTCATTATTAATTACTTTTTCCCTTTAATTTCCAGTGAAAATTTCCTTCTTCCTGCACCTTCTGGCTCTCTCTGTCATTTCACTATGCAAACTATTAGATTATGATTAACACATCCATTCCTTGTGCTTCTTAGAAAAAACTTAAGAAAAAATGAAGAGCTCTGATCTTTCACCAATTCAGAAACTGCATATTTGCAGAGGGACAGTTATGCACAGAAGGGAAGAATCCCTGCTCAAAGCATGTACAATATAAAACTTATACCATCTGAAAAACTGATTAAGTCTGATATGCCGTATCAGCTATTTGTGTGCATAGAAAGAACCAAACATATCTTTATCATAAAATAACATAAAAGTCCAGTTCTGCAAATTTAAATCTCTTCTAAGTCAAATGCGTAATATCCAATTCAAAACCCAAATGAACACAGATTTACTCCCAGCTCAATGTTACTTAATTACTCTCAGTCCCAGAAAGCTAAAACTGCATTCACAGACTAAGAACATCATCAATAAAAGGTCTAGATATCAACCCAATCACCATTAAAGAAATACATGCTTCAGTAAGAGAATGGGCTCTTAAGCATCTGCAGTAGAGAGGCCAATATTCTGGTAGAGTCTTAGTGCAGTATACAGTGGGAAAAGGAGAACATTACTCTTAAGAATGCTGACCCACTGTGAAGAACATGTTTCCATACTACACTGATTAAGATGTAAACAAACCTCCTCAACAGAGATAGTAAAGCCATCACTGCAATCCAATTTGTGCATGGCAAAATATAAGTCTGATTATATAATATGTTTGAATATAACTAATTTGGCAGTTTCACTTCAGTCGCTATTCATGGCTACGAGAGAGAGAGAAAAAAAATCTACTTTAGGCCAGAAGGGTTCTTGTAAAAGAACAAATTAACTATGAAGCAAGGTATGAAGTCATTTGAACAGTAACTCTATTCAGTAAATTCAGAAGTATGTCAAATGGACAATACTACTCTAGATAGTAGGAGAGATGAAAAGCACTCACTTTCTTTGACAGCAAAATACTTGGCAAAGACAAAGATTAATAAAATGATACGGCATGAGCCATAAGACTTGTCAATCCTCTCCCGATGCAGTTGTAACTACAGATGTAGATTCCTCAACAGCATCATTCTGTAAAGCATGGAAGGAGAGCTGCAAGACCTAAGATTGATGAACTAATCATGACTGAGCATTCCTCATGGAGAGATCCATTAGTGGAAGACATTAGGCTCAAGAAAACCAGAGCTGAAAACAGCAGAAGGGTGGAAGATCACGGGTTCATGAGGGGATAACACTTCTCCTCCCCAAGCACCTGTTTGCAGATGCTGTTAGAAAAAATAATACTGGATTAGGTGAACTCAGCCTGAATGAGTTAAGCCATTCTTACCCATCTTATATCGAGACCCTTGACAATTAGATGTTACAAAATATTTAAAGCAAGAAGTAGTTTTAAACCACTGCTCAGAAAGGAACTAAAAAAGAAACTATGTCTTCCGATTATCACAATATGGCACATGGTTTCCTTTTCTGGGAAGAGATATCATCTGAACCATTTTCACGCAACAGAACACGGCAACAGGACAAAAATCACTTCCATGAGGGCTCCTGTCAATAGATGGATAACAAGAGAGGCAACGATTAGAGCTTAATGAATGAGAATCATCCCTTTTATAGATTAGAGCAGAGAGTGATCATGATGAGATCAAAATCCATTACTAGCCGTGTGTATTTCAGGGAATTGCAATAAGGACTGAAGCAGGAAAAATAAAAGCATTTAAAAGAGATCGTATTTGTTTTGATAACATTTCACACCACATCATCCCATTTTTCTTCTCCAAGTGCAGCAAAGTATGAAGAGTTTCTAGAACTAATTCAGGCAGCCTACTTTGAATTTTCAGGGAAGAAATGCGAACTCAAAACCTACATGTCACAATGAAGACCTCCAGGCCAAAACAAAGGAACTTACTAAACTTCAGAGGCAAAAGGAGGACACAGAGAAACAGAATCGTGCTTAGTCGCTGAGAACTACAACACTTTATATCATGATTAAAAAAATCAGGTCCAACAGAATAACAATCTGTGTTCAATATTTGTAAAACTGAATGTCCTTTAGTATCTTATGGTTAGAAATAGTAATTTGGGTAGTTGAAGGATTTATTCTTGTTGTTACTTTGCAGTGTTTGGAAACATGAGGAGAGCACATGACACTTAAGTATGTGCTACCAATCAGAACAGTATTAGTAGGAATTTTCACAGAGAAAACCTGAATCACATCAAACGCAACCGAGTATTTCTTTCTGCAGTGGGAGCTGCAAGACAGCTTTCTAAAACAACAATTTATCAATGTGGAAACTAATGAATGATTGATTCAAAGGCAAGTTAAAAAAGTTAAAAGCTGAAAAATAAATAATAAAGAAAGAATTCTTAAATTTCTATCTTTCCTTGCAAGGGGTATAGACCTGGGGGGAAACCTGATGTGAGGCAAATAACTGAATTAAGAATGAATACAGCATTCAGTCAACTCAGCAATGCGGAGGAACTCATATAGGGGCTGACAAAGGCTGATGGCAATTAGGAGGAAGAAGAAAATAATATGACCCGGTCCTTCTTGACTGCTGTCAACTGAGCCCATTTGGGTCCTGACAGGATATATTTGTATAAATACCAGCACTAAATGTGCACATGGTCTCTGATTTTAGAATAAATCATACAAATCAGAAGGTAAGAGAAAAGATGAGTACCAAATAATGAACTCAAACCCTTGATTCCCTTCCACATTTGTCTCCAGTTACCATAATGATTACAGGTGTGCCTTCCTCTCCCACTCCAAACAAATCCAGAGGGTTTTACGGGAAAGAATAAAAGAAAAATTTCCAAACGATACAGATCTCTTCAGAGACATCAAAATTTTACTCAACCTACTATTGCATTTCATTCATCTCTCTCCTTAGAGGAGAGCAAAATGTGACAATCTGTCTTAGAACAACAGAAATAAAAGAGATCGTGGGAATACTTTCAAAATCTATCTGTACATTCCAAAAAGAGTAGAATATCAAAAAGAAGGCAAAATTTAAAAATACCAAAATTCTTGAGAAGAATGTTGAAAATACTGCAGAAAAACATGGGAAAGATGAAACTAAAGGCTACAAGGAAAAATATCTAGATAATCACAGAAGTCTGACACTAAGCAAGAAGTATGATGACAAAAAACATATGAAGGAAAACTATCATATGAAGAAAAAAGTAGAATCACAGTGAGTTACAGCATGAATAAACAGACTGGAAGAAAATTAATGCAGTATTACACTAAAGGGAAGAGACATACAACCTAATACAGGAAGTGAATGTAGGCAGTCTGAAATTTGACTTTGAACGGACTAGAGAACCATTGTTGGCAGCAAATACATGCATAACTCTCCCCAGGGCAGCCACAAATGTTCCTGGATGAAGTCTGGTCTCTGAGTTGAGCAGGCTTTAAGTTTGCATCAACATATGTGAATATTCTATTTCTAGAGAAAACAGAAAAAGCTAAGGTAATAACAAAAACTAAAACAAATAGGAACTAAATTATAAGAATCAATCCAGACACAAACAATAAAACCCCACCATCTGGGATACAGGAAGGAAAAAAGCAGACTTTAGGTTAAACAGAATATTAATGTAGTCACAGTAAGAAAAAAAGTAACTTTTCTTGTACCAACTTGAGTTTGCAGCTGGTGAATCTGCATTTTATAAAAACCCAGAGGGTTTGGAAAACAAGTTATACCTTGAAAAACGAAAGAAAAAGCATGTGGAAAAGGCAGTGACAAACTGTATTAGAAGATGACTAGAAATGTCAAAAATCTGCAGAATCCCTATCAGAGGAAGGATACAAGGCTTTAAGAGACAGACTTACTATTATGCTTTTTCTTTAAGAGCATTATGCTTAGAGTTGCGTAAAATTAGAAAAATATGCACCCTTGCATCAACACTTTTTCAAGACCATATGATGCTGGCATTGTCAAAATGTCAAAAAACACCAGGGAAACTGGGTTTTCTTGACCATGTGCAACCATAAATATTTGATGGACTTCTATTATACATTCAGTTTCTTCTGCTTTCAGAAAATATCATAACACACAGAACTTCATAAATCCTTTTAACAGTGCTTTTGAAGATTGACAAAACCTATCATGAGCACTTACAGCACTTTTTTTCTAAAATTAAATTTACTAAATTTGACACATTATTTGCTTCTAAGAAAGGCACAGAGCACATACCAAAGACTGCTACTTTTTCCAAAAAGAATTAAAAAGAATTTGTGTTGCCATACCTCAAAAACAACAACAACAACAAAAAGACGGAAAAAAAAAAGAGAAAAAGCAATGTATACCCCTTTCTTTGTTATTAAATGGAAAAAGCAAGAAAAAAAGGAAGTACCAGACTTTACAGTTTGTAAAACAGACAAGCAGCCAAAGAAGTTATGAAAGAAACCATTTACATATCTAACAACTGAATTCAAATACCTGAAGTCTGCAGACGACTTTAGCATTAGGGCAGTCTTGCATTGTGTCCCTCTCAAGCTGAGAAAGTAAGACAGCAAATTTCCTTTTTTTACAAGGATTTCAGAAAGTAGTACCTTGTTTCATTGCTTCACATGAAATTAGTGAAAACCTACTTCGGTTTCAAGGTCAACTCTTCCAGGATGAAGAAATTATTTGAAATTTTTTTTCTCCAAATATCAGACAATCTGCCTCTCTAAAGAGAGGTACAATTTTAGGACATTAACAGTACTTATCAAAGACAATCAAAAATATCTACAGCACTTTACATGGTTAACAGTAGCAACACGATCCAGTCAATTTAATGGACAATCTACTATCAGATCAGAAAGTGAAGGGTCCAAAGCAGAGCATAGAAATTAATAAAAATCCTACTTTATACTAAGGAAAATTCACATTTTTTCTTCTTGTCAGAAATGACAAATTGTAACACAGAAATGTTCATATGACACAACTATTTAATCATAAAATTTTGGATTAAGTTCAGACTGTTGATTTTTCCTTCTTTCTTTTCAGGATATGCAAAACCATCCTTTTCCTTCTTTTTCTTATGATAAAACATTTCAGTAAAGAGATTTTACAAGTAATTAAAAAAGTTAGAAAACTATGCAGTAGAAAAAGTTTTAAAGGCATCACAATTAATTGAGTGGAAGCTTCACTTATAAAAATTAGGCAATTTGTATATTACAGCCATTACCCCTATTTTAATGTATGTTTCAGAGTTCTCCTGATACTTCAAACTTTTCATTACAACTCATGGTCATTGTGAGAGAAATCTTCATCTACCCTCACATTATTTCACTGTCATTTGATTACTAATGTTTATTCATAAATTCTTTGCCACCTCTGACATTTACTCTCCATAGTTTTATTTTATTGTGCCATCCATTCATTGGTCACTTTATTGTCAGAGTTTCCTAGCAAATTCTGCTTCTCAGGAGGCAAAACCACATACATAAATATGATAGAACCACTAAGCTTAGCATTTTTCCTTGTGCCTAGTACCTCAGTATTTTCAAACAACAAAACCTTTTACCTCTCTCAGCCATCCACATAAGGTTCTGGCACACTTGCCATTTACCCATACATTCAGAAACAGAAGTATTACAGTTTCTTGAGCAGGAGTTCCTTTAACCAGAATACTACTTTCCCAGTAAGTAAGTCATTAGAAGAGAAAGGACATAGCATGGTGCTAAGTTAATGAATAGATTCTGTGGTTCAACAGGAGGTAGACAATCTCTAGTGACAGATAAAGCACTTAATCTTTTTAATATAAAATAATTACTTTGGACTTTTATATCTGTTTCTGAGTAGTTTAAGGAAAAACTACTCATCGATACCAGCACATAATTTTTATCTAAATTTAAAAAAATGAGATTAATAAGACTGAAACAGAAGTTCATTGTGGAATATTTAATCATTACTGTACAAGCAGTCAGGAAGCTTTAATGCAAAACTTAATAGTTTAAATATGTTAAGAAACTGCAGTTTAAACACCAATACTCAGCATTATTTTCTATGTTGAATATTTAAAATTCAGGTATCTATAGTGAGTAACTCAATAACTCACACTGAGGAAACTGGAGGTGGAATTAATGTCTACATTAGAAAAATAAAAATATGATGTGTTTACCAAAATTATATTTCATTCTCATAAGAACATTCTCATAATTTCATGAAGTCTAAATTTTTACCTTCTGAAATTAGCCTCTAAAATTAACGTGAAATTAAATTTCTAATTCTATGCATTTTTCATTCTTAGAAAAAGTGACTATCATTCTAATGATGGAAACCAACTAAAAGTGTCTCTCTAAGCCCATTTTTAAAACACGCTTTTTAAATTCTTTGTAGACTCAAGATTCACCATAAAGGCTTCAGTGAAAATGTGTTTCCTCCAGAACATTTTTACTATCAAAACAGTTCATTAGATTCAGGAAAAGTTCCATTTTCACTTGGGAGAAGTAAAGACATCAAATTACTTTTGAAAACAAAGCTGCTGTATCAGCTAATGAACTCGTAATTTTCTCCCTCACAGCCAAGCAAGCACGAGTTCTGCATGACAGCACAATGCATTCATTGCTCAAAAATCTGATGTTGCTATAACTGAACAGCTTCAGCTAGATTTTTGAATCACTTAAGATACATGCCAATAGATGAATACACTAACACAACCATAATTATATCACTTTAATATGGTGGGATAAAAAAATGCAATTAAAGATTAAAGTTCTATTTTCTATGACTCTACATGTCATCTGAATGTGCAATATATACTTGAACTTACAACCTATCTAACATTACTCACTTGAAGCACTTGTAAAATGAACACACCGAAGATGCCATCATATCTATCCTAACCTTGTGAAGGGGATAAGGAGGGAAATATTCAGTTCTTACACAGGTGGGACCATCTTCATCAGTACTGCTACTGATGGCCCTACAGCTGGCTAAAGCTCCAATACTAACATAACAGAATTCTAGAGGGGGGTGACTTTAGGCTTCATTGCTTTCTCGTGTAGCCCATGTGCTAATATGTTTTCTACAGTATAAAATATTTTGCACTAAAATTAATCAGCTTTAGTGCCTCTCCTCTCATTTATCATTTCATTAAAACAAAGTCAAATAATGTGGTATTTGACCACCTATAGATGAAATCATTATAATCCTGTGCTATACTCTCTTTTGCTTGGTATCTTTAGAAGTAACAAGGCACTTAGATTAATCCACACAGAGCAGTTAACCGAGGAATTTGGATCTACAGCAAACAGAAATTGAAACCAGAGCAGGCAATTCTAAAGGTGAACAAGCTTCTCCTGTCTGCCACCAGGTACTTACAAAACGTACTTAGACTTTGTGTAATCTCCTCTTGCTCTACATTCTTGATTATAATAACCAAACAGCCTGGAATACCGAAAGCAAAATGCAGATTAGAGCACCTTTATGTTCCCACCAAGGCCTCTACTATCTTTAAATATTCCAGGGCTGGCTCTTTGAGCACTGGGCATAGCGCACTCTATACTTAGTTCCTTCAGCCACCTCTGCTGTCACAAAGAGTTACAACTGAGAAGGTGATAGCTGCTTAAACGGAGAAAGCAAGTGTACAGAGGTTATCCTAAGAAGCCCTCACTACTTTAAAGTAACCTTGATTTCTTTCATTGCCCTCCCAACTGGTTTGGCAGGCAGTACTCCTGTCCAGATGGTGGACAAGTAAACCCACTTGAACAGATTGTATTACAATGTTTTACACTGAACAGTTATTGGATTAAATGTATAAATAGCTGTGGGAACCCAGGACTTTCCTCTTTCAAATGATCATCAATCAGCTAGAAAATTATCTTCCCTCCCGTCACTCCTCTGTGGCCCAGTGAATTCTGCAACATTCTCCAAATCTCTTTGTCAGTGTAAGAGGACAGTTCAGAGTGCAAACAATGCTCTTGAGGGGGAAAACAACTGATATACTTCAAAGTAGGAGCTTTTTGAATTAAAACAATAATGAAGATCATCTTAAGAGGATCCAAACACCCAGAGGAGCAGACAGACAAGTGTTCAGGGTACTTTACGTGAAGCAGCATAAAATTTCCCAGAAATCAAATTAATATCAACTGCTCCCGCTGTATCAGATTCCCAGAGATGCTTTAACCATAACTCTACTATAGAAAAGGCTAAGATGTCACATTTAATTGAAAATTTAACTCCTATTGTGACTGTTACAGGTTCATAGCACACAATGACTTAAGAAAGCTTAGTTTCTGTGCACCGAATGGGCTAAAATACAGGATGTCAAATCAGATGGGGACTGTCCTTCCTCATGTACTACAGCAGAACTCCAGGTAACTATTACTTTTAAAGAAATTGCATTATGTTAGCAGCCTCGCGAACCAATATGCAGTTACATGAGGGCATTTTAGTTTAAAGTTTTACTCTGAAAGCTACATTCTCCACGAAGTCTGGTTAAAGCACTTTGATCATTTATAGCATCTAGAGTTACAGGACAAAAACCCACAGATGTCAACACCAAGGCAAAAGGTATTTCATCTAGACAAAAGCAAACCAATGTGTGTACATATATATGTGTGCATATACAGGAACACACACCCACATCTCCGTTGACTGATTTATTCAGCTTAGAGAAAACAAAAAAATGAAAAAGCTTACAATGCATTTGAAGTGGAAAATTATTAGCAATGCCCCGACAGACAACAGGGAGAAAAAAAATTTTCAGATCCCTTGGAGTTGCAAAATAGAGCTTAAAGACTAACTAGCAAATTAGATAAAAGAACGTAGAAGTAGACAAAGGATTGTAAATGTGGAACCAGTGGATAGACAGGTAATGAGGAACCTAAGTGGTTTTGTGGCAGTTATGTAACAAGCAAAAATAGTGCATGCCCTAAGGGAAGTTCAAGGAAAGGTCCCTTACAATTTTGGGGGCTCTCAGTGAATACAACCACCTTTTGATGACCCTCTAAGACCATAAAAAGACTTCCAGTAAGGGGAAGAGACATGTAAATTAGTTCTAGGAAAAGTGGTGTTTATAAATTAGCTTGGAAGGATGTAATAATGACTATGTATGGTCATGATGGAATAAATACCCCGTTGTAAAATTTCATGATACACATTCAATTAGAGGACAAATCCTCCAGATGTGTGCAGTGCTGTAATAAAGAATGCCCGCTTTCTAATACTTCAAATTGTGCTAGAAAGGTTATTTATTCTCCGGCTGATTTTGGTATCACCCCAAACCAAAAAAAACATGAAGGAAACAAAAACCAATTATAATATCTAGAGTCTGTCCAGCAGATATTAATAACTTTATCTTTGCTTCTAAACAAAGTGCCCACTAATGAAGTTAGCACACTGCTATCAATAAACAGAGGTCTGAAAAAAACTTAGACAAGAGCTTCCATCCACACCTAGCTCAGAAGAAAAAGTATCTACGACAGAAGGAAAATATTTACGCAATAACTTCAGCATTAATGTACCATTTCTGTCTTTTTCATAACAATTCCTGGCTCACCTACTCTATGTGCTGTCACATTGTCATTAACTGAATCCATCAGCTGTGGACAAGTAAGAGGCATAACAGTCCTACATCTTCAATTTTAGATTAAACTTCCTAGGATTGACATTCTTCTTGAATTTCCTATGAAATTCCTGCCATTCACTTTCCATTTCAGTTGGAAGCTTTAGTAGAAATCAGGCATAGAACAGAAAAATGGAAAAAGTTTCCACTGAAATGTTTTAGAGCTGAGCCATCAGCTATCAAGAGTACGAACCATGACTAAAATATTTAAAAGTGTGATGCAAAACTAATATAGAATTCAGATAACTTCACACTACTAGTTTCTACCCTCTAACAGATTTCAGAAAGATTTAAGGACACTTACGTCTGAGTACATTTGATCATTCATAGTTTTCATTCATAGTTTTTTGTCGGAACCCACGACGTGCCTCTATCTAATTTAGGGGATCGGACACCCAGAAATGGGGGTCCAGGAGTCGGGCTGAGTGCCCCGGAGGGCACTGCCTTTGATCTTTATCCTTAGAGAACTTTGCCAGCTCTGAGAGATGAATTACAGGCCACAAGAGTTTAATATAAGCATTAATAGTTAATTTGCACAGGGTGAAATATAGTATATAGAATGTTAGATGATATGTACATGGGGGGTTAAGATGGAGTCTAAAGGGTGTGGTCGCCTTCTCCTTCTCCTCCACTGTCCACCATATTCTTGGTGACAGGAGCACAGATTCATTGGTAGAATAGAGATAAGACAGGAAATTGCATGTCTAGAACAGGTTAGGATGAATTGGTATAAAGTTATAAATAATGGCACGTACCGTCCTCTGGTTGGGTTTGTAACGGGGTATATAAATTACGGGACGCCCATCCAGGGGGCAGAACCAGGGTATTTCGGCTGCCAGGTGGACCTGTGGCTTTGCAGGACACCGCAGCTATAGATAACATTGGAATAAACAACCTCTGCACAGCAGCTTGCGGCCTCTGACTGAGTTTCTGGGCAAATGCGCTGAACCTGGGGTTTTAACAGCCGTTCCTCTTAAATGTGCAAAGACCAGGATAAGGGTCGGCACAGTTTTTCATAGTTTTTATTTTCCCATACATATTTTTTTCTATCCTTCAGCCAAATGATAAAAAACCATCCTGCTTTATCAAGGAAGTAGACTTCAGCAAGCTCCCTGTATCCTCCAAAACACAGGAAAAATGGAGAAACAATGTTCGGGAAACACATGATGGGATTTCCATTTAAGTCACAAGAACGCGTAATGTTACAACAGACAGGAGGTTTGCACGTGAGGCTAACTTGTTTTTCACCAGCTAGATCTGAGGATAGAAGCTAACCAAGTTCATCAACCACAGGCATCTGCAAAGTAGTAATTCTGCTTCACATCCAACTTTTAAGTTGCACAGACACAGCAGTAATGGAGGAGAAAGAATTCTCAATGATCTTTAGACCTCTGAAAGTGTCCTATACTTAAACATGCCAGATTTGGCTGTGAGATCAAGTTATAGCCCCACTTAAGGGTCAGATAAAGAAGGTAGCAAGTGCATTAGTTCCCCTAGGCGTCATCTGAAAATACCTGATATCTGAAAACATCCTGGTAAAAGGCATCACAGAGGATTCACTTGAAAACAAAAACCACTTATTGCTGCATGCGTTTGTGCACTCTTCTAAATTTCAGTGTTTGACTCAAGTAGGGAGAAGTGTATTCAGTATCATCTTCACCCACTTGGAAGTATTCAGGTCCCACATCTCAGAAATCCCTGAAACCTATCCCGTAAACCATAATCAATAGGCATGCTTGTACCACCTTACATGATCTGAACAGAAACCAGCATACATATCACTTAAACATATCACCTTAAATACATCACCATGTGATGAAAGAAAACACTACTCTAATCAAGTTATTATATTCTTATTTTGCTTTTTAAATTGTTATTATTTTTAAGGACCATGTACATCATCCTCACTGAAGAATCAGTATACAATCATCACCACTACCTTCTCCGGTAGCTGAAGTCCACACAATACTTTACCAGCACATATTCTGAATAGCATAGCCTTTACTGTTTGACTTAAGCATCCAAATTCTGGAGAATGGTAAGATTTCAGATCCATCCTTCTGGATTCTATATTCCCCAGTTCAAGATCACTGACTATGCAGAGCGCTGGTACTGTGACCTATGATGAAGTGCTCTACTCCTGTTAATTAAATTGCTCTACAATTCCCTCACCTAACTGTGGCTTGAATTCCTCTCTTTGGAAAGACACCTAAACATATGTAGATACAGCTAATTTATTCCTTCACTGTATGTAGCCCTAGCCCTGCAACTCCTAGAGTATCTAGAAGAGCATTACCAGTGTCAGTCAAAACAGATTACTCATATTCAAATACTTTCTTTATACTGTTAGATAACCTTGAAAAACAGAGTAGAGAAAGGAATTCTCTCTCTAAACATTCTGTCTGCTCAGCATTCTCACCCTCTACATTAATCTCCCTTTCAGAATCTGAATCTCTAGCTATGTCTTTTATAGAAAGACAAAGATTTACGATAAAATACTTTATTAGGACTAAAAATAAAAATAATTTTAAGTTTCATATTTTTAGTGTATCAGTATCCCAGTAAATCTAGTAATTATGGATTAAATGTAATTTATATTTCACTGCAGTTTACTACCAAAAATAGAAGAGGGTCATAGGGACTTGACAAGTAAGAGACGTAAAAAGAACAAAATATTTTAAGTAATAATTTGAACCACTGAAGCAAACAAAGACAAAGCAGCTACAATTACGAAGGAAAGTTTAAGCAACACCAACCAAAAATACCTCTCATACTTTATTGTTAAAATAACCCTATTCCTCAGCATAGTGCAGAAAAACCACTGCAATATAACAATTCATTATTCTAAACAGACTCTTGCAGGACAGCAAGTTTTGAGTTAAAGGCCTAACTCTATATTCAGAAGGCAGCCCTGCCACTGACATGATCTAAGAAACAAAATGTGTGAAAAAGCCTGAATGTGTATATGTATGACCTGAAAATAGGAAAGTATAAGGGGAATTAGCTAATTAATTACCTGAACAACTATCAATTATTTTTCATGAAAAACAGGCTAAGTATCAAAAGACTTCATAAAACAATCAAGTTGGCAAAAATGCTTAGTATAAATTATAAAATAAACCCCAGAAATTAACCTTAAACTATAAATGGGAGCTTTACAATATTACTGACACTTTTGCTTGACAAGCTCAAAAACCTCCACTGAAGAGATATTCACATGGCTCAGACATGAATGCGTACACAGCAATATCTCAAAAAGTTAAACAGAAATGTCAATATCCAAGATTCAGCAGACTCTTTCATAACTGGCCCTTTTAAGACAATTGGATAAGGAAAGCATCTGAACATGCTAATTTTGTAATAGTAGAGAAGACAGCAAGAGTGATTTGAAACTATGAAAAAGCCAAACTAAAAGCAGAGTAGAAAATGGTTTCTATCCTTCAAGCAGCAGATGCTACAGCCTATAACCCTGAGCAGCTCTGTGAGCTCAAAATGTCATTCCACAGAGGGACTGCATAACTGTAATTACCACTTATGTTATGAACGTGATATACAAAATGTTCTATGCAACACAGCCAAAATCTGCTAAGCTTAATGGCCAGTTCATCTGAAATTCAAAAATTAGTTGTTTTACATTCAGCAGCAAAGAATGAGAAAAATTAATGGAATGGCATAATTATGATAAGGACTGCAACTGCTTAAGAAGAGATTATGAACTTGGGGTATTCCAGAATGGTATTATCAGATACAATCATCAGAAGAAAGTAAAATCCTAATAGTAAATCCTATTAGATGGAAGAACAGTCTGTCCAGAGAAATGCTTCAAGTCCTGCCACTACTTTAGCACTCAGGAAGAAGAGTGTTTTCATGAAGAAGCCCACAATGGCAAGGGTACAAATCTTTTCCATATCATGGGACTATTTTCTGTAACCAAATTATTGCCAGGCCTTTTTTTGAATTCTGAAGCAATCCACTCAATGCATGTATCAATTTGTTTATCTTAGAATATGAAGGACTTGTGATAATCACACAGAAAAATATGAGTTTCCCTGTCCGAAATGTAGCTTTCAGGTTCACTATAAAATACCTTTCCATTTGTTTCATGGCACTCCCTCACTATTGAAAGTTGTAACAAAAAAAAAAACAAAAAACAAACCACAAACAAAAACAAACCAAACAAAAAAAGATAGCTATTACATTTGATATACACAAACAATGAAGAAAATAATATTATATATTTTTAAAAAACTTCATAGCATTAGATAAAAAGAAAACAATTATTTTTTTATTATAACTGCTTTCAGATTTATTAGAGCAAGAGACCGAGGCCTAAACCAAACACCAGGTAAAGTTCCTTCTTTAGTTCTGACCATTATCTTAGCCAATAAAATGTGACCTTGAAAACACTTTTAAAAATGAAGATAATAAATCTGAAGACCCAAACCAATATCCAAAAAACCTAGTGCTTTCCCACTCTAAGTTTACTGAGTGATTTTTCCAGAGCATGTAGAACTCAAGCAGATACAATCTGTATTTTCCACGTGGCTGCACAGGATGTGCTGTATAAATGGTTATAGAACAGAACAGGGGAAAAGATCAATTATGTCACTGATCTGTCTTATGACAGCAAGGATGCCAAACAGAGACATCTGGGACAGAAAAGTTTCAGTTATCCAATCACAAAATGCTATCAGGCCACTATAAGCATCCTTTATTTCACTTATTGTATGCTGTCAATGAAGTTTTCTATACAGATTGGTTAAAGTCAAAACTACTAGCCAATTTTGCCAATTTTTTGCAAAATTTAAGTTAATTAGAAATAAAACAGAGAGGAATATAGATGCTTTATGGGGTTGTAAAAAAACTGCAGAAAATAAAGAATTCTTGCAAACATTTTTTTTTTATCCTATACTCTATCCCCATTCTTTGTAGGACAGAGTAAAGAAAAACATTTAGAACTGCATTTAATGAATTTTACATATTTCAGGCATGACCTAGCACTGTTTTTTCACTTCAAACTGACAACATTTATTTTAAAGCTTTAAGCATCATTTGAAAAAAACCTCTTCTCTCTCTACTGAAACAATAGTTAAAATGTCCAATTACACAAATGGATATAACATCTCCACTTAAAATACATCTTTAAAATGGCTTGAAGGCAAATCTACAGTCAGGCCTGAGTTTCCCTCCACAGATTCAACCTTTGCCACATCTCAATTTTTAATAAAGTTTTTAAAGAGGAGTCTTTATTTGGTATAACTGCCAAACACTTTCATGCATCCTGTTTCAAAAGCAAAAGATGCAGTGCTCCACAGTCTGGAGACCAAAACCAAAATTTTCACAATTACAACATCCAGAAGGCTTTATATTCAAGTTTAATGTTAAACAGAATTTCAGTAGACCAAGAGAAGAAGTTTTAATTATCACTATGTTTTTTAAATAGTATCAGAGATCCTGGAAAAGGAAGAATTTATTTATTAAATTCTACGTGAAATTGAGTATATGCTGAACGCTCCCCATTTATTACACATCTTTTTTCCTTTTTTCTTTTTCTCCACTCGCTCTACCATGTTTACTAATATTTCTTTCAATTAAATATGCATGCAGAACATTGATCAGAAGAATGTTACAGATCACTGAAAACAGCACCAAGAGATAAGAGTAAGAAACTAAGTAGTACTCTTTCAATTTTGGAGCAAAGACCAAGGACAGCAGGTTTTGTTGGCTCTAGCTCTGAATGGGTGAGAATTGCTACCTTTATGGTGAACTACTACCAGAAATTAGATAGGAAAGACATTTTAAAGTCGAAGATGCCATTCTAGCTGCAACATGGTAACAATCAATACCTGTGAATCAACAAGATAGGCTCACTATGAAAACCTAAGGGAAAAAAAAACCACATGGTGCAGAAACAAGGAGATAGTGCCAATCTATCCGAGTTAATTTCAAATAAAGCAGAAAAGCCGTAAAAAAAATACACAGTTGCTTCTACTTATTAAAAAAAAAAAATCCCAACCAACCAACCGAACAATAATCTGCTCTTCATGGTCATGATGAGGACAAGAAATAGCAGGCTCAAAAATGTAGACCTTGAACACACAGAAATTTAGGTTAGATCTTTGGGGGAAAAAAACCAAGAAGCCAGAAGTTGTAGAGTCCCCAGCACTGAAGACTTCTACAGACACATCAGCTAAACATCTCCCAGGAATAATAAAAGCAGGGCTGAGCTTTGGGATAAATTATCAATCAGATTGTCCTTCCAACTCTTATCTCCCACAATTTCTCACAACTGCCATAACTTCTACACTCAGCTGAGGAAATGAAACAGGGAGAAAAAGGTAAAGAACTATAAGAGATGAGTCTCAAAATCCTTTAATAATAATCAGGGCTAAGGCATCACAGAGCCTTGCATTACAGAAGAGTAAAATTACTACAGTATTTTTGTATGTCTTCAGCATCTTTTTAGTAGACTCAAGCTCAACAAAATATTTCCACCTGAAGAAAGCTTGTATGTTGATCTAAACAGATACAGCAATTTAAGAACTTGCATATTTTCTAAATACAGCTTTAATGTAGTATTTCACAATCAACACAGAAATTTATAACAATGTTTTCCAGTTTCCCCATTCATCTTCTCTGCTAGCAGCAAGTCCTTCAGAAACATCTAATATCTTAACTCGGTCCTCTCCTTTCAGCAGTCATTTCCACCTCTCTCAGGCTCATAGAACCGATCCAGACACCTCCAATCATTCAGACTTTATGCATACTCTTCTATGTAATCAACACTTAAAAAGATAAATTAATTTAAAAAATCATTGTCTTCACCAAGAATACTTTCCTTCCTTAAGCTTTAACTCCAACAGCTCAAGTTCTAATTCTGAAGCACTTTGCAAGTAATCGAGGTTTTTTCAAAAAATTTGATTGGGAAAGCAGTTTCTTATCTCTTGTTCTTTACGTCTCTTTCTGTACAACCACGCCAACAAAGACACACACAATGCACAGAGAAAAGAGGAAACTTTTTCCAACTTTCAAAAAAAGCTATGTCAATCTTACCAGTTTTTGTATAGAAAATCTCTGGTTCACTTTATACATTTAACCTCCATCACCTTTACCTGTTACCACTGTGCTTCTGGACAGTGCTGTGAACAGGAACATCCCAGAGCACAAGATCCTGCACTCTTTCAATTCCCATAATTTTCCTCAGAAAAGTTTTAAAATGTTATTCCCAAACTACTTACTGCAAGTACAAGTTTCATTTTTCACATACAGATGTTTTCCTCATCATATATATTGGGTAAACCACTACAGCTTTTAACATGAGGGTTACAGGGCAAGAAGAGGAGCCAAACTTTAGCTCTAACATATACAACACAGAAACATAAAATGTATAAAATCTGGAAAAAAACTAAGTTACACTTTACTTTAAGCTTGCATTTCAAGTGAAGCAAGCACTTACAATATTACATTAGTTTCTCTAAAGATGCAGTCTGAGATAACACTATGTCTACATAAAGCCAAGGGTTTGTCTGTATGAGCAGTCCATTATATTAAAATAAAAATATTAAACAGGAATGAAAAATGGCAGCAAAAAGATCCAGAAGACTGGGATGTGTTAGTTTAAATCAGTTAAAAAGCAAAACACTGAATAACAAGCTTTACAGAGGATAAATACCAGCTTGAACTATAATACCAAATAGGTGGACAAACAAACAAGCATTTCAATCCTTCTATGTTTATATTTACCACCTCCACAGTAGGACTGGGAAACTTTCTAAAAAGTAGTTGTACATGTCCATTTTAATTTACCATTATTTACTTGTTAGGAAAGGATTTCACTTAAAAGAAAGATTATTTCAGATATCTTGGTAGCACAGCTGGCACTCCACATGGAAGTGTCAACAGAAGTTGCAATGCCAGCACATCACAGCAAGAGAGAATCAAACGTGTCAAACTTTAAACACATTTTATTAAGAAAACCCACTAAGTTAAAGTTTTGAAAAGAAGTTAATTAGAGCAGCAGAAGGGCAACACATTTACTGCTTACTCATTCCAGAAAGAGTGGAAAAGACAATGCCTAGAGTGAAGGTGTTCCTTTTTCACAATGACGCCCAAGGGATTTATCTCAATGATCAGATTACTTAGCTTGGTAAGAACACAGTCAGACCACAATTTAGATACCTCAATAAGGATTTTACATACTAACTTTGGCCTTGTAAAATCGTAGAATACTGTGAGTTGGAAGGGACATCGTCATTTGGAAGGGACATTCCGTCCAACTCCCAACTCCACACAGGGCAACCTAAAAGTTAAACCACATGCACGAAAATGTTGTCCGTATGTCTCCTGAACACCCACAGGCTTGGGGCAATGACCACTTCCCTGGGTACCTTGTTGTGTGCCCAACCACTCTCTCAGTTAAGAACTCTTTCCTAATATCACACCTGAACTTCCCCTGAAATAGGTTTAAGCCATTCCTTCCACTCTTGTCACTCGACATCAATGCAAAGACATCCCTATCATTTTACATCTTTGGCCTACAAGCCTTAGTAACCTACATAGTTCTTTAAAGAAAAACAAAACAAGCAAAACCCAAAAATTTTGAGCATCCTTCTCTTTGTCTGAGCTGCTAGTTCAAAGAAATTATCAGCTATAAAAATTGTTCTTTCCTTCTCTTCCACCACCACAAAACACAAGTCCTCCCCACAACACTAACAGACGTAAAAAAAAAAAAAAAGTAACAAAAATGACAAAATTCTACAGTTCCATTAAAAGCTAACTCCTCTCACAAAGGAAGTTATAGTAAAACTGTAAAGAGACCCTACTGGGTGGTCTAGCACTCAGTATGCAAAAACCTGGCCTGAAATCAAGGGCAACCTAGGAAGAGAAGTGTACCTATCTCTAGTAGCATTGAAACCTAAAAAAGGCAAGCATGTACACTACACATTTTTGCACATTTCCCTCTTTAAATACAAAAGTTGGTGAAGATAAGCTGTTGATATGAATCTGAATTAAAACTGCTCCTTCCTCCACATCTCTCTTACCCAGAGGACACCGTAAGAAAGTACCCTCACGTACACCTGCACGCACACACACACCTGCTGTCATGGCTTTGATGCCAGTTATTAACTCTGGGCACTTCGTTTAGCCGGCACCACAAACACGGGGTTTAACTTCGATCTCCCGCGGGCTCCTCGCCCTGGCTGTCTGCCAGGCCCCCTTGGCCCACCGCGGACGGCAGCCCAGCCCTGCCCGGAGCAGGACGAGGGCCCTTGCCCCTCTTCACTCAGAACCTGTGATTTCAAGGCCCACGACACCGCACGGCACCGGCCTGGGCAGGGACAGCACACCGGGGACCGCGATCCCGGCGCTGCGCCCCTGCGCTCCCGCTGCCCTGGAGACGCGGCCGCCGGCCATCGTCTCCCGAGCAGGGCAGGGGCAGCGGCTGCCCGGCGCCTCCGCCCCGCCGGCGCCCCGCTCGGGGCTGGGGAGGNCACCGCCACGCCGAGCCGGCCCGCGCCCGGCCAATCGCAGCGCCCCGCGGCGCGGCGCCGCCTGGGAAATGTAGTTCTGCGGGGGGCTGTGACGCGGGGTCGCGCTCAGCTCTGTGCGGGGTCCGCGGGCAGCGCTGGCCCCAGCCCGGCCCGGGGGGTTCTGCCCGCCTGGGCTGGCAGCTTCACTGCTGCCTGGAGCACAGAGTGCAATCCTGAATCAAGGCTGTAAAACAAAGCAAGACAAGGCAAAACACCAAAAAAAAAAAAAAAAAACCAAAACAAAAAAAAACCAAAAAAAACCACCAAACCTACCAGAAACCAACCCAAAGTATAAAGACTTCTTTCTCACACGTTTATGCACATACACTTTCCAGATTTCATTATGCACACACAAAGCCATCTCTACAGAAAATATTAATGCAATATGCTGATACAATTAATTCGAACTTAATTCCCAGAGCATTAACCGTGCATCTTTCAATTGATATCCTGATTCATGATACAGTCCTCAAATCAGTGATTGTGTATTTCTTGAAAGTGCACGCTGCAAAGCACAGGATAGGTAATGTTAAATTAATGAGCACATACTTTTCTTTTTTTTTTCCCCTAGAATTCCGAGTACGCTCTTCATGCTGCATTAGTTACTTACACACATCTGTGCTGAAGACTCAGAAGGCAGAACTATTCATTTCTTTGGAGATCTTGCTAGATCACTAGAAAGTTCTATGCATTTTATAATAAAACATCACAATGAAATAGAAAGCTGAGGCACCAAGAAAGTATTTAGGAGTTTCTGCTTATTTTGAGGAGAGAATTTTTAGGTGGTATTACGATAATATCAGATGCTACTCTGATGACACAGCTGCCATCTTAGCACTGAGCAGTTAAAACATTAAATAGGCCATTGTGTTCTCTTCACTTATATTTGCAACCTGCCTTTTAGAAGTTATATCTATCCCTAGGAATAGTAGCACATATTCAAATTATCTACCAAACACTTAATAAATTCAAGAGAATTCAGACTATTTGTTGTCCACATCCATCAGATTCTGACTATTGTTGGCCAATAATAACCATAAAATGGTATGCAAGCGTGACGTTGGATTATAGAGGTTTCTAACACAGATGCCTACTCTAAAGAGACAGGATATATGTATTGATCAGAACTGTGTGCTTTTAAAAACACTGTTTTCCCCCCTTGTCTTTATTTAGGAGACAAAAATTCAATGGAAGCTTTGCACTGGAACAAGAGAGGCATATGTTAATTAGTGTGCTGTAAAAGAACATTGTGTTAGAAAATTTCAGGCCACTCTTGCTAAATCCAGAAGGTGATTTCACTGGAACCTTGTTTGAAAAACTCTTGGTATCCTCCCGAGCCTAATAAACCATGGACCTTTCACATTGTCACTGTATGAAAAGAGCATTAAAACTACTGAGAACGTGAAAACCACTGGGAGCTCTTCATTCCTTGAAAAGACTGCAAAACTCATTTGACACAACTCAACTCTAACTGTCAAATTTCTTACATTTATTTTTAATCAATAATCTCAATTTTTAATCAACCGAAGTCCATACCTTAAGCAGGAAACAGCAACACGGACAGTTTTGTTTTATTTCTTTTCTGTTCAGAGTTTCATATAGACCAGAACTTTCATAGCCTGGCTATTTTTATCTAGCTCACTGGATCGAAAAGACTTCACACAATTGCAGTAACTGGGATGTACTTGTATGCAACAAGTGACCCAGTGAACCTGTAACTGCAAAGTGTTTTCCCACATGTGTAGTACTCTGAAGCTATCTGGAGTCTATGCTGGTGGAACAAACCTCACAGGCATAGCTGCAGTATCATGGTGTGTATGAACATGAACCTGGTAAGGAAGGCCTAAAGTGAAAGGAAGACATCTCTTTATTCTTTCCTCAAGAAATTACAGAGGAAGGGGTATAAGCCTGGAAAGAAGTGCAGTGCTGGGGAAGGTGAGATTAATGTGAAGGATTACATGAAATCTGATTGGCTTACCTTAGCTGTGTCATTGTTCTTGAGAGTTAGTTCTGTTAACAGAGTAATGAGGGGAATGGGCATCCTTGCCTTAGAATATTTTTGGGTGCTGAAATGCAAATGCAATGCGTATGACCTTGGGACAACAAAAAGACTTTCGGGTAAAAGTCTTCTAAAGGCTTAATAAAGAAAAAATATGACATGCATTTCTTGTGAACTTAAATTTTCCTGAGAGATCTGTTAAATAAAAGTGTTTAAAAGCCTCCTGTGAGGTGGGAGACTGCCTTTCTTATTATCACACGAGCCCTCCTAAGATGTGATAGATTAACCAAAGAAGAGCTGTGGGAATTGCCTAGAGTGGCTATCAGAGCGAAACAAAAGCAGTGTGGGCTCAGATACCAGAGATGGGATGAGTGCAGGAGCAGGCAATGGAGTGAGGGTACCTAAAACAATAGCAAGTGAAATAAAGGTGCAGTAGTAAGCAGGTGCCCAATACGTGGCTCTGGAGACAAGGAGTGTTGTGAAGCTTGGCTGGGGAGAATGAAATGAGAAGCAGCTAACAGGAAATATACAAGTCAACAGATCACCAGCTGAGATCAGACCTTATGATTCTCAATCCAGAAACACTTAAAAATTTTTAAAGACTGAAGATAGCTGAATGAAGGGGAAACAGTAGCCTAACACTTCCTTAGGAGAAAAAAATAAAAACCATGAACTGTTTGAAAGCATTTTAGTAACACTTTGAAAATAAGTTATTCCTGTCTTGCGTGCGTAATTTTTATCTTTTTTTTTCTTGTAATAAGAATATTTAGTTATTGATTCATGAGTGAAGAGAATCAGCTCTCACAGAACTGGAAATTTTAATATAAACATCCAAAGGTTTATAGGTGGAACTCAAGCCAGCATTTTTTTTCTTTTAAAGTAGTCTCCTTAAATTTAAATCTGACTTTTGTTACAGCCAATCAAGTCCTGACAGAAGACTTAAAGGAATTAGGGTTAGCCATATCCAGACATATATAAAAAGAGTTACTGCTCTGATTTTCAAGTATTGTTATTCCCCAAATTTATTTGGAAAAAATTTCCACAGCCCTGCAAATATTTTCTGCAGCAGTTCAGCATTACAAACTCCAAAATGTCACACTTATTCAGCAGTGGCATTTTGGTTTTTATGAAGCCCATCTATGGAATATTCACTTACAGTAGCAGCCTGGCCCAATGAGAGAAATGTCACATGAAGCTTATATGCTGCAACTTCATGAAAAGAGGAATTGCATTTGTTAAGTACAAGTTAACATTTAACTGGCATGAAATTATACAGTTTGGTCATTTTACTAAGCTATGATGAACCATCTTAGCTCTGGGAATGCTTATGTGTTTCCTTAAAACTAATGAGGCTAAAATATTATTATGATTTTCATTAAAGTTCTAAGGATATGGAAAAAAAAGAGATTAATTTCATCATGATCTGGGATCAAAATAAAAAATGTCAGAACTTTCTGCAAGATATTCAGACTTCTAATTCCTGTATAGACTACTAATTCCTGTGTCTGAAATTCATAGAGATAATAGGCTTGCAAAGTGATTTGAGTTAGCATAATCCTGCTCTTTAGGAGATGAGTGTTGTGTGCAGGTGATGATGCAGATGAAGTGTCAAAGGTGGTAGCAAGGGCTTCTTTAAAAGAATGTATTACAAACTTCTGGACAAACACAGTTTCTTAAGGAAAATCTTTTACTACTTTTATATGGTCATTTAACAGTCACAAGTCAGAAGTTGTAAACTTTATTGTTGAAAAATGGATTTACTCTTACAATAAAATTTGAAGATAACCTCTTTTGGCTTTCAGCTGTCAGCCTTCAGAGAGCCCTTTTTCATTCAAGCCCCATTGATCTCTCCCTACCCAATGAGCCGCATCACATCCAAGTCAGGTCTGAAGGGTGGTGTACTGAGTTATATTTTTCTTTCTGCTGTTGAAGATGAAGCGTGCAAAACAAAACTTAAGAGCTGCTGAGAGAAGCTGCCTCCCAGAGAGGCAAGTTGCCATTAATCAATTGCTGTTGTTAATAAGACTATTACTTCTCACAGATGTGCTTTTCAAGATACTGAGGATCTAGGGTTTTGGCATTGCACAGATCTTGGTGCATGTCATTCGAAAAAAACCTGCTCATGCATATGGTTGGGAGTAGCGTAGCAGTTGCTGATTTCTGTTCTGAACTTTGTTTACTCTCAGTAAAGAAGATAAAACTGCCTAGCTACATGTCAGCCATCCAAGCTTATCAGTTTATGGAGTGACCTATTTCATCCCTCCTTTTTTTTTTAGGGGGGGAAGGGAAGG